>VZRU01003670.1:393607-465527 GCA_013398155.1 Pedionomus torquatus
CAACAGATTAATTCTTGGCTCCAAGACTGGTGCAATTGGCAGAAGTTTCATTTCATTGATCTACAGGATACCAGGCCTGCTGGCAGCAGTTGAGGAAAACCTCACCAGAAGGGGAAGAAAGATCCTGAGAAAAGAATTAGCAAGGCTAGTTGAAACTAGGTTTTAAGTGGGATGGGGATAAAACTGGTCCACCGGTAATGAGCCTGGGAGTAAAGGGTCAAGGATGGGGGTGAAATTGGGAGCTCAGCTCAAGTGCATCTACACTAATGCATGTAGCATGGGCAATAAACAGGATGAGCTGTAAGCCATCGTGTAGCAGGACAGCTATGATGTAGATCACAGAAACATGGTGGGAGGACAGTCATGACTGGAATGCTGTGATAAGTGGCTATAAGCTCTTCAGAAGGAATGGGCAATGAAGGAGAGGCTGGGTTGTGGCTCTGTACATTAGGGAGAGTTTTGACTGTATAGAGCCAGATTCCAGTGATGATAAAGTTGAGTGTTTCTGGGTAAGGATGAAGGAGAAGGCTAACAAGGGAGAATTGGTGCTGGGAGTCTGCTATAGACCACTCAACCAGGATGAGTCGGCAGATGAAATATTCTATAAGAGGCTGGCTGAAGTCTCACAGTCAGCAGCACTTCTTCTGGTTGGGGACTTCAACCTACCAGACATCCGCTGGAAATATAATGCAGCAGATAACCAGCAGGCTAGGAGATTCCTTGAGTTTATGGAAGATAATTTCCTGACACAACTGGTAGATGAGCCTACCAGGGGAGTCGTCTTGCTTAATCTACTGTTCACCAACAAAGAAGGACTAGTGGAAGATGTGGTAGTCAGAGGGTGTCTTGGGCTAAGTGACCATGAAACAATAAAGTTTTCAATTCTTAGTGAGGTAAGGAAGGGTGTGTATTGTTGGACTCGATGATCTCAGTAATAATAAAGTACAATATTAATTTTGTTGTGTAAGAGTTTTCCCAGCAAATAAGGAATTGTAGAATAGAAATAGCAATAAATGATTTTTTGTACAACTCTGTAGTAGCCCTCAGTGACTAATACAGGTATTGTAACGGTTTTTTTTTCAGTTAACAGCCACTGTCATCATCAATGAGATAAGCAAAACCTAAGTAACCTTCCTGCTCTAAAGTGTGCATGTATGAATACATACACATACTGGTGACTATGGCATACTGCACATGTTCACAGCATGTCTTACTGTATTGGGTACCTGTGATTACAATCTAAAGGTGATTGATATCTTAAAATTGTCTGAGAGATGGATATAAAAGGTTTTGCTTAGCTGAAGTTTTCATTCTTTTGATCTCAAGCTGAACTGCAGATGCTTCAGAGGGTGAATCAGCGTAGCTGTTGTGTATTAACTTGCAACAGTGAAGTGGGAAGTGACAACTAAATGGAACCCACAGAAGGAATATATTTGTAAACTGTGGGTTCTTAAAATTATGTTGATATTTGAACAAAACCCAGTGCCATCCATGCTCTGTAAAAAAGTCATGGGACCTTTGACCAGGAAAAGGGCAGAAAAGAGTGGTGAAAAATATCAGTGTGATAACTGTGCAGCACTGTCTCTTAGTCTGTTAGAAAAATTGGCTAAAGATAGATAAAATGTGAGGGGAGAAAAACATTTTTTGCAAAATGCAGGTCCTCCTGTGGGTTATTAGCTACATGCGAGTTAAATAAAGCAACAGGCATTAGACTTGAATTCCTGAGAGAAAACTCCAGAACCGGTGCAGCATCATTGCTTTCACTTAGCTCAATATAGCAAGAAGATTTTATACAGATCAGGAAATTCTAGTTAGCAAGTGATCTATGTATTTTAGTCATATCTTTAAGAAGAAAGATGAAATCACTGCTTGAACACTCACTCAATGTGTAGAAGAGGGTACATATGATAAAAACTGAATTACTAGGAAACAAATATGAAAAGGCTGCTATTTTATTTTGAAAATAGGAAATATGCTGCAGGTTCATTTAAGAAGCAGAGAAGGAAAACAGGATATTTCCTCTTAAGTTCTAAAACAGTGACATTTTGGAATGGAAAGCAGAAAAACTCCAAAGTATGTTTGGCATATGACAAAATAGTAAAAAGCATTTGAAGTTGACCTTTTGGTTTTTTGTTGTGGTTTTTTTTTTGTTCGTTTGGTTGGTTGGTTTTTTTAGGACAATGGGATATTTTCATCTTTAATCTCTATTTTTTCTGTCATTCTTTTTTTGCAAATGAAGTTCCTGCCTTAAAAGGTTTAACATTCATTTTTGTGTAGCTGACTCATGGGACCGTTCTGATGCAAAGTGAAATGCCCTGTTTTGAATGTTAAGGTGATGCATCACCCTTGACCCCTCTTCTGTGCACAGAATGAGCTGCATCTTAATTAAAACAAATGATTTTATTTATTCTGCATTCCCAAAAAAAAAAAAAAAAAAAAANACAAAAAAAAAAAAAAAAAAAAAAAAGGATAGGGAAGGAAGAGATATATTTGACTGAAGCAAAAAGAAAAAGCCTGTTAGCACAATAATGGTTTCCAGCCACTCCCAAATCTGAGATTTGACATATTAATTCTCTGCTTCATCAATGTGTTATAAATTTGCTGCTGAGAATTGGATCCAAACTCCGTTTTGCAACACTTTTTTTTTTTTTTTTTTAAGGCCTGTATTGCATGAATATGAAGTAATTAAAGTATTTTAAGAACATGGGTTCCTCATATTTTGTTGCAGTTGTGTGTGAGACCTGGTGGTGACTGCTGGCTTTGGCTATTACCTGTAGAGCTGAGACAGCCAACTAGAATACAAGGAAATGTTAGTCACAGCAGCCTGTGGACAGATCAAAGGTGGTGACTTAAGAACAGCTCTGCATAGTCTCACTGCTTTTCCTTCTTTGCATGATGGGTAAATGTACTCCTTTTGCTAATTTGTTGAGGTAGGGTCAGTCTGAACAGCTGTCCTGGTAAAATTGAACAGGTGCTTTAGAGAGAGAACCTTCTTGAAGAATGCTTCTTCAAGAGTGTAAACAAGGAACAGCTCCAGCTCAGTGTGAAGACAACTAGTTGTGAATTGAAAACCTGGGCCTTTAAGAACAGTATCACTCATGAAAGCCTCAAAATCTGGTGCATTGGCAGTAGATGTGAAGATATAACAATTCTTGCCAATTCCTTGTGCTACATCATGCTCACAGAGACGCTCTGTTATGTAAGTGCCACAAAGTGGAGAACCACATGAATAAGAGCAGATTTGTCCGTGATGCTTTCAGCTCCTTTAAACAGTACACTTGAATTAAGATTGCTCTAGCAATTCCCTGTTTCCTCCCTTTCCCTTTTTGTGTCAAGCAGCACTATCACTGTTGTTTTGTTTGATTTAGTTTTAATGCTTGTGTAAATCTAGAAAAATTTTCTGGCTCTCACTGAAAAATGCACAAAATAGAATACAAGGAAATGTTAGTCACAGCAGCCTGTGGACAGATCAAAGGTGGTGACTTAAGAACAGCTCTGCATAGTCTCACTGCTTTTCCTTCTTTGCATGATGGGTAAATGTACTCCTTTTGCTAATTTGTTGAGGTAGGGTCAGTCTGAACAGCTGTCCTGGTAAAATTGAACAGGTGCTTTAGAGAGAGAACCTTCTTGAAGAATGCTTCTTCAAGAGTGTAAACAAGGAACAGCTCCAGCTCAGTGTGAAGACAACAAAAATGCACAAAAATGCACATTTGTATTTGTTGAAGTGATACTTCAGCAAAAGGTCTTTTAGCAGGTGCAGCATTCCCCAAACTAGCACAAATAGAATTGTGATGTCTTGGGCAAACTTTGAACTCTTCTAGTTGACCCTAGTTTGAGCCAGGTATTTGGACTTAATGACCTCCAGACATCCCTTCTAACGTGAATTATTCTATGGTTTTATGTTTTTAACCAACTGGGTCAGGGACAAGGCAGTCTGGGTTGGGATGTATCGTAGTGCTTAGCTGGATCAGAAAGTTTTGATCTTCCACTTTGGTGGAAGGACAGGTCTATGCAGCAAGCTTCTGAGCTGGATTTGTGTGTTTTTATGTTGCAGTGCCAATCCTGGTCTCCAATACCTGGTAATTAGCCTTAATGCGCTTGCAACAAGTGCTGCTCTTCAGGGCATTTGTCTCTCAATGGTGCATCCTTAATGTGTATGGAAATACCTGATCTGCTTTGGTATTTTCAATATTTGTTGGTGTGACCATGTTTCTGTGATCTGATTACAAACTAGGTGGAGAAAGCTGCTCTTTTTCACTGACTATCTCCAAAAGTTTCTAGCATTGTTGTTCCTCTGAGATTGGTTATTACTTTTTTTTGAAGTGTAGTGAACAGAGAGGAAGGATGTGTTGAAATAACATTTGACATAACAGATTGCTACAAATATTCCACTGATCTATGCTTTCTGAAATCCAAGATGTACTGGAGTATTTTCTATGCTGCTCTTTAGCGAGTAATGTGAAATCTGTGTTCAAATGAACTAAGCACATTAGCAGTGAAGGCCCTCTGACTTTTTCAGGGACTTCCTATCTTTTCATGTAACACCTGTTTTGAATCAATTTTGAATTTATGATTCCTTTGGTAAAAAACTCTTAAAGAGTTTGGATCAAGACCATAATATTTTCTAAAGAAGCTTTAAGTTGTGTGTTGAAGAACTGATTAAAGAAGAGCAGAAACTCGATTATAGTTATGTGATATTCAAGTTAGGTTTTTACATAATACCCCTATCCTATAAATAGTGAACACAAGAACAGAAATAACCCCTTNTAAAAAAAGAAAAAAAAAAAAAAAAAAAAACCCCTTTTTTTTTTTTTTTTTTTTTTTTTAAGCACAGAGGGCAGGAAGAGTTAGTGTTCCAGGTCTTAAGAGGTGTGAGTTAGCTACATAAAAAAAACACAGTAGTGTTATGTACTTTATTCACATTCATGTGCTTCTAATTGGGTTTGGCGCAGCAATGAAGTTGTTCCTTTGGTCTTGTGATTTCAATATAATTCTCAAAAGAAAGCTGTCTACAGAGTCATGCTATCTTGGTCCCTCCTCTGCCTGGTAACATTTCAATGTTCTTACCAATTGCAAATTTAGCTGGTGAGTATTTGGAAATATTATGAAACTGGATGAACAGGGAAGAGACGAAGAAAAAACATTAAATATGTAAATCTGAAAAGCACTCATTGCATCATTAGCTCATAATATTAAGTATCAAAGTGTTTGATTGAGCTGAACACATTGAAACATGACTTGAAAGAAAACTAAGCATTCTTATTTAGATTTGAATATGAGAATAAAAAGAAGATATAAAGCTTTTAATGAGAGAAACTGTTAAAACAAGCATTTTTAAATGATAAAATGGTGGAATCAAATAGTAGTATCCAAAGCTATAACTGTACCTACTAATCTACACTTTATTCCCTTTCCAATCTGATTTTAGAGAACTGTTGCTGCTGTATCTTAATGAGATTGCAAGTGCTTCTGTCAATTTTGGATAAATGCCTTGTACAGACCATAGCTTCGTTTGCATGTTATCAGATCTGAATGGTCAGTCAGAGAATAATGCATGAAATGCCATCACAGAAGCACAGAATAGTTGACATTAGAAGACACCTCTGGAGGTCATCTGGTCCAATCCTACTTAACAAAGAAGGTCATCCAGAGCCCATGACCATTTCCAGATCTTCAACAAAATTTAAATCTATTTGGTTTTATATATGTATTAAAAACATAAACCCATGAAATTATATTTACTTTAGGCAAAGTCATTATTTAATTTTGAAAATTACTGTAAGGAATTTCTAATAATTCTGCATCTCACTGTTGTCCCAAGGAAACAACATTCCAATGACTTCAGACCTTGTCTAAGAAACAGTATACATTATATTTCTGTCTTGGTTTTCCTAGCTTTCCCTCATAAGTGCAACTGCCTTAGAAATATCATGTCAAAATGCATGAATCACTTTAAAATTAAAACAAACAAACAAACAAAAAACCAAAACCATAAAGACCTACAAAGCATAACTTAGTATAGCAGGAAAGAGTATTAATCACTGAGGTGCGATGGCCTTCTCTTCAGCGATGTAAAATTTCTAAAGTACACTGAGGTACCAGAAATGAAACCTTTGACTTTGTACTCTGATTTTAGGGGTGATTAGTTTTGGGGTTTGGTTTTGGGATTTTCTTTTAAAGTTGAAAAAAAGTGTGAGCCTGCAGAAACTCTTCAGGGACTGAAATAAAACTGTAAGTAAAGCAGACAAAGACACTTTAAGCATCTTCGGGCAGGACATCATAAACACTTTAAAGGTGACAACTTTACAGGTATGTAATAAATACCTGTTAGTAGTAATTTTAATGCAGTGAGTGCAGTGTTGAGGTTTTGTTTCTGCTACAATCTGAAGAAAGAAATTAATATATAGGAAAATGAACTTTTACAGCTGACTGAAGAAAACATGAGCATAAAGTTGCTCTTAAGTATCTTCTGTGCTGCCAGTTTCCAAGTCCAGACTGCTTCTCTACCAAGCTCCATAAACCTTTCCTGTAGTTCTTCTGCTTCTTGTTTGAAATAATAAAATAATGAGAAACTGTTAGCAAGTTTGCTAACTATAGCTCTAAGGCTTATATTTTTTCAAACCTAAATTGCTCTAAAAGGCATTTCAATTTAGATCAGGAGAGCACACAAGTTTTTAAATGTTACTAACTCACTTTCTTTTAAAACTTTTTTTAAAATGAATTTTAGAAGTAGAGTGTTATTAGTTCAACATGACAGCAAGTGTGGAGTTATAGTCTCTGTTGGCTAATTAATTTTAACAGTGTTGGACCAAAACTTAGCATTCCCAGAGTAGCTGATTATGGTTGGTCTCAATTCAATTTATTGATTTTCTTGTGATAGCAAAAGATGAAATTGAAACATTCACATTTTCTTTATTTGCAAAACAGAAGTTTCTTTGCCTGAGATGGAAATCTCTGCATTTTTTCAAAAACCTGTAACTGATGTGATGACTTGCAGGATTTTTGCATTAAACTTTCTACTGATGATTGCAAGAGGATGTAGAGCATATCTCACTGAATGAACTTAAGTGATACTGGTAATTTTGCAGCCTTTTTTTTTAATCAAATGTCATGATCTACAAGATGGAGAAATGGAAATCTAGTCTAAGTTGGGAGGGCCAATTTATCAAAATTATCAATCTTCTTCTCTCCTTGTCTTTTTCTCAAGTTTTTCCCCTTCTTTTATCTTGGCAAAAACCACATTTATTTACCTTGATACTGAAAGAGACAGCCAGCTGTGTGTATCGTAGACTGAGAAACAAAACAAAAGGGACTATTTTATGCAGCAGTGTTTTGAATTATTTTGTAACAGCAACATTTGCAGTAGTTGCACATATGACAGAGCAATACAAACCCTGAATCATTTTTTTCCCAGTCAGAGTATCAATCAACCACGGGTATTATGTTGGAAAAAGGAAATTTTTATTGTTTAGTGCAACAATTTTTGTTTATTTCAGTCATAAGACATGATGAAGCTGTGCTTTAAAGAACATGGCATTAAGTGTTAGTGGGAGAACTAGTCAGAATATAATATTCCTGAATTTGTAGTGGTGTCTTGAGATTTGTTTCACCTCTTAGGTTTCTTACAGATAATTAGAGATTGGCTAGTAACTGCATAGATAGTCTACAGTCTGGTAAGGAGGAACAGAGTAACTACTAACTACTTGGGTAGAACTAAGAAGCAGTTACATTTATGTATCATCAACCAGGTGACATTTGTGCTTTCCTTTCTTAACGGCTGAATTGACTTCAGTAATCCAAAATTTTCATGGCAACTCATGTGCTTTCACAGTAGTTTGTTTTGAAGAAAACAGATTATTGACTTTGGAGTTGAATCTAGCTCTTCTTTACATGTGCAAGCTATGTGTGTCCTATACTGATAACATGCCTGTGGTTCTTCCACTATGTGTATACTGACAGGTTCTTAGTACAACTTTCATATATTTCAAAGATCTGAGATGAGTTTCTAACAAATTCCAGGAATTTTTTATTTGCCGTCAACTTTTACAATGTCTTTAGGGATCAAAAGCTTAACCAGACATTGACTAACTGATTACATCTACAAACTCAGCATGACTGATGCAGTGACTTGCAGTCTGACTTTCTTTATAATAACCTACTAAAAACCTGACTGAATCCACAATTTTCTTATTGTAGAAGTAACAGCATAGCTATATAAATTGCCTGTAGCTTCACTAAAAGTTATATCTGTTGACTTTTACCTTAAGCAAACTCAATATTGGTAGTCTTATTATGTGACCACGTGGTTTTCCAGTATTAAGTTAAGTAAACCTAAGATTAGGCAAGTGTTAAGCAGGACTTAGTGAAGAATAGTTTTGATAGTGATTTGTAACGGACAAATTTTTTTAAATTGTTATACATTTTAATGTATATTATTTCATTATGTATTTATATTTTTTAATTGTTGTGATGGGGTGAAATGTGTGTGTATCCTGAATCTGAAATCTTAATGTTTCAAAAGAAGGAAAGAAACAGAAACCAAAATAAATAGAACTTAAATTCTAAACTGTAACAATTATCAATTTATGTGCATGCATGAACACTGCTTAGAATGGTCTAATGCAGGAGTCAACTAATACTCAAAAAATCTATCTGTTCCAAATGTGGTGGATTAACTTTGACTCACAGCCAAACTTCCACTCAGCTATTCATTCATCTCCTCCCCCCACCTCACCCCACACCCCCCCCCCACCTCATCCTTAGCAGAATGCAAATGCTGTTGGATTGGATTACAGACTCATCTTGGGGAAAATAAATACTTTCTTGCCAAGTCAACTAAGTTCAGGTAATAAGAAATAAAAAGGCAACTGTTAAATCAACAGGCTTCTTTCCCTCTCTCCCATGCTCAGTTTCTCTCCTTTGCTCCTGACTCCTTTACCCACACCTGGAGGTGCTGTTTTCAGGGGAGGAAGGGTGAGACTGTGACCAGTCCATAACTGTTACTCTATGTTGCACCTTCCTTCTCCAGTTTGTCCATCACAGACTGCAAGGGGATCTTGGCTTCAGTGTCTGGAGCTGCTTCTCTTCCAGGTAGCCCCTGGGCTCTCCTGCAGCCCCTCACTGCCAGTACTTGGGCTCCTACATCCCGTACACCTACAAATGACAGAGCAAGTCCTGGGTAATAACTTACCTTTTTGCAGTAGCAATTGCAATTGATTCTAGGTACCATAGTAGTGCGTGGTAGTATAAAACTATAAAACAGGCCCATTTTAATGGATGGATTAGAGGCACTCTGCTAGACTATATGTGCGCTGATTAAACAGCCTGTAAATAAAGCGGATGAAACTGTTCAGAGAGCAGGTGGGTTTACCTGTCCCATTTTCTCCCTTGCTGTCTTCTATAAAACACATTATGCCACCCTTTTTTCTCTGTAGTGTTGTAGAGTGGATAAATTACTAATAAGGCCTTCATAAAATGTCAAGAAATGGTTTGTCCAGTGTATTTTAGGGTTGTTGGAGGGTGTGTAATCATGTACCAGTGTAAGTAATGATCTTGTGTTTTGTTCAAACTATATGTTTTATCATGTTAATATAATCTTCTAGTAAACGTGGGATCACTGTAAACTGCTGATTATCTAGCAAGGGAACCATATAAATGTATATCACTTGAAGGCTTAGTTGTTTCACAAAGCTTAAATATCTCAACTATTTCTATTTAATACATGTTTCAGAGCCTAATGTAAATCTTAAAAATAAGTCACATCTCATTATTTGTGGGGCAAAGACTTCTAGTAGCCCAGAAACTAAATTGTGTAGGCCTCTGGACAAAATGTGTAACAGCTGCTTTTTAAAATCAGAATTATGTCAGCTTTTCTGTAGCTTCACTATACCTCATTACACATTGTATAATTTACAATACTTCTTAATAAGTGGATAACCCTCGATACTCTTAGTGGATGTCTTGAAACAAGTTTCAATGTGTTTCTGTCCCATTCAGAGCTGAAATATAACACTTTTCACTATTGATAGAAAGCCCTTTATTCTATGTATCTAAGGACAGTTAACATTTGGCAGGCGGGCTCGGGGTGGAAGAGGTTCACACAACTTTGTTGAAGGAGATCTTTTTGTGTCTCTAAAAGGCACAAACTATTTGAAAAGCCCCTAAAAGACATGAACTGATGTGCTGAGAATAGATTAGACAACAACAGATGTGATAAAAAAATAATTAATCACTAGGGTGTCTGTCTGTTGATGTACAGATAGAGAGATGATCGTTGCCAGCTTAAGTCAAATATGGTATTTTACAGATATGCAGAACTCTCTCTACAAAGTAAGTCCACATGTTAAGGACTTTCTGCAAAGATGTTTAAATTACAAAAATCATTCTGCTTAGAGTTTCTTTGACATCTTCACAGTTCCACTATGCCTGCATTTGGTAGCTTCGTTAATTGTCCAGATGAGGAAGAATGATGCATGGACTGCCCTGCTAGGCTTCAGTGCAGCAGCATTAGGTTTCACAGACCCTGAACTCAATGGTGAAGTGCTTTCAAAATGTACACTGCAAATGATGATTGAGACACATGGGGTTTTATTGTGGTAGCGCTGGTAGGAGGATGATTGCCCTGTTAGAGGCCCTTGAATTACCTGAAAAATGCTAAAGAAGAGGAAATTTGAATGCATTGCACTGATCTACAAATGCAAAACTCCCTAGGGACATATAATTCCAACAATCAGAATCGCTTAGGGGTATATAAATCAAAAAATTAAAAAACCTGGCCAACTGTAGTTGGCCCAGGGCTCCACCCTGAAGGCTTGCATCTCTCATCCTTCCTGTAAATAGATGTCAGGTAGGGCTAAAAAGAGGCGGCCTCCAGCTGTGCGAGGCAAGGAGCTGGATCTCCTCAGCGCCTGATGTTGAGATTGAGGACCAGATTCTGTAGCCCATGGAATCATGCCAAAGAGAAAGATGGAGGATTGGCAGGAAAATGAATGTATATTAGAAAAATGTTTTGGATGAGCAGTATACATTAAATCTTAACAGCAAGGGTTTTTTTAGTCACAGCTGGATCTTGACTCTTTTCCAAATTCACTGAACCACTTTGCCAGAGAAAGGCTCTGCATTGACATTCAAAACTGCAACAGGAGAAACCCTTTGCTTTGTAACCACCTTCGTAGTTGTTAGAACTAGTTGTAAACCACTGAAAATTGATAGACCACCACTGAGATCATTGGATTTGTTCTTCGTAGTACGGTCTTATCAAGTTCAATCGTATAGGTTATGCAGAAGTTATTCTTCTGCCAGAACATAAAGATAAGACCCCACGCAAACCTGTTTCTTATATCTCAATTTGTCATGTTACTTTCTTCCACTGTATCTTATTGTCTTCATATTGTCTTGTAAAGATAATTAGGGTTCATAAATCCTCTCAGCAACTGATAGTTAGATGCCTGTGAAAACATACACTTCTCACTGTGACAAACTAGTGACTGTGGGGGGAGAAAAGGAAAATAAAATTTATGTGAGAGTGATGATTTTATAGAGGTTAGCATATTTTTCCTGTCTCAGAGGTTTCCATGATAACCCTTTCTCCATGCAAGTCAACAAAGACAGTGCTTTATTTCGCCTATTCGTCCATTCTTATTCTGAGGAGTATTTCATAATGCTAAATAGCTGTAATACAGAATGTAGTGCTAACTGTTTAATCTGAGGGCCAGCAGAAGTCTGATAAGCAAAGGGTCCTTCTGGTCTTATGAATTCAGTTTTTGTACAGTTTCATGCTTTTTTTTTTTTTTTTTCCCTCTGGAAGGTTCTGTAAGAATATTTGCTAGTGTAAAAGATCACTCAAAACAGGAGACTGCAGTGGCTAGAGCAAGCCTCCCAGAACTCAACTGTCTACAGAGAAATTGTGGCACGCTTTTTCACTGCAGTGGTGAAAAATATAGTTGCTCCCAAATCTCCAAATGCTTAAGGAAAACTCTTCTTGATATTGCAAGTGTCTAAAATGGGGAAAGATGTTCTAGGCTGGAATTCTCCATTTTATACTCCACTTCTCAATATATGTAGAATCAGACTGGCTCAAGCATCAATGACCTAATACAGGAGGGAAGATTTCTTTTTTAACATAAGGAAAAATGTCCAAGTCTTTAAAATTGTAGACACTCTGTATTGCATATTAAAATTATTATTCTAGCATACATGTGACTGGAAGTCTGGTAGCGATAGTTTTGCTTTATTGGAGAGTAGTGTCTTTTTTATCCCCAGTATCTTTTCCACTTCATATTTAATCACCTTTAATATTCAAGCCTTTTAACAATTTATAAAAAAAACATTTATGGACAGGTATATTTTCTTTGCTTTGAGTGATTATAACTTAAAAGAAATTTGTGCAAGTACTTGCAGCTAATGCACAGTAAAAGAAAAAGGAGACCTGCCCACAAATGCACTTCCCAACTAGACTGTGCTAGCTTATTTCCCCTGTGTAGGAAGAATAATGATGGCTTCCTGGTGTTCAGAACTCAGCAACACCTTGTCTTTCAGGTTTCTGTGTGCTGAAAGTAGACACAGTACTTGTGAGGTTACTCATAAAACAGGCAGCAGGGATAATCTGCCTGTAGTTGAAATTAGGAACAGGAGATATCATGATTTTTTTGTACATGTCTTTGAAAAGAACACATTGAAGAAGTAACTTTTATATGAGGGGAAGGATACTTTGAATAAGTTCAGGTAGTTTTGCTGAAGAGTTTCATGCTACCTTGATTGTAGAAGTATGTGCACTGATTGTTGCATTGTGCTCAGGTTTTGTAGGATGCCATTCTGCTGTTTAAAATATAGTGCCTGCTTGGTATTTGTAATTTAATGTGGTGCTGTCAATCTTCATGCAGGTTTTAAACAAGCCAACAAGTGTATTTAAATAAAAAACAAATTAAGATTCAAAAAAGTCCTTTTTTAAATCATTTGATATGAATTACCTTGCTTGTAGTAAGCTTCTAATTGGCCTATTTTTATTTTGGTTTTAATTTGGTTTTTATTTTGGTATTAATTTTGGTTTTATCAAAATCGATCCAAGCTAGAAGTATGCTTAGGTGATTTAGATATCTTAAATATATTGGATTTAATCATAAAACTTTCTTTATATTTAAACATGACATGTCACCTGGCTGATGAAACCTTGCAACAGAGGTGGTGTACCAAAAGCATGGGAAAAAGGGGGCCTGATCTTCTAAAAGAGAAAGTGAGGTGCTACAAAGTTATTAACTGGTCATAGCACTACTTTTCCAGAGAAAGTATTCTGGCAAAGGACAAAACAAAATTTGGACATAAGTAAGAGACGTTTCATATTTGTCAGGAAATCTTGTTGGAGCAGCCTAGTCTATTCACAGGACTGCTAAAGGGTCCTGTGCATAAAAAAGCAGCAGTGGTAGACGTCACTGGGTACAGCAAAACTTTCCATGTTTCACATAATGTTCTCAGTAAGCAAGACTGGGAAACAGTGGTTAGAGGAATAATAACACCATATAGTTGGATGTAGTTTTTCAAGCAGTTGGCTACCTCAAGAGTGTTTTTCAATGTCAAAATGTCCATATTTACAGAGCAGATTTCAGCAACAACCTCGCCTATATCTGTACTTGATGTTTTAGCAACAACCTGAGTGTACAACAGACAATATGTTTGTTAGGTATTCAGACAATACGATTCAAAGAAGGAACAATAGTGTGTTAGAATACAGTAGTCATTCAAAATGATCCTTTGCCAAATTAGAGAAATGTCTAAACTGGATTTTTAACAGGACATTTCCTCACAATTAAATTTTTCCACTGACTTTCCACCCCCTTTTTAGATTGCTGGTGGCAAAGTGTCTCTGTTTCACCTCTGCTTTTTTACTTTACACCCCTTGGAAAAAGAGCAATTTGCCTCAAACCATCATTTTCCTTTCCAGGATCATGGTATGAGTTTCACTCCTTTGTTTTCTCAACAAGTAATTATTATTTTATTTTTTTTTTATATTTATCTACTTTTTTTTTCTTATTTCTTTTTCTTGCAGTTGTTTCTTTCCAAGGCATAAGAACAATCTAATCCTTTCTGTCACTCTCAACATGCAAATTCCCTGGCAAAAAAGTTTGTTAGTAGAAGTAACTGAATCTAACCTCTTTACAGATTTTTATGTGCCAGATTGACCTCACCAGCTATTTCAATACTGATAGTAGCCGAAGTCCATATGGGGAATGTCTAAATTGCTTGTTTCGTTAACCAGGTAGCTGTGCTGGAAATTGTCAGTTGCTGAATGAATCCTCCGCTACAAAATTTTTTTGTGTTTTAAGATGATGGAGAAATTTTGCTGTAGAATAAGTATGCCAATGTTTATCTTTCAGATTCACTACTTAAGCAGGTGCTTCCAGCATGCTGGTGCTTGGGTCTTCTTTCTCATGACTCTCCCCCATCACCCAGGTCTCTTAAGCTTATGCAGGTCACAGGCAGAGAGGTGCAATTTGTCCAGCTGGTGACCTAAGTAATGCAATGGGCTGCAGTGATTTAGCCCTTGTAAGGTGTTTAGTTTCAGTCTGCATAAGGAAACTGCTGGAACTCTGGCATCAAAATCAAATGAAACACAAGGGATGGGAAATAAAGCAGGCTTTTTCTCGCCCCTCTAACCCCAAATTCAGCTCAGACCCTTCATGCTTTAAATGTAGCTTTGTTGTTTTCAGTCTAGCTTTTTTTCCCCCAAACTAGTAAACCAGCTGTGAAAGGCAGAGGTGCAACTTCATTTGCACTCAGATGCTCTCCTGATTATTTATTGTTTGTTGATTCAAGTCTGTTTGTGGTAGAAAAGATAACAGATGTTTACTGCCTAATACTGTTTGTCCCCATTAATCACTATTTTTAGTAAGGGCAAGCTTTTGGGAAATGAGATGCCCTTCAGGACACCCATACTGGAAGAGCATCCTTCTAGTTCCAGCAGTGCTATGTATGTTTACAGATAGAGCCAAGGGCAGAAGAGTTTCCTACCCCATGGTAGTGACCTGATAATATCTTTGGACCTATCCGTGATAAGATGAGCATGGAAAATTAGAAAATACATTAATTCAAGATAGCTGCTGTTGCATGTATCCTGAGCAGAGCTTCTAACTACCTGAATTCTTCAGAGATTTGTGCTGTTTTCAGAGAACTAATAATTTCTCACTGTAAGGACCGCTTCTGTCAGACTGATCTTAGTGATTAGGAAGGCACCTACATCTGGAAATTGCTCCATGCGAATGAGTCATGATTGCTTTGACAGAGTCCCTGGTTGAACCCTGGGACTCCCAGGATTATCTAGATCAAGGATGTCTTGGATTTTGCCTGCTAGTTTGCAAGTTGACCAAGCAAGTGCAGGGAGGACATATTTTTTTCTGGAGTTTTTTGCTTCTAATATATTGACTGTCTACAGGGACAAGATCTGAGAAGGAAACAGATATTTTCTATAGCATTATTAAAAGTGGGCTTATCTAATATGCTTTCCAAGATACTGTATTACTGAAATTGTTTAATCATTCATACCCTCTGCTACTTACAGTTGTCTTCCTTGAAGATCGAACATTTTGCTCTTGAACTGAGTTTTTACTTGTAGAACACAAGCTTGTAGACTTCTAACACAAAAGTATAAAATGAGAATTGGCCTGATATTTCTAAGGTTGGCTCAGTAGGTCTGTTGTGCATGTATGTGGCCTAGTTTAAGCATGTTGAAAATCAGTCAGGAGTCTTAAATTCATGATGATTTACTTGTTTTGTAAGTTTAGTAAGGATTCTTTCTACACGTAGCACATCATGCTTTCCCATCATTTGGATTTATTGGCACAAAGAAGTGGATAGAGTAAGCTGTCTCAGGTAGTTCTTTGTTTCAAGGGTTGAAAGTGTAGTTATTTGCAGCACTTACACATAGCTTTTGCTGTGGGAATTTGTTTTGGCTGAAAGAGCTAGTAAATTTGAGAACTCATTTAATTTGAAAGCTTTTTGTATTAGTATCATTCATAATTAAACAAATTTTAAGGCCTTTCAGCAAATGTGCCCTGTAATTGGTCCGTGCTTGAAAATAATTATTTTTGTGTGCAGTGAACTTTCACAAGTATAAGAACTAGATGTGTATTTTTGGTCTTGACCAAGTAGTTTACATTCTTTATGTAACGGTGATATTTTATTGCTGTTATTTCTTCTGAATGATGTAGGGCAGAGTATCTGACTTTCATATTTCCTCTGCTGAGAAAATTCAGTATTTATAATTTCTGTAATTTTTTTTTAGATTAAGATAGTCTTATTTTGTGTGTATGTGGTTTGGTCTAATTTTCTCAAATTCCCCTTCTCTTTTACATTCTCTATTCTGGAGGTTAGAAAATAAGTCAGAAATAGTAACTTTTTTGATCTGTTGAGTTTACTTTTACTTCTAGTTACATTTTAGTTTTAATGGACTTTGGAAGTTCAGAAAGCATACATATTTTGTAAGCAATGATAATTCTAAAAGAGGCTACCTGATGCTCTTAAATCTCATCATGAAGGTGGCATGTATATTATTTTGTCCTAGATGAAAGAGAAATAGCTCAGTTTGTCTGACATTAGTTCTTTTTAAAATAGGGGGGAAATGAGGTTCCTTCTGTTTAGTATCTGACTTGGTAACAAGATTTCATTTACTCTGCCTGTTTCTAACTTTGCAGTCAACTCTCCAAGCCAGTCTGTAAACTATTTTCTTTGAACATGTGCATTTAAGTCTTAGGAGAGACTTTAAAAAACTTTTGTACTTGGAATGTTCAGAGATGCAGAAAAGGAAAATGGAAAAAATATCAGAACACCTGGCTCTCAGTAGGAACTTTTACTGAAGCTTATAAGACTTTGTGAAGAATAATGGGATAATGAGATGTGAGGTACAACATGAGAGAGGCAGAGAGTAGAAGGCAAGTGAAAAACGCTCAATGTTCTTATTTTGAAGTATACATCCATTATACAAATCCCAATGCAACCCTGCAGTCTGAGTGTTTTTTAGGGGAGATGAACCCCCATCCCCCTCTCCATTCATGGGATCTTCCTTGAAAATGGAACTTGCAACTAGAGGCAGCTTGCAACAGGTGAGTTTTTAGTTAGGCAAATACATATATATATATATATATATATTTACACTAATATTTACATATATTTACACTAATTTCAAGAAATGTAAATGGTGATACTTGAACATTCTGTGGAAACTAAACATAGAAAAACACAGGACAGAAGTTTTGAGCCTTAATAGATTAAAGCTTAATCCAGTGTTGGCTAGGAAAGGTTATAGGACTGTGAAAATAACTTAGTTGACCTGTTAAAACAGATTAATCTTGTAAGAGAAGATTGACCAAATTCAGTTAAAAACTACTTTTAAAGATTCTGTTTAAATGAACTTGCATTACAGAGGAAAACAAAGGAGTTGGCCTTTAAATCTCTCTGCTAGAACTGGGTCTCAGTTTCCTTGTAACTAAAAAATAAAGAGCAGGAGGGTTTAACTTGAATTAGTTAATTCAGTTTAACAGAAGGTAAAACCTTAGTAAAGATGTTGTAAAGAGTAGTTGCCATATGACTAATGAGGCTGAGAAAAGCTGTGTGGCCTTGCGTGAAGTTCAACCCACCACATTAAATGCAATAATGACAAATTGCATTGCCTTCAGTAGGACTTCACTCCGGGTTAATTTAAGTTAACTGAGACAAGTTCCTCCTGCATTTTCCCTGAATAAGGATAAGTGTTTGGTTTATAATGATAAAAAAGTGCTAAGAATCTCTTGGACTACATTGAAGAGGTTCGAGAGGAACTTTGCACTGGGTGATTTGCAACACTAAGGATTTTAAAATCTTATAAATTAATGCCTTCAAAGCAGCACAAGAAAACAATGCCAAAAAGGCTTCAGAATAACCACTGTGCTTACTAGGGAAAAATTTCAGACTGATTGACCTGGGAGTTCAGTCATGTTCGCTTTCCAGCTTGATATCGAGGGTTCTCTGACTGCACTTGATATCATGCTGTTTTCTTTTAGGTTTTGAGAAAAGTTCATAATGAAAAAATAGGTGAAAACAAGTTATTTTTTGTTCACAAAATTTATCTCCCTTTGATTTAATATGGCAGGGGAACATTAAGAAAAAGTTCTCTTTCCTGATGTGTGTGTGTGTTATGGTTCCAGAGTCTATAAAACTGCTGGAAAAGGGTCATGAAATATTTTTCTTTCCTCTTAAGAACTGTTCTTTTTCTGAAACAATGTGGGCAGAGGACAACTAGCCTGGAATAAATATGTAATATATTCACCGCATTCCCTAAGAGTTTCTGTATGTTTACTTTATTAATGCAAATACTGCATTGTGCAATGGGCAGCACATTCAAGCTGCTCTCAGAACTTTAGCATGAGATAGCTGAATTACTAAAAAAAAAAATTACCCGAAAAAGGCTTTTACAAATCTGGTGTTTGGAGAAAGCAGAGAAATAATGCTCAAAATTGCTGCTGTATTACTGAGTAATTCAGTTTCAAGATAAATTAACAAAGTGCAAAGACCAATTGTCTAAAATTGTCAGTGTTCCATGTGGTGACCATACGCTAATTAGTGGAAGAGGCCCACAAATACAGATGTCTCTGTATAACTTTCCTGTACCAGAGAAGTAGAGAAAAACAGTTATTTGGATTAGCAAATTTACACATTGCTAGCAGAGTAAAATGTCAGAGTAGCTTAATTGGGGATGTTTTGTAGCTTATTTTGGATTAATCTTCTGAGTACCTACTAGATTCTGATTAATTTGATTTTTGGCGTATTTCTTTCATGTGATTAAAATCAATGCATTGTGTTTGTAGCTAAGCAATTCTACCGCTTTTATTTTTCAAAGTATTCTTCTGTCACCAAGATTCAAGAGCCTAAACTACTTGAGTACAGTGTTGAGTGCCACTTAAAGATTTTTTTTTCTTGACAAGTACTACCAGGTGCATAATCATGCTAGAAAAATATTGAAACATTTGTTATAAACTTATACTGATAAAGGGGTTGTATGTCTTTTCCTGCAAATCTTGTATAGACTATTAATTTTCTGGAGATGTTCAAAATGAAAATCAGATGTGAAAAACAAAAATGTTTTTCTTTATTTTACAGTGGGCTTAAGGAAAACATCTGTCATTGAATTTGGTCCTAAAGACATTTTTTTTCTGCTGTTCTGGCTAAGGTCACCTATTTTCATCAGAGTTGAAATGAGTTGTCTCATATTTGCACTCTTCGTTTTTGGTTTTGTTTTTTTTTGTTTGTTTGTTTTCTTTTTTCACATTTTGTTATTGTGTTGATGCAAAATATGTTTGATAGAAAATTTATGTAATATAGACAACTTTTGGTTTTCCAGGTGTTTGCTGGCTGTATTGTGTTAAAATGTAGCATACTAACTGAGATTTCTGCAAAAGATGCCTGATCTTAGTTTGGAAAATCTCACTGGATAATGTATAAACATTTAAGATACCTCCTGACTGATAAATCTGGCTCTTGACCTATCATCTCATTCTCAGGGTTTCCTGGCATTGTTTGATGTTTTTTCTAGTAGGGACCATTTGCTCAAAACTCAGCAGATCAAGAAAGCATAAAACTCAGTGTAAGTATGACATGCATCTACTTCAAATTACTGCTATTCACCTGCTTTCACTGTCAGTTTGAACAAGAGTTTGCCTGAACTGTCTCTGCCTTTCTTGGTAAAATAGCGCAGAAGCAGGGAATACGGGCTAAAATACACTGGAGCTCAGTATGGTCAGCGGATTACTTGTACTTTACTGTAATCCTTTTTATCTGCTGAGAAGTATATAAAGAAACTGCAGAAAAAAATCTGTAGCATACACCCTAGGAAAGGCCTTAAGTCTGGGGAAGGGCAGAATTCTGAGGATAAATAAGTCTTTTAAGCTGTGATTGCAGCTGTCTTAAGTTTCAAAGAATGCAGTTCCAAAGGCTTAGGAAAATAGATAAGCTTTAATGATGCCCTAATGAGCTAATAGATACACAGTGGCCTGTGAGTAGAAAACAAGCAGTAACAGTATCTGTCCAAAAAGATCTGCAGACATTTTGCTTAGTGTTAAATATTGGAATTTATTCTGGTGACAGATCTATGGTCTATTTATAGTACTACATACTATGGAATACATTACTGGTACTTACTGTCCTAACTGGAACACGTTAAAGGTCATAGATACAAGAGTAATATACCCACCAATATATTAAGGATAAAATATGCAGTGATCCACATGAAAGATGCTGGATCTCAGTCTTGCAAAGGGAAGCACTACGTTTGCAGAAGCTTTATTCTGAAAATAGAGAGACAAAAGGTCTTTTTTTAATGGTTTGGGACGTTGGTTACAATACTGTGGTTACTACTGAGGTTTGAAAGGATATGGGTGTACTACCTGTTCCAGTATTAAACATACCATGATAGAGAGCAAGAAATGATGGGCAGTCTGGAAAGCAAGGCTATGCAGCTATGTGTGATAACTACTTAAGAAATAAGAGTAATGGTGCCTTAACACAATACTTCTTGTAGCACAGTAATAAGAAGTTAAGTGATGAGTGTCTTTATTGTCATTATCTTCATTATATCCACTGATTCGGTTTATTCCCAAGGTCTGAGGAAAAAACTGTTAAAAATGTAAAACATTGACTGGACAAGCACCATTGGGTGTTATGAATGACAGTAAAACTAGAAGCTCACACGACATGCAGGCTGTAAGGGAGACTGGGAAATGAGCAGCTGGAGAAACTAGTAAAACTACGTTCCTCTAGGAAAGGCCCAACTATCAGTTGTGTTGCTCATCTCTGGAGTAGCAGCTCTGTCAGCTGTCTGCACTGATACCCTTTTCCTTTGGGGAACCTTTAAAATGTAATTTGTCAATCTCCTTTGAAATGGTGTGGTGTTGAATATCAAAGGGAATTACCATTTGCTGCATTGGTCTCTGATCTGCTCTACTATCACATTCCCAATCTTTTCCCAGTTCTCCAATCCTTTGACAAGGGATGGAAATCCTCTATTTTATGGTTTGCAGGGCGTCACATTACTTGTCTAGTTCTGTTTGAAAAGCACATTTGAAACAATTATGAGTTGGATCGTAAGGAAAACCATTTTTGACCAATGTTTGAGAACTTAATACAAGGTCAGGAAAGTTGTTCCCATACCAAACTCTGGCAACTAGTCTGAGAGTGTTTAGTAAGAATTTTGTATACAGCCAATAAAACACTTTGCTCCAAGGCTTGCAGAGGTCCCTAAGCAGAATGAATCTGTGTCAGCAAGTTTTGATAAAGTTCTGATAATGCTGAAATCAGCTGACAAGGATTAAAAAAAATGAACTAACCAAACAAACAAACATCCAAGAAAACAAAAACCCCAACTTGAAATCTTGTTTGAATTTCTGTTACTTCGGTCACATTATATAGCCACTGGGTGTCTGTATACTGAGAATTGCTTGGAAGGTTTTACTCCTGAAGAAGAAGGCTGTGCAGCTGAGATGTTAAATGCTATAGAAGCAGATTGGTATTCATCATTGCATGTCTGAGTTTCTGGGGGGGAAGTTGGCCCTTTAACGATATACTACAGGTGGGTGAAAAAATATACGGCAATGTAAAAGTTTTGTTTTATAACAAAAAAACTTGCTAGGGTTTGAGCATGTTTGAAGATGAAATAGAGTCTTTTGTGTAATCTGAATTACATGTTCTTTGGTTTTCAACTGTATTTATGGATACCCGAGGCAGCTTTTCAGTTCCAAAAGAATATCATTGTCCATTCTTACGGAAGAGTATTAGTTGTTGCGGTAAGTATATGCTCAAATGCCACCCTCAGAATGGGATCTTAAATTAACAAGAATTAAGAAGCCTTTTCATATTTGAGCTGCCTAAAATACCTGTGGAGCCACCTGCATGAATTCATGCTGCTTGTTTATGTGGGCAAAGCAACACTGTTCTGAAAAAAACGAAACACTAACTTCAGAGTATTTGCAAACATTATATCTTTTCTTGGCAAGACTATGAGTCAGCATACAGAATGCTTGACTGACTGCATAAGCCTGAAAATTGGAAAATTAATCTTAAAGCTGAAAGGAGAGAGATTTGGAGGTCAAAAGTGAAACAATACCATATGATTCAATTCATCATTATGTAGTACAAAAAGTGGCCGAATAGTAAGCTGAATAATATGAATACTGTTGTAACTCTTGTTGATTTTGTTGTTTCTTCTAAAGAAAAATTGGTTATAGCTTAGATATGTGCTATGAGAACTTTGACACTATTTTCTAAACTATAGTTTTCAATGTCTTGGTGTATCTAGAATCTTGCAGTAAGGTCTCTTTTCCCTTCTCTGGTTTGATGGCATAATGTTACATAAGCATACCCAACTTGAAAGGAGAGTTAGCTTAATTGTTGCATTCCCTTGACTTCATGGGTTTTGAGGTTTTAGAAAGTGATTTTTTCTTTTGGTTGTGTAAACTCATCATGGGAGATCAATATACTGTCTATAAATCTGAACAAACATGTAACAACAATGCCACATCCATAAATATTAGGTCTGATGTTTTCACAGCTTTTGGAATAACTGCTGTTAATGATGAGATTTGGAAGCTCAGTGTTTTGGACTTCAAAGCTTCTTTTCCCTGCGTGTCCGCTTCACGTATTAAAGCCTGGGAATCCTGTCAGAAAACTGAGTATAAGAGCTAGTATGTCCTGTCTCTGGTGTTCTACATACATTCTATGAGCTGTGTGGAGCATGGTTACACTAAATTAGAATTGTAATTTGATTTTGCTAATAACTGAGTCAAGATTTGTCATTTCTATATGTCTTGATTCAATAAAACTATTCTTCATTCATCAAATGTTAGCATACCTGTTGAGGAGATGCTTTAGAGCTGTAAATGCAGATTTACTAAAATGCAAATGCTAATTATGCAAATACATTTACTGGAAAAATGTTCCTTTATCAGAAGGCAATATGTGAGACTGGTTGTGAGTTTTCTAGTGAGTCAAGGCTTTATGAAGAACTACGAATTCACTGAAAGTAAGATCCCAAGCACTAAATGTTCTGGCTTTCCTGCACCTCTGAAACACATAC
The DNA here is from genome assembly GCA_013398155.1 of Pedionomus torquatus. Classification (NCBI taxonomy): domain Eukaryota; kingdom Metazoa; phylum Chordata; class Aves; order Charadriiformes; family Pedionomidae; genus Pedionomus; species Pedionomus torquatus. The sequence goes on from VZRU01003670.1 coordinate 416,697, forward strand.
AGATTTTGTTCTCTAGGGCTTAATGATTGGACTTGATAATCATAAAGGATTCTTGCAACCAAAATGATTCCATGATTTTAAGACAACTTCCTTGTAAGCCCCAGGTTCTAGGTAGCTCTGTGTTCAGGACTACCTCAGGGCTCAGAAGTCTCCACAGTTAGGTGTCCTGCCTGATTTCATTCCTCCTTCATACATGAGTTTCCCCAGTTGTTTCCAAACACTGTATTGTTATTGCGGAACTTGGAGTTGTATTAACTCCAGGATTCAGCATTAGTTTAATGGAACACCCATCCCATGAGGTAAAAGGATAAGTAAATATCCTTAACACAGCCAAAGCTGGAATGAGTATGGCCCTAAGCAGCCTCATCTAACATTGAAGTGGACTTCTCTTTGAGCAGGAGGCTGGATTAGATGGTCTCTGGCCATCCCTTCCAACCCAATTTATTCTCTAATCCTATGATCCTGCTTTGGACCCATATTCTCACTAGGAAGCATAGGAGTACAAACATCCCATGTTGACATTCAAGATGTTAACTTGGGCCTCTCAGCAGAAATATGTGCCAGAGAGCACAGGTTAAACATTTTTGGACAAATAAAAACCCCAAAACGAAGCCCTTGGAAAAAATATTTCCACTTAAAAACTTAGTAGTAGCCAAGCATATCCTTTAAAGATCTGTGTGAGTGTCTGAAACCTGGTTTATTATCTTTTTGGGATGTTACTTAGAATTTGTTTGGATAAGGGATGGGAGATAGAGGTATATGCACTGGTATATGCACTTAACCAACTAGAAATTATTGACAGAATGTCCTCAAAACACAACTGAAATTGTACAGGACAAATGCAGCTAAGTATAACTAATTCCTCCTTGATATTTTAGTACTATTGTTTCCCTTTCTTATTATCCTTACTTTAGTATTAACAACAATACAGATATTAGCTTAGGCAATTGAAAGAGGACGTAGTGTTGTGTACAGCTTTACTTCTCTGCTTGCCAGGTCCCTTTTCCTAGTTGCAGTTTTAATTTTCAAACCCAGTAAACAGTAACAGACTGAATAATTGTAACCTCTTACTGGCATTTCTTTTCATGTTTGTTTCCTGCAATAAAACAGCTTTAATTCAATTCATTTATCCAGTCTGACAGGTGGGTAAGGTCTTCAGTACAGCACGAGAGCACGTGAAACATCTTTTTTGCTGGAAGCATTGCAATCTAGGTAATTTTATTCATTTTAGTATAATAAATGTCTAGTCCATGGTCAGACACTGCCTGGAGACTCTTTTTATTTGCACTCTTGGAAGACATCTTATTCATATGGTTGCCATGCATCTCAGAACCTTGCTAGTCTTGAAAAAGACTGGGAGCCAGAAACAATGGCAAAATCAGTTTTGCAATAGGTCCTTCCCTTTTGGAAAGGTGGCTGCTTATGTGGGCTCCTTATCCTAATAGCCACATGTAAGTAAACCCTGGGTTAGAGTTTTTAAATTGACCACCAAAAGAAGTTAATCAAAAAAGAAATTATAGGAGATCAAGATGACTGGCAAATTAAAAGTTTTTGAAGTTAAATATCCAATACTGGCAATTTAGGAAATGTTGATGCTGACAAAATTTTGTTTTTTAATGATAACTGTTAACAGTTATACTGTTTCTTAGCACTGTCAGAGCTGGCTGATGCATGACCTTAAAATTACCTGTCTTTTACAAAAGCTTTCAAAGGAATCCCCTTGAAAAGAGTAGGAACAAACTTGCTTTCTAATGGATTTGGAACTGCTGAGGTGTTTTTGATTCCATGATGGCTCAGATTCACAAGGAAAGCTCACACAGGCCTTGTTTACTTAGCTGATTAAACACAAACGCTGATCTTCAGTTAATAGCTGGGCAGCACCAGCCTATTTTGGTCCATTTGGAGGGAAGACCTGACATCTAGTCTGCCAGCCTTCAAAATTTCTAGTTTCCCCACCCTGGATCATGCTTTATTTACTCTTTTGGTGACATGGGATTGCTGTCATATCTTTTGGTGGTCCAATCACATGGGTCTCTTCCTTGGTGGTCATCCTCCGAACTATGATGGAATAGGGCAGCCACTGCTCAGGAGGTCTTCTCTTGCTGATACTGGAAAGATGAAACCCTTCTTGGCCCAGGCCAATCCATTTCCCTAGGAAAGCTCCCTCCCTCTGGCTACAGTGGGCAGATATTCTTGCCAAATAGTGGGAATATGTTACTCTGTAAGAAATTACCTGTTTCCTCTTAGCACCTGTGGCAGGCTGGTTATGAAGTGTTTCAGGATGGAACTGTAAGTACAGCAAAAATATAATCTCCTTGGTAAATCATCTTTTACCAAATCTTCCAGATAGATAAATGGAGGGAAAGGGCGCTTCTCCCTTACATACACAAATGTATACTGCCCCTTCTGCATCTCTTACCTGAGTGAGCAAAATCTCCCACCTGGCCACCAGGTGGGGGCATTGCAAAGATATTGATTAATTGGCAAATCATATCACTGAGTTATTTGCATGTAAAAAACACCTCTTCTGTCTTTTATTCCACATTTTTCTAAAAGTTGCATACATTATGACAGATGAAATTCGTAGTCATCCATTGATTCAGCATGACAGGAAAGTACCCTTAAAATACCCAATAACTTGGTAACATTTCAAAGGATTGATGCAAGTACAAAGGCAGATTTAATTATTTTTTTTAAGCTCTCCGTGTGCCGTTTCTTGGTTTTGGTTCCTCCTTCCCCCTGTTGGACATAAAAGTCTGGATTGATGTTTTTTCCCTTATCAGTTTTATCATTAGTTTGCCAGGCGCTGCTTTAGCAAGTATAACAAAAGCTTACTTTTTACTGCATATGAAAATACATTGTAGGTTGTGTTCTTCATTCTATACTCACCATCCATTTTCATGATAGATTAACTTATCCCATTATGTTTCATGAAGGGCGAAGTATTTTATTCTGTTTTGATTTTGTTCTTAATTGTTTAAGGCAGCTGAACAACTAGGAAAATTCTCTACAAATTAAAAAATATGCGGAAAAAATCAGCAAGATTTCAAGTTATTTATATGTAAAATTTGGTTTAAACATATTATTGGGATTTGGCTTTTCCCATTTATAAATGGGAAAAAAAAATATGTAAACCTGTAAAATCCATGGTTCCTCATTGACGTAAACATACAAGCTATTCTACTAGAACAAAACTTTCAAAATGTAACTTTGAAGTAATAAATTATGGATTCCTACGTTAAATAGATGACTGCTTACAACGTTTTCTAAAGATTTATTTTTACTCATTGAGCAAGATCTTCCCTAGAAAACATCCCATATGTGAAGATAAATAGCTGACATGTTTCCTTAGTGTAAAAAACATTAATGAATAAAAAGAAAAAAAAACAGGGCTCATTTACACAACTGTGACATTACTCAGGAAGAAGTTAATTTTTAGGCTGGCATTAATTCATACCATGTCTGCAATGTTTAGCATGAAAGATAAGATAGGAAATGTCCATGGTTTGGCAACTTGATAAAGCAAACAGATTTGATGAGAAGCAGCAGAATGAAAACAGATAAGATCTGCTTTATGGATGTATTTGTGGCACTTCAATAAGGTAAAAAGAGTACTAAAAGATGCCTTTAGAATTACTGCTCTTTAACTTTTTCTCTTTCTTTCTCTTTTGTTTTAGTATCAGGTTCCCTTTTCTGCTCTTCTTCAGGCAAAACAAGAGATTGCCATAGCAGTAACAATATCCAGATCTTAGGTGGATTTAAAATTCTTACCTATTGTTTACCAATCTTGGTGCTTTTCAAAAGAGATAAGTGTTGTTATCCTTATTTTGTGGATGAGAAAACTGGAGCAAAAATTGATCCTTTTGCTAAAGTTCATTTTTGAAGGCTAGAGATAGCTCTTTCTGTTTATTTGAAAATAAATTTATAATACTTGTTCTGAGCTGTATTCTCTTTCAGTAGAAAAAAAAAAGTGCACTAAAACCTAGTAAAAAACATGGTTTTGGTTTTCATGGGAACAAGTGTGTAAAATAACATTTCTACATAAGGACGCAGTTTTTATTTGAAAACTTTAATTTCTTAAGAAACAAGTGGGGAAATTAAAGGCATCGTCAGTTCTTTATCCATTCATCTTCCCGCTCTGATTAACACTGTTCAGGGTGTGTAAATTCACAAAGTTTAGTCAAGCTGTCTTTCTATAATTTGCTTCTGTTCCCTCTTCAAGCAGGTTGTCTTTTGCCTTTGAATTTCTGTTGTCCTTTTAATTTATAGCTAATTCTCTCTTTGTTTTTCACAGAGATCCTGACATTGACATTGCATGTGTGTGTGTATAGATAATAAATATGTATGTTCTGTATATATTGATTGTGATGATGACTGGGTTGCTATCTGTATATCTAATCCTGTCATCACAATGAGGTTGGCTTTTTAAATATCTTTATCATCATATCAGACAGAAAAAAAAACTTATGTGGTTTATCTTTTGGCTTGATATGTTATCAACATACATAAACTTGTGAAATGTTCTGTGAAATTTGTTATATCTAAGTCCTCAGAAAATATTTCCTCAGTAACCTTTCTGTATCTGATAATGTACTTTAAGCAAAGGGATGTTAAGAAACGAGATATACAGAGTAAATAATGTAAATAGTTATGCTAAGCTCTGTATCACAAAGTTATTAAGATGCAGATTTGTACTTGTTCATATTTCCACATGCATATCTTACTCCTAAGTTGCTTTTTCTTTCCTTTTCACTTGGTCTTTCAAGAGGAAAGATAAAAGCTCTTGACGTGTAAAAAAAAAACCTGATGATATGATCTGCAGCCCATGCCAATAACCCCCTATTTAATAGATCCTGAGACAACATTAAGGCATTGAAGGGGGTTAAGGAAATACCTAAACGAAATATCGAATAAGTAAGAAAGAAGCTGAAGTGTAAGCAGTCATGCCTTCCAGGTCAGAACATCCTGATATTGTTTCAGGGGTGGTGTCACTTAGGTTCACCTGACTTGACGTTTTTCTGGCTATCTACAGAATCCAGCAGTCCCAAATCTCTGCCTTCTGGCATTTACTTTGTTTCCTGAACTACAGATTTCTGCAACTGCTAACTTGGTTTTAAAGAGTTTTGTTGGAGTTTTTGTTTGTTTCTTTGGGTTTTTTTGTTGGTTTTTGGTTGTTTTGTTTTTGGTTTTTGTGTCTGTATCTTCCCTCTCAGTTTCCTCTCACAGCTGATCACAGTGCAGTGTCAGTTTGTCATCTATGCTGCCTTTTCTGGAGAGGGCAGCAGTGCTCATCTTTGTCCTCTAACTCATTCTTATTTACTGCACAGGTGCTCCCCTTACCTGCTGTGCAGATGAGAGACTGGATCATAAGGGAAAAAAAGAGATCTGGAGAGTATAAATGACAACGGTAAATCTAGCATGGGATTCCAGTAGGATGAAGGACAAAGTGCTTCCACATATTTCTGCCATTTTGGCTGACAAAGGGATCCAGTTGTACCAATTACATCCACAGAATAGGGAGGAAAATAAACTTGTAAGAACAGTCACAGCCTTGCTAGAAATTCTGAGCTGTGTGTCCACACTTTTGCCAGGCATCTGTCTATCTCATAGGTATCTGCTGCCAAGCATCAGACAGGTAAGTTTTAGCTGGTAGTTCCATTTGTTCTCTCAGAATTTGTGCAAGCCGTTGTTTTCTTGGACAGAAGAGAAAGTGCTAAGAGCAGCACTTTGCAGTGCCAGGAACTCCATCCCAAATGCAAAGAAGAGTTTTGGAGAGATTTAGGAATTTTTTAATATTTTTTTCTCCTGATCTCAGCAGTCCTCTGTCTCTGATTTTTAAAAATGTAATTATCTCTTCCTCTGGCACTCAAGTATTAATTGTATCTTTTCTTTCCCCACTTCTGCAAAATATTTGTGGTCAGTCCGTGCAGCAGAAATTATCTTGAAAAAAAATCATTACAAGAGTGGTGTATCTTGACTTTCTGTGTATTAATGTCTTGTGGGTAGGTTTTCCGTTGTCTGAGAAGGCATTTTCTGACCAAGGTACTTTCCTCTGACTTTAAAGAAATTTTGCTGGTACCATGGAAAAGATGAACTTGCACTGTAGCCTGTGAAGTCACTTTCCGCTGCTTTGGCACCTATTTTTCAAAAAGCCATAGGGATATAATGGTTTATTACTTAAAAGTGTGATTTCACCAGTTTGAATGAAATTTAGCAATGAAGATAGAAGTGTCTTGGGAGAGAAACGCAGAGGCAATCTAACTATCTAGGCATTACTTTCTAAAAAGCTAGGCTTAAAAACATATGACCTCTGAATTCTCTGTTGGAGCTGCTTTGAGCAGTTTGCAATGTCAGTAATAGAGGGAGAAGGACTTTTTTGCTCGTCCCCAATGCTGTAGCCTCCAAGTCCTGGGCAGCTCCTAAATCCTCTTCTGCTCCTCTGAAAGGCCATGTAGCATCTCTGGTGGCATGTAGCATGTTGCTCTAATGATCTCAACAATAGGGCTTAAGTACAACTAAATAAACGAGCTATGCAACAGTTCCTGAGAACCCACTTGCAAATCACCTAAATGAAGATGCAGTAGTCAATAACACTGCAGGAGCACACTTAATTAGCACACAAATTAAAATCTCAATAAAGCTCAAACCAAAACCATGGTAGTCAGGAGCTTAGGAAACCAGGAGAGAGGCCAGCACCTTGGTGCTTAAGTCATTTAATGGTTTACAACCATGCATACAACCAGGAGTGAAGGGTAGTGTGGTTCTGCTGACATGACCATCCCAGGCATTCACTGCAGCCCAAATTTGCACCCAAAGTGCAGGAAGACTACTGCTGGCTAGGAGTATTGCAAGACAAAGCAGGATGTAATAAAGGGATGGATGAGTATGCATGTGTGTGTGAAATAGGGAAAAAAAGATTCAATTTCTATTTATCAATTACTTTTTTAATGCAGCCTTATCATAATTCTAAAGTTAGTTGAATGTATGTCTGAATTATTTTGCTCAGACCTTGGAAATGCAGATGCACAGATGCAGTACTAGAACTTCTGAGAGCAGAAACAGGAAAAATAGTAACTTTCTTTTTTTTCCCCTGTGGACATTTCAAATGCCTAGAATAAGTACTTATGACACATGCAACCATTCCTGAAATCAAAGGCTCATTAGAGCTGCAGATGAAATCCACTAATTAAATGGTTAGTTGTACGTTTATTTTTAACATTCTTTTTATGTTGCTGTCCACAAACTGGCACAGTTAGGGTCCCTATATTGACAGGGCTGTAAAGATCTAAAGCAGCTGTCTTTTCTACAAAGAGCTGTACTATAAAACTTACATTTGCTGTTTAAGATACTTTTTTTAAAATAATTTAGACTAAAGGATCGACTGATGCTGGATGACGCTGTTTTCACTTTTCATGTCTGTACTCTTTTCTCTCTGGAAAAGCTTTGCTTCTTTTTCTGTTGCTAAGAGAAAAAGCTCCGTTGCCAGGGAACAAATGTCCAGCACACATTGATGTGTCCTCTGTCAGATGTCAAAAGAATCCCTCCTTAAATGTTTTCACATGCATACAGTGGTTGAGTCTTACACATGAGAGAAAGAAAAGATAGAATTGGGCAGCCAAAAGGGCCCCCAAATTGTTTACCTTTTATCCACCAGTCCTAATTCTAGCTCTTTTTTTTCTTTCTTCTGTAGCCCAGACAAATGACAAAACACCAGGCTTAAAACTTATTTTATTTACTATACTCATTCAAAAGAGAAGTTTGTTCCTGTATTTTAAAATGAGCCTGATACTAGTGTTATGTTGTCAGGACGTGCAGAAAACCTTCCGAAAAAGAGCAGCCCAGAGTTTGGGTGAGCCAAATGAGGCTGCAGCTTTTTGCTCATAGATCTGCTCTTGAAACTGTAAATATCCATCCCACTGGGCTAACACCGTCTCTGTGGCACATGCCTTGAGCAGCAAGCAGAGATGTTCAGTAGGTAAGTAGCCTGTCCTTAGCTGTGTGCCTGGTTTTTCTTCATAGAGTAGAATTAAACTTTCCAGCTCACAACTCTAAACCTTTCGGAGCTAGACAGACAGCAACATGTGAAGTAACAATCTCTTGGGGGAGGAAGAGGCAGATTCCATGTCATTCTATAGTCAGAGCTCTGTTTGTGTTATCAGCGGTATATTACTGGCATGTGGAAAGGGTACCTCTAGAACTCAGAGTACTTCTCTTGTTCATTTCTGTCTTGTCATTAGACGTCCTGTGTTAAGGATGCTTCAGGACAGATTTTTGTACCCTGTGCTGGGTGTGGATGTTACCTGCACATGATTTATCAGCATATTTCAGAAAGACTTCAAACAGATTAGTTGGTGCTTTTCAGCTTAGTTGATCTTGAGATGGTTTGTGGCTGCAAGTAACTGGGAAAGAGGCTGGAAACTAAATGTACCTAGATAACTCTTGGTTCAAGAGGTTTGTAAATGGTCATGTTTTAAACGGCTGAAGAAACTGAAAGGAGGTGGATAAAATATTGTAACTGTTATCACACTGTTAGTGTAAAAGTATACATTTGGTAGACCTAGTCATATTGGGACTTTGCCTTAGCATAAATGGGATATTGTCGTAAATTAGCATTTTTGTTGTCTTAGAACAAAGCAGAAGCAAAAAGAATAGATTCAGAAATAAGGATGTATGGTTATAGTGTTGGTATGTTTTCTGCAAACTATCTGGATTGGGTCTTTATATGGCAGAGTAGCATCCGGTGACTGATCCTGTAAAGAATGCTTTGGCTCCTCTGGTCACACACAGATCATGAGGAGCAGAAAAGGAGAAAATTGTGTTTCTCCCAAGCTATTCAGCAGCTAACCTAAGTCAGGCATTGGTCAGGAAACCACCAGAGAAAGGATTTGTAACCTTCTTTTCTTGCATTTCGGTTTCTTGATATCCAACCATAAGCAGTTCTCCATTTTCATTTTGCCTCTGAACCATTTACAAATTGGTCTTCCTCAGACTTTTGTTTTGGTTTTGAGAATCAAAAACTCACTTTTTTTTTTTTTTTTTTTTTTTTTTTTAATGGAAGGTGGGGTATCCTTTCTTCTTTTACTTCTCAGAGTTGCACAATGTTAACACCATGCAGAAGATCACTGTCCTTGGTCCAGTCAAGCTTTTTGTCTTGGCAGAACAGTACTACAGAGAACTAGTTCAAATCTGAAGCCAGTAGTGGCTCGTCATCAGAGGAAAAGCAGCTAGGTACCCTGCAGTGATGCTGACCAGCACTCCTTTTATCAGTGCTGGTGGTAGGACCTCAGCTCCGCAGCCACAGCCCCTCATTTAACTCTGCTTGTAAAACTATTTCTGCTTGGAGAAATGTGAAGAGGAAGAGGCAAAGGTGCTTGTAAAGACAAGAAATGCTGATGAACAAATCGAGATGCTTAGGGAGTTTTACTCGTACCCTCCGTTTTGTTGAGCTCCCTCTTTAAAGGGAAATTTTCATAAATCAGAAAAGTCACTGTGCTTTTTCTGACTCCTGCAAAACTCAGCTAGGTTGATCTCACTCATCTCACTGAAGAATTAAGATAAGAGCCAGGTATTCTCCCATTTCATTTTAGAAAAGAGTACAGCTGGCAGAAAAATGTATTCTTCTTTATCTTGTCTTGGAAGAGCTGCATACAAACAGCTCACATTGCCCTTAGCTGATTGAGTTTATTGAATAGGTAATTCTGAAAAAAAGACTTTTCATAGATATGTTGTTATTAAAATTTTAAACTATTATTTATTTGTGATAAACTCAGACAGGGTTTCTGTACTGTTCTTGCCTCATACAATGAAAAATCTTGTCCAAAAGTCTCTTGCAGGGAAGAGATGTGTGCATACTGTTTTAAAAAAAGGTAGCTTCCCTAGGAACTCACACATAGAAAACTGGAATTTGTTTTCATGAACCATACACTGTGGGATGCTTGGCATCCTTTTACATTTGTATAAAACAAACAAAAGGAATGTGGATAGGAAACAAATTCATAAAGAATGCTCAGTAGCATTTCACACAGAACCAGAGATTTACAGTTTAGGTAACTCTGGTGACTAGAGAACAAGCAATTTTTTCCTACTTGTAAATTCAAATTCCCTTTTAAATAGTTTACTTGTTCTGCCAGGCTATTGTTTCCCCATAGCTGTTATTTAGCACATGTCAGTATCATAAAACCAGTAAAAATTAGTTGAAATTATTTGTGCTTGCTTGAGCTCTCTTTATTAAAAAAAAAAAAAACAAAAAAAAAAACAAAAAAACAACACACTTTTTCACAGAGGTACCCTTTATTTCTGTATTCACATAAAAGTTAATTTTGTTATGCCTACACAGACTTCCTGTAAGCTGACTAAAACTGATATTAATGTAGTGAAAAACTAGTAAACACAACTGGCTTTACAGTTCACATTCACTTGATAAATTTGAATGCTGTTCTGCTTGGTGTAATACATAATATTTTGCTTGTAGAAATAAACCTACTCTGTCTCAGCAATTTAATTGCTCAAGTATTGGAAAAGGTACTTAGAGAAAATGCATTTAGGATCTTTTCTCAATGCACAAGCCCATTTTTATATGACTGAAATTGCTCTGGACCATAATATAAAGGGTATAAACTTTCGGTCTTAACAACAACTGAATATCTTAAAGCAACTATGCTAATGTATTACATGTCAATACCTTCTTTTACAGATATAATTCCTCATTAATTAAAGACATGGCCAGATTTCTGGTGCAGCCTACCACTTTATAAATTTCCAAGTTAATAACTCCAAACATCCACCGTTCCTTCTGAAGTTCAATACTGTCTAGTGATTGTTCAGTATTTCAGCATTACAGCTTGTTAAGCGAAATTAGTTGTTGATTAGCGGTGTTACTTTCCTAATGAATGTCTCTTCTGGTAGGTTTTAAGTCACAAATTCGAAAAGGCCAGAGGAGGGGTGAAACTAAACAAGGTCTATTTTCCTCACAGGAGCTTGGTATTTCTTTGTGTGGATTATTTTTAAATTTTCAAATTTCTTTTTGTTTAGAAACAATTCCAGGTAAAGCTGGATTGATATATTGTGCTGACTACTTCTTTTTTTTTTTTTTTTTTTCCCCAAGCCTCAGGGAAGGGAGGCTTGATTTGATGACTTTATTGAAATTGATTGTTGTTAATAGATTACTAAGGAACTATTTAATAAAATAAACCAGGAAGTCTATAATGTTTTTAACCTCTATATGAAAACCTGTTTTCAATGAAACTGAACAAACCTTTGAACTATTCTGGAAACAGGTAGAAAAAAGCAAAATGATACACTTTTCATGAAAGAGAATTCTAATTTATTGTCTTCCAAAGATAACTATTTTGAGGTTAATAATTTTTATATTTTGATGATATATGACTATTATGAAATGTATTATGTAAGCATTTTTTATATTATCTCCAAAGCAATCTGCATTTTAATATTTTTGAAGGCGATATAATTGACAGATGGAAGTAGCAGCCAGGCTTAGGTCCTGTCAGTGTGCAGATATACTTTGCTAGGACTTCTGAAATGACAGATTTTGACATGCCTTGGCATACAGCATGCTATCTGAGATAGGCTTTACTAGGCACAGAATACAGTTGACCCAGTAACCTATAAATATCAACATGCAGTTGTTCAAAGTGTGCTATGAATGACTGACCTAAACATACACAATATGTAGCTGACCCAGTCACCTATGCATGTTCGCAGTGTGTTCTTACAGTGTTAGTGTGATATTTCATACAATAAGTCAGCAGAGCTCCCTAAGAGATTGGTTCTCCACCAAAGCTCTGGACCCCCTCTTAAGCCTTGTCACACATGTGAAACCTTTTTCCTGTTCTAAGTGTGTGTGCTTCTGAGCTAAACTATTAGTTCAGTTGTAAAAATGTTGGGATCTTGGGACAATATCTTGGGAAATTTCTGGGCCAAGAGATCGCTGTTTTGTTATCGATTCTTTACCTTCAGTCAGTCCAGAGTTACCTACAGGTACAGTGACTCTGGCAGTTGTTTTTTGGTTTGGTTGTTTGGTTGGGTTTTTTGTTTGTTTTCTTTGGTGTGTTGTTTTTTTGGGGTTGGTTTTTTTTGGTTTGTTTTTTGTTTATTTTTTTTAAACGTGGAATTAGGTTGTGCTTTAGGATTTTGTTGCTTATGATGGGTTTTACTTCAGTTTACCCATCATTAGACTTCGCCCTCAGCTGCTAACAGAAACTGAACTATAAATACATTGAATTTAACATGAGCTCAGCTATTGAACTTGAAATTTGGGATTTACCTTGGACTCCAAGTCATTTGTTTTCTGTAGTGATAGGGCACCATTCACTCTAGCACAGCATGACTCGGGCTCTTCGATCAGTGCAGATTCTGGAAGTGTGTTGTGCTGCGTTATGTGGTTACCAGCAATAAGATTATACAATTGTTTTCTAGTGAAGTCTGAGGGCAAGGCATTTGGGTATACAATAGTAAAGCTACAGGGAGGTGACTCAGTTTCTACAATGCCAGTAGTTGTTTATCGAACCTAATTTTGGTTCAAAGATTCACTGATTGCAGGGGACATTTCTAAGCGGAATGAATGTGAGTTATATTGGCTTAGGAGAGACCAATATTTTCCCTCCACTACAGGGAGATAGGAAGGGATCCTTGTGGGAACAGAGTAAATGAAAGCAAGAAGGAAAGCTGACTCTTTGATGTTTTTTCAGGGTGCAGGATGCCAAGTTACATCTGTGCTCCTTCCTCAATTCATTTGGTTGACCAGTTTGTCCGTTTTCCTTTTTCTTTTGTCCCCAGTTTAAACAAGTCAATAATAGACATCAACAAGAAATTAAAATGGCTCAAAGAAGTTAATGTTGTCCTACTAACCATTATTGTAGAAGCTTCCTCTTAAAATTCAGAGATTAATTTGTGGTCTTAAAAGTCTCTTGCATTCACTAGAGGTATCACTGTATAGGTAGCTCAAGTATTGACACCATTCATCTGGCATGCTTGCTTTTAAAGGTTTACCATAAACTGATGGCCCCACTTCTATGAGTGGGAGGAAGGAATGAAGAGAGTAACACAAGTAGGAGGTGAAAAGAAATTTGTCACTCAGCTTTTCTTGCTACTTCGTTTGTGTGTTTAGAAACACTAAAGCCAGTACGTAACACTTTCTGTATGAACTGAGGACTGGTTTTGGTACAGGAAAATGATAGTGGCTAAGAATATAGAGTCTTGATTTAGAATAAAGCAAATATATATTAACACCTGTTCAGAAGCAAGTCATGAGTGTATATTATGTGTATATGTGTATATATGAGTGTGTACACACACACATATGATCACGCTAGTGTATTCCCCAGTGACCGTGAGGGTTTTTGCCATCTTTGATACCTATTCATATTACAGTCTTACAGCTTAATCAGGGAATAGGTCAAGTTGTTGCGATTGAAAAGAGAATGACGGAGAAATAGAGTAGTAAGAAAGCACAACACTATGTCTTTTTGGAGTATTTCCTGCAACATAAAAACGAGCTGAGACAAGAATATCTGTCACTGGTACATTGCAGTTAAAAAGCATTAAATATGAGCTGCTGCACATTATATTCAAAATGGCTCCAAACTCTATGTATCTAGTCAAATTTCTCTCTGATCTCCCAGGGGTAGGTGTTTTCACTGTAATTTTACAACTAAATTTTTATGCCTAAAACCCACCCTGATTTTAATATTTTATCTCTAGGGGTTATCTTCTTGGTTCCTGAAGAAGAATGTCTGAAATACATGATAGAGTAGCTGTAGAAGTATTAATAAAATAAATAAATAAATAAAAATTATTGTGAAGTAAACCCCAAATCACATGCTTCACTTTGTGGTATGTAAGGCTTACCTCATTGACATGACTAGTCATATTTCGATATTTCTGCTCTTGAATTTCTGTTTTTATGTTCTTTTATTAAAATGATAAGAGGCAGATAAATAAATCTAAGGACTGAAATGCAGCAGTTTCTGTTCTTGGAAAGATTAATCCAGTCTCTGAAAGTATTTCCAGGAAAATTTTTAATTTGGGCTTTTGGTATTACTAAATGATTAGATGGGTCCTGGATTATACTCTGAAAGTGAAAAGTCCATGAACTCAATTATGTATGTTTGCACTAATATTTCATTTAGTTGTATTTTCCCCAAACTTCAGTCTTTTAAGTAATAGAAGTTGACTGTGTATGACAAAGGAAAATCATGGTAATTGTGTGGAATTACATTGTAATCAAACTGAGCATACATTTTTTAAACACTTGACTGATCTCAAAATATAGTCAGCAAGTAAACAGGGGAAGGGAGGAGTACTGAATTACTAAATTTTTGATAGAGCCACCATGATGTCTAGACAGATATATTTTGGAATACATGAAAAGAAGTATAAAAGTAAAGCCATACTGTATTTTTTAGTTTTTTTCTGGCACTTGGGAAATAGATTTAGTAAAGTCATGAGTTATTAATTGCATTGGATGAAGACTTCCATTCCTGTTATGTATTTCCATTCAACAGCTCTCAGATCTTTTGAGACAAAGATAGGATCTGCTAACCAGATATTAAATATTATTTTTATTTGTCTGTAGAACAAAATCTGCCTTTGGATGGTGAGGAGGAGTAAACCTCAGCTACATCATCTCTATATATCTTAAGTTGCCTGTTTGGGCAAATGGTTTATGATGAGAGGCAAATGAAGATGGTTCATTTTACATGTTAAATTTTAACTGAAATTTTATTACCACTGCTATTGTAAGATATATATATTGTCCTTTGGTGGGAAAGGCACTGAGCAATGCAGACAGATCTCCTGCCCTTGATCTCTTCAAACCTTTGAAAGTAAGTCCTTTTAGAACTCTCTCTATTCCCCAGAAGACAAAAGCGTTTTGATTTTCTAAAATGTTGATTTTACTAAGAACTGGTAGGTTTCAGATACTAACTCAGGTATTTCTACTGAGGGTGTTGTTTTTTCAGATAATAAGTTGAATTTCTGCACTTCTGTACACTTCATGTTTTGACCTAAAACTACTCAGATACCTCAGGATACACCAGTGATAAATCAATAAATTGTCTCTTTATGAACATTGTCACTCTTCATAGTTTTACAGGGAAAAGAGAAGACTAAGGATGAGTTTATGGATTGATCACAGCAAAAAAATTTGGCACATCTTCCAAAAAGACCAGAAAAGTTGAGCAAGGTCTTGGAATCTGACACCAACAATGAGCCAGTTACGCTCCACTGCCCTTGAGTGAGGCAAAGGTGATGGAGAGACAGTCTCTAGAAACCAGTGTTACAGGAAGAGGCTAGGCTCTATGCATATAAGAAAGCAGAGAAGATTAGGGTGGAAATTTCTTACATACATTGGAGAAATCTAAAGAGCTGTCCAGGTGTTGCTTTGGATAATTATAGTAAGGTTTCAGGAAACATCAAGTGTAACATTGACTTATAAAAGCATCAGGTGTTCTGAGTGATGTCAGACTACCAAGATCTTGGTGGTGTTTTCTGTGGTTAAGCAAGACAGAAATTTATATCCATGCTGCTTTTTCTTATCTAGATGTAACCCACACTATTAATAGGTGTTTGTAGTTATATCTATTATCTGACCAGTAAAAAGAGAGATTTGAAATTTCCTCGCAGTACTGTGAACAAAGAACTGTTTTCAGATAGAACCAATGTGTCAGAATGGGTGGCGGCTCTCATACTCCACAGGCTAAATATCTGCTTGCAGCCCTATCTTCAGCATAAGGCTGCAAATATCTAAATACAAAATAATATGTAAAGAAGCTGATAGTTTTTGTGTGAATTGCAAAGATGTAAAATGTATGAGTGTTTTCACTTTTCTTTCATTATGTATTATCTTCATTTTTATGGAGTTGGCACATTTGAATATTCTTATTCGTAGCATGGTTACCCTGCTGTTTACTTGGATTATTCAGGCACTTGCATGGATATGTAGAAGAACAGGACCCTTAAATGGTTTCCAAAGTTATCATCTGCCAGTTGACATCTTAAAGAACCGTGTGCATTCCCATAGCCCAGCACAGTTGTAAACTAAAATGCATTGTCAGCCTCAATGAAAAGGTTAATAGCAAAAAATCCCCACACCGAAAAACCTGACCAAAAAAGTCCACCCACCCTCCACCTTCCTGCTAGTATTTCCTACCTCTTAAAAATTTTAAGCACATGTTATTTATGTATGAATGTATAAGTGTGAGCAGGCATGGTTACAAGCTGGTGGTTAGTGACTGTAAAAAATCAGTAGAACATAATTGGTTGGTTGTCTTCATATATGTAATTTAGGATGATTTTGCCTAAATTACTGCGATATTGATTGCAAGTGTCTTAGGGTCTAATTCCCATATTTGACTATAGCAATAAGTAGTCTGACATAGAGTTTTAGTATTAAGAAGGCAAATTGTCAGAGCGGACATGTTTTGCAGGTGTACTAAGGGTTTAAAAAAAAATATCTGTTCTTTATTTCATTATTCACATTCTTACTCTTTTAGTATCATATGAGCTCTTCAGTGCCATAGGGAGACAATCACCCAAGTACAACAAAATGTAAGACTGTCTATAATAGAACCTCCATGTCTGTTATCTTTGGGTAGAAGTTGTTTGTTGTTTTGTTTTGTTTTGTTCTATTAATACTGAAAAACTCACCAGGTAGAAATAAATTTAAAAATACCCTTTTCACTTCACAATCAAGTTTGAGTACAGAAGCGCACAACAGAGCAAGTAATCTCACCAGGAGTGGAAAATGTGCAAGGGTACAGCTGTGCACCTCTTGTTCTGTTGCTTTGTCTTTTGTGAGGACTGTTAAAGATTTCACTAATAGGACTGTTAGTAAATCTCATGTACTTTTCTTTCCTGATTTTATTTTGGGTTTTCTGATTATTGTTTAGTCTGTTTCTGATACTAGCTTCTGATTTTTCTTGTTCACTCAGGCCATTAAAATCTTGTTTTGGGTATTGTCAAACAATAATTCATTCATACATTACTCTGTTGTGTGTACTACATATTATCTTGTGCAATTATTTAATTAAAACATAATTATAGGTTGCCAATTTACCAAAATAGGTGAATGAAAATTTCATTTGAAGGTATAAAGTACTTGGATTCAGCTTCAGAAAAGACTCATTTACTGTAGAAAGAGCCGGCTTTTTGGAATGATGCTTATCTGTGTCAATACTATAAATGCATTTTACTCTGAAAAACTCCCCAGAGGGTTCATGAGGCTTGTGTGTTTGTTTTTTACGATAAATCTGGTTTGCCTCAAGGGTTCCCATTAAGCCACTGTTACGAATAACTTCTGGCGGAATTACTAAAAAAGCTTTTCAGGTGCTATTACAAATAAAATTACAATTGAGTTATTAGTTATTTAAACTAACCCAGATGCTAGCAGAGGCTGAAGCTTTGCTTTTATGTTGTCTTCCTATTGTTTCTTGCATCATTTTGTGTTTGTGCATGAGTTTTGAAAATAATTTGCTGATGCATCTAGACAGATTAACAGGGTCTACTGTGATGCAACTAAAAACTGGGAGATGAGTGAGAATAGTTTCCTTATGATGTTTTTTTCTAAACTATGTAGCAGAGGCCTTCGGTCTACAGGTGTCAAACCTGTAGTTGCAGGATGTTAGAGTTTAAGCTTCTAGCTTTAAAAATATGAATATGAAGTGAGTTAAAGTTCAAATTTGGGGATGTTTAGGTACCAGCTAGTTCAGAATATACCTCCTAAAAATAAAACCGACATCTGAGATAATTCTATATGTATTTAATAAATGGGCACTATTTTCATTTGGGAAGCCAAATTTACAGAGAGAAAATTCCTAGTATTTATCTGAAAATGCTTGCCCCAAATAAATCTATTGTTCATATGACAGAGCTGAAAAAAATAAAATAAATCCTAACTGAATGAAACAGCTGGATTTCTTCCAAGAAACTTAAAAATGTATTGGAAAAATTGAAAACACGATGAGAATTAGGAAGGATTATAAGAATGTATTAAATTCAGTTAGTAGGATAATTTAATAAATTTCTAGTCTAATGAAAGAATAGAATGCTCTCTTTTCACCACTTCTAGTAACATGACTAATCTTTACTCATTCATATGATGCTGGTGCTTCTATTAATGAAACGTCTTCTATGGTGCTACAGCTTTGGTGAGAATCAAAAGCCTGAGATAAAACTACAGAAGAGAAATACTAAAAACAATGCAAGGCTGATGCAGTTTCCTATCTGTATCCACCAGTTCTCCTCCTGAAAATGTGCATTTCGGTCCATGCGCGAGTATGCAAAATTGTCTATCAGCATGACTTAATTGTACAAATCTGTCTTAAAAGCAGTGAACAAAGCAAGATCAAATCCATCTGTTCTTGCAACAAAATGTTGATGTTATGCAGATGTAGGTAGCCATGTCACGCATAAAATTCACTTTGATGTGCATAAGTCGGGCAATAAGATGTGACGTTCAGAGGAGATGGGCACTACTCAACAGCAGAAACTTTGGTAACGGACAGCAAGCATAGGGCAAACTAAAGACACGGACTGATGAATGGGGACAAGACAAGCCCTTGAGAAATTATTTAAATAGGGATTTTTTTCAACACCCTTAAATACGCATACAAAAATTTGTTTTTAAATTGAGATGAGTTAGATGAGTAGGTGCACTTAGTCTGTAATTCAATATTTTCTGACTGCTTTTGTATGAAAATAGGCCCTTTCTAGCACTGAACTTCTCAGAGAGACTTGGACTGTTTCACGTCAGGTCTCAGTGCCTGAAGTCTGCGCTCAAATTCCAGCATTTTGGGCATGTCAAGGGCAGAGTCACAGAGCTCCTCAAAGCACCATGCAAGCATACAAACCAGGCTGGGCTGACATCCGAGTATAGAAGCATCACTTATTTGTTTCCTGTTCAATTAAGGTAGGCTGATAGTTGGGGCTTTCACATTTCCCAAGAGCACGGAGTTAAACTGCTTCTGAAGAGTGCTCTGGTGCCTCTCCCCTAGCCAGGGACGGGTACAGCCAGCCAGTGAAAATAGCTTACAAACAGCACAATTTCACAGTAAACTGAGTTTTTGTTCTGCATCAGTGTAACGGAGGATAATATTTTCCAGGGGACTTGTTGTTTTAAAATAGTGTATACGTATTTGATCCCTCTGTTTTTCAGAAGGCTGTGGGGAAGAATAGTTAGTAATTTACTCTCAAGAGGGAGAGGAGGCATAGATTTTTAATGTTAGAAAAGGATTTGCGATGTTTGCAGGCTGTTTTTTTTCTTTAATAAAGAAAGGGGTTAGGCTCAAAATCTTAGTTTTTGATCCTAGATTTCAAGCTTAAATAGTAAAGGCATGTCCAAGAGGGATGCAGCCACTGATGGCACATCTGTCTGTGCAAACCACAACAGTGCAGCAGATGCTTCACCAGTAGCTTTCTGGCAGATATTGGCAGCTCTTCAAAAGAAAGCGGTATTGAAATTGGAGAACAATGTTACTCTCCAGTTATCAGTAATACATATAGTCCACTGTCATATCTTTTCTGAAAATGGTTCTTTTATCTGTGTCCTATTAATCTTCATTTTCACCAAAACATTTTTTTTTATACTATTACCTAAATGTTTTCTCTACAGGATGTTCTGATAAGATATGTATAGAAATCAGAAAAATTGGGTCAAGAATTGAAAAATAAACAATGCAGTTAAATACAATTTAACAAATAAGGGAGAAAACATGATCAAAGTGGAATTTCAAAAGTGGCTTTTGAATGACCATATTAATTAACAATCAAGACTAAGCAAAGCCCATTTCCTCTACCTCCTACTTTCTATGCTAGAATCCAATGCAACATCAATATCCACTGCTTCTAGAAATGACTTAAAGCTCTCCAGTTTTTAAGCCACTAAAAAGCTTAGGTCACAGAACAGTGATTTAGGCAGAGACTGTGTACAAAAAGAAGCAAAATTAATTCAACTGGACTTTTCAATGTCACCATATTTTAATATGTGATTTTGGTTTTGCTTTCATACTTTTTTTCCCATGTATCTTAACATCAGTCCTAACCAGTGAACAGAGCGGGCAGGGAAATGCAATTTTATTTCATGAGAACATGAGCTTTCATGAACTCTTTGAGTCTTGGTCAGTCTAGAGAGAGTCAATATGTGGATCTTCCTTGGGAACCAGATTCCTCAGTTCACTTACAAAAGTTAATGAAGTAATGTGGCTATTTTCAGTGTGACTGAAACCACAAGTCAAACCAGTTTCAACCCTTGGCTGGCAGAGTTTGGGGTTTGTCGCTTTCTGAACATCAGCCTCACAGGTACCCAGGAGCTCCAGCATTTCCCTTATTTCGTATATGTAGTAGCCCAGTTCTTAGGCAGATGTACGCAAATAAGTCAGTAAAATTAACTTGTCACTAAGATGCCATTAAGGTGATCAATGAATAGTTTACCACTGCACGGATTTCTTCGTTTCTTCTCTTACAGGATCTGAAAACAAATGAAAAAAAAAACCCATTGGATTGTTGCAGTAGCATAAGGAGCTATGGGATGCTGGGGCTGCTGGCCCTTGATAAAGCTGCAGTAGGTGGCTGAAACTCTGGGGTGTGATGGTAGTGCTCTCTGTCAGTTCAAGAATGTTACAGCAGCCTGTAGCTCTGAAAAGTATTGAGGTATAGAGGTGATTTTAAAATAGCATGGTTAAGAGACACCTGGCAATGGCAGATGGAATGTTCTTTAGGTGACATTAAAGCTGTTTAAAGTAAAAACTGAGTAAGACAATCAGTGATATGTAGTAAAGCTTACACACACTTGATTTTTTAATAATTTACTGTGTAAGTCATGTCTCCCAACAATAACTGTGATGTTGCATTTGGAGGAAATAAAATTATATACAGAAGGCTGGAGCAAATAAAGTAGATGTAATTACTGCTTGAAGTCATCCTCAGAGGCATTTTACTTGGTAATAGTTTTAGCATAAGAGAAAGTGGTTTTCAAATGGATAATGCAATATTTCGGACACAACAGTAAGAAATATAACCATTACTAGTCCTCCAAAAATACTCTTAACTGAGAGGTGTTACACTATTGAACAATTGTTCTGGGAGGTCTTCCTCCTTAAAGTGCACCTGAATATGAGGTTTTTATATGGTACCTTTAATTTAGACTGTCCAAACCATTCTCTGGAGCTGGCAAAAAATGGAAGCAGGGAATGGAGGTGTCCCGCCCTCAGATGGCAGAAGGAAACTAATGGAGGGAACTGCCACAAACTGCAGTGGAGTGGCATAAGCACAACCAGAGGAATAGCACGGTGTAACAAGCTACATTGGAGCGACTAGTGGCTCACACGGGTAGATGCTGGCAAGGAGGAATGTAGTTCAGGAGGTTCTGTCTTCTGCTACTGCTGTGGAGCACAGTCTCCACATCTTTTGACATTGTTTCAAGAGAACCAAAACTGTATGAGTAGAAAGAGACAGCTTTGGTATTGCTCCTGGAGGTTTCCTCAAATAAAGAGCACTTAAGGTAGAGTATTTCTGAATGACTAAGGGGTCATTTCAGTAAACAGTAAAGGGGATTGACTTAGAGCTTACATTTACAAATCTAATCAAGAAGCACCTTGCATCCAAAACACTGGCTTCAACTGCACTTAACAGAGTAGAGATTTTCTTAGAAAGTTGAAGGAATTTTAGCAGAGCCATGGAAATTTAAAAACACTTTCAATTCAAAAGCTTTTTTTGGTGTTTCAAAACCTTGCTTTTTGTATTCTATAAATAGTGTTCTGGGGGGCTGAGAACTGGGATAAAACACAAATGTCTAAACTGTCTACAAAAATCACTTCATGCACTTGCCTGAAAATTTTTGCTAATTGTGTGAGATTTGTCTGTGGCTTTAAAGATGTAGCAGAATTTAGCAAGAGGACTAAGTGCTTTTACTAATTCTGTATGTCCATGTTTTTTCTTTCCTAACTATGGTTGTCTTCCTGTAAGCTTTATCCAGCAGCTCCCAAGACTACCGCTTTTTTGACAGAAATAGAGATTTTTATAAATACAACATCAGTCTCTCTGCCAGAGCAATGAAAGCTGTCACGTGCTTGAATTAGTATGTTAAACAGGACAAGAGCCAGGGAAATATATCTTTGCAGCTCTGACACTGTGTACTGAGAAATAACACGTGATAAGGAAAATTAATGGTAGTAACACATCAGCTAGTATAAATGTGACTGGTAATTCTTACTTGTATATGCTTTCTGGTTTTGAGCCATGGAAATTATGCAGAGGGTCAAGTAAAGTGGCAACCTGAACAGCTGCCTATTGAAATTCAGTGCTTGAAATGATGAAATTTGTAGACTAGTTTCATCCTGTGATTTTACTGTTCGTCATTGCGACATCTGCTGAAAGCTCTCATGGTAGAAATTTCTAACACATTTCTCAAAGAATATTAATAATTCATTGTTTGGTCTTGATTTTAGGGCTCTTTTTGTTTGTTTGTTTGTTTTGTTCCTTGTGTGTGGCGATTTCATGGGCTTATTACTAAAGTCCTGGGGCCAAAATGTTCTATAGTGTATCTTCTTTAAAGCCAGCTGGAATTAGAATTGATGATAGCTAATTGTTAACATTAGGATCAACTTTTTTGCTGGAGTTGATTTGTGTTCAAACGGAACTACTGCATGTCAATGTGTTTGAAATACTACATTTAGAAACTCACTTAGATACCCTCCCATCTAACTTTCAATCACAGAAGATCATATTTGTAAAGGCTACATGCTACATTTTTATACAGATTTTGAATTTTATGTACTTTTGTTCCCTAGTCATTTGTCATTCAATATCAACATTAAGATATTTTTCTTGTCAATCGTACTTTGTTGTTGACTAGTGCCATTTAAATTTCTCTGAATCCTACCTTTTTACCTGATTTACATTAATAAATCCCATAGTAGGAATAGATTTTAACGGTTCAAGAGTACTTTTTCCTAGCTTATTGTCTTTGCAGTCTGTATAATAATTTGGTTGTTCAGTTAAGGGCATGTAACTCTGATGACTTACTTAGAGCTTGGATACTTGCAGAAATATCTGATCTGAATATGAAGAATCAGATTGTACCCACGGATTATCTTGACACACTCACAGAACATTAAGTAAAGATAAGCTATGCTTGTGGGGTAAGAAGTGACATGTAATAACTAAGCCAACAAAAGTCCCACAAGAAGGATCAGAGGAAATTATATTGTTCAGAAATCACATTTTTTAGACTTGTTTTAGAGCTGCTAGAGTCTTAGTGTAAGTTAAGGTATTCCCCTGTTGCTGGAGATCTGAGCTTGCTTTCTTCCCATTAACACTTTCTGAAGAGCTTTAGCATTCAGCTTTGCACAGCAAAATGATGTACAGCAGTGATGACATACTAATGTTGCCACCATTCAAACAACTATGTATTCTATTGAGTGAAATAAGTGGTTTGTTTTAATGGAGAAGGAAACTCTACAAATGTATTTTGTTCATAATTAACTTCTTGAGACTTCATTCATGTCTTAATTTTCCTCCTGGGTAGCTGGATCACTAGCTCTTTGTTTCTTATCTTCTGCTCCTGGCATTCTTTCATTCTGCCATAGATTCTCTTCTATTTTCTTTCCAGTCTGTGATGACTGTTCTCCACATTTGTATATTTATTTGTACTACTTTCCTGTCAGTGGCATATTAAAGTTTATCTAATGCTTAAACTTTTATAGGAAGCAGAAATACTATATGCTAGTTCTACCAAGAAAGATTAACTCCCATGAAGTTCACTGATGCCTTCACTTCGTGCGCAAGTAGAGACTTGTGCTGCCTTCATTTTGTAAAGTCAAATATCAAAAGCATTGCAAAATCTGGAATATCACAAAGAACACTAGGTTTGTAAATTTAAACTCAATTTAAAATGTGAGGCAACTGATGCCGGCCTCCCTCTAATCAGCCTCTGTTTCTGAATCACTCTTCAGCTGTTATATATCACCTGAAGAATACAAAAAATTTGGCCATTCTCTGGTACTCTAGGCCATCTTTGCAGAATTTAGAGTTAATGTGGAGAGGTTTTGGGGGGCCAGTTTGTTTTGATGAGAAAATTCTTTCAGACAGTTCTTTGCATATATTTCTAAATGCTAATTAGCTGATTTCGTATGTTACCTTGTATTGTTTCTCACTCACATCACAGTAGTTCCCCAATCTTCCATAGTCTGTTTAAATTTAAGATCTGGTCCTGCAGAGGTTTTTATTCCTTATCTTCGATTCAAGTCAGGGGATAGCTCTTCTTCTCCCTTATCCTGTCTGAAGGACAGCCATTTGGCATTGAAGTTAAGCCTTTCTAGGACAGGTGTTAGTTGATGTTTTGTGAGAAAACAAGACTGAGAATCAAGGGAAAAGGGAAGGGAATGCAAAACATAGGGTTGGGTACTAGAAAGTATGAACAGACGAATTCCTCGTGATTGACAGAAGGATAAGAAAATCGTCAAAGCAACCAAAGGCCAAAGTTAAACTTGTTAACTTGTGGTGTTTTAACCCGAGTGTCTTCTTGTTAATCAAACCCATATGTCTTCTTGGTTGTATCATAATGACATAATAAAGCTTAGATGGTTAAAAAAGGCACCCTTGTTGCTTTCAGGATGAGTACATGAATAGGAATGTAATTTGTAACAGTAGATATAAATCCATATTTTCAGACATTCAAATTTCATTAGTACAAATGGATATATCATCTCTTTTGTTGTTCTTGAAACCCTTACATCTGATTTGCTAAATTTACTTTGATTGATTTGAACTTGTCTCAAATACTTCTGACAAATAAAAAGTTTATTTTATTTATTTTTATGCAACAGAAATTAGATTTTACTGGTTGGGTGAGTACTTTAAATCCCACAAAACCTACTACTATCTGTTTGATAAATTCCTTTGTATTTCTGAAGCATGGAGAATGTAAGATTACTGGGACCAATATGAAGAAGATCTTGTTTCTGTCTTATTTGCTTATGTATCATGAAGTAATGATCTTGTTACAGGATTATCAGGAGTATAAGAAAATTTAAGTTTTGACTTAGAGTAGTTGGTAGGGCTTCAGAAACTTTCCTAGTAATATTTACTTTTTCACCTCTCTGTAAAGAGGTACTCAGGTTTTTGCCAAGATAACTAAACTTTCTTAGCTTTGAATGAAATTCACCCTTTTCTGTTTTCATTGCTCTCTAGAGTTCCTTGGATGATTGCCTTGAGCAATGAATATATAGACTGAAGGTTATTAAAAGCCAGCTTATCAGCTGAGGCATTGCTATTCTGTGGGAGACAAGACAAAGACCACCTCAGTTTGGCAATTTGGCATTTATATTGTATAATAAATATTTTTTGAATAGTTGAATCAGACCCCAAGTTTAATTGGGTTTAAATGAGAAAGAAGTCCTTCAGCATAGATAAGGAAGAATAAAATCATGTATTGTCCACGTTTCTGAGACAGGTTCTGAACTTGGATATATTTGAAAACAGAAAATCTGCAAAGATACTTTACATGTTGTTGTGTCATTGCTGTAGAGTTTCTGTTATATACAGTTAATATTAAATTGTATATTAAATACATAACATTTTATATGCTGATTGTGGAATGAAATCGGGGCAAGTACTCTTGGAATTTCTACTTCTAAACCAGGCTTCCTCAAGAATGGCAATTTCTCTTAAGATTGTTTGACATGATGTACACCTGCCTTTGAGAAGTAAGTTCTGGAGACACAGGTCAGAAATTTTCTTGGAGTCTCTCATCAGACAGTAGTGTAGCGAGGTAGAAATGCTTATTTAAGGAAGCGAGTATTTCCAGAAAAAGAAATTAAATACTTCTTGAAGATGAGAAAGAGAACTACTTAGCCTGTTTACAATGTGCAGGCAAAATGAACAGTATTCTAGCAGAATTGTGTTTTGTACTTGTGTTAAAGCAAATATTAACATAGTGTGTAGTCTAATAAGATTAGATACATCTGTCATCATTGTAAGGCATTTGACTCTTTGCTGCAGTGGGTTTTGTATTTATTTTCCTTTATGCTATTCTCTTATGAATGAGTACTGTCGTTTTATAGGTGGAAAACACTGATGCTCTTCTCTGTAAATTGCTTAATAAGTGCCATGCATTTGCTTTAGTTTGTCACCATAAGAGCAAAGAGCATGCATTGCTCTGGCTAAAACAGGAATTTTAATTAGCCTTGCCAAACAAAAATCAATAATTTTGACAAAATCATTGTGATACTTTCCAAAAGGAGTTACACTGATGTTTATGTTGGGAAGTATTACCCGAGTCACATTCATATTTATAAGATGCTTTCAAAACAAACTTCAGAATCCAAGGAACTCATATTCTTCTTTCTAAGCACTCTTGTAGGATTTTTCCTAATTTAGTAACTTTGATTTTCATCCAGGTTACACTTTCTTCTACTTGATTAGTAGGGTAAGATGAAATTAATTTAGTTTAGACAAACAACCCAAAAAAAAAAAAAAAAAAGGCATTTGGAAAAGAATCCTTCTTGGATTTTTATGAATGAAGTCTGTACTTTGCTCAATAAGTACATGGCCTCTGCTCCCTCCATTGCTCTAAAATGAAGATTCTGGATAACATCGATGATTTTATTTCACAGATTTTAGCATGCTGATAGCAATTAAGTCCTATTTTACCTTCCAATATCTGTTTTAATTTTATACATTTCCTGTTAAATCAGGTACCCCGAATGGAGTAGTCGATGTCTTCATCAAACAATCAGCCTCTCTCAGATGTAAGGAAAGAGGCTAACGTACGGACATATGCAATTGTTAATGAAAGAATAGTCTGCATTGATCATCACAATATCTACTACATCAAAGTTTCTCAAATGTGAACAATACCAAAATACATTCTAATTCCCCTATACTTATGTTATTTTATGGCATTCCTGTTTATTCGTTCATATTCACTGCTTAGATCTCATGAAAATCTCACTAGGTCATGACTTTCAGGGAGAAAACATACACAGAACAATATACTATACTTCTCTATTTAGTTTTATTCATGTTTAACAAGTAAAGTCGATCTCTGTGGACTTCATTTCTACAATATACATTCTTTTATTTATATTTTAAAGTATAATGAAGTTGTAATGCTGTGTTTTTAGTGCAGCATAAGTTGTTAAAGGAATCGAAGCCATCATTAAGGCTTCAGGGAAAAGCTAGGCTTGGAAAGAAGAGTAGGTTAACAAGAAACAAAACTCTTCATCTTTAAAATCTATTATCTTAGATAATGATTAGATGTGACATGAAAGACATATTCAAGTAGAAAAGTGTATTGATTCGTGTGTTATCTGTGATAAAGCTGGAAAATTCTCTCAACATGCAATTGTCTTGCAAATTGTTCAAAACAAATCCCCTTAACCTGTTTGTATAATTAATTCTTACATTCAACAGAAGCATAATGCTTTCATATGTAAGTCCTAGTGCTTTAATAAAACCTCCAGACCAAGAACACATGGCAGTTGGCAGGCAGGACAGGCCAGGACAGGGGACACACTGTGACACATAAGGTAATGTGTAAAGCACTTTAAAAGTAGCTGTAATTGAGAGATGTTTTCTGCACATAGGAAACAGAAGTCTGATTACTCCATGAAGATTTGGGGCCTGGAGACCGATGCTAAAGAGTAACTTTCATGTTTGATTTTGCTATGGTATTTGACATGGATAAACAGAAATCTAGAGTTAAACCCCTTGTGAACAGCTGTGAGTTCCATCTTAGAATTTCTTCCCTGGTGTCTGTGCATGGAAATTAGTTTGTGCGAGTTTATATATATGTATAGGGTTTTTTTTTCATGCTTAACTGAGAGAATTAAAGTGTCAAGTGTATATGAAGTTGTTCTGACCATATAGCTGGAGCTAAATCTTTTCTGCCAGCTTTGTTTTCTAGCTCATTTGTTCATCAAATAGATGAGGGAAAATATGTAGCTGAAAACTTATGTAGCAGGAGCTCAAGAGGAGAATTGCAGAATTCAGATTCAGCTTTTCTTCAGATGGGGATCTTGGAAACAAACCAGGATATTCTAATGACTTGATAATCCTTACTTCGAACACTTTTAACCCCAGCCTGTGTAAGGGGCCTTATTCAGCACTCCTAGCTAATACTCTGATTCCCTTGGTTCCACCGTGGGTAAGCAAGTAGAAAAGGTGGGGTGTGAGAAATGCACACCAGGAAAAAGGTATGGTAGCTGCAGAGAAGGGTTACCTAGTTTAGGTTCTCCTGCCATCTTTGTTCAGACTCCGGCTATGCTGAGGCCCTTAAAGACTTTTTCTGCTTTCCAAATATGACTAATTACAAACATTAAATATACCTGAGTGTCAGGTTTATATGGGAAGTACTTTAGGAGCTACAATGCATTCTCAAGAGAGTGATAAGGTGGGAATGGAAAACTAGGCACTTTACTTTGGCCCCTTTGAATACCTGAGGAGAGGAGACAACAACATGGTATTTTCTAAAGGCAGAAAACAGCTCACTGCTGGTGGGGAGGTGCTACCCTTTCATTACAATTATTACATACGTACATGTTCAAGTATGCTTCAAGTGGATTTGCGGAGTCCCTCACCCAAGGCCATGGCAACATTTGCCAATGCCATAAATTGTTTTGGAGACAGTTTTATTTGACTTCCTTTTTAGTTAATTGACTACAAGCTACTATCCTCAATTTATAAATTTATAAATAAACCACAGATTTATATATGTGTACCTGTATATTTCATTCCATAGGACCTCTCTCATTCAATCATTTCTGATTTAAACTTTTTTTTTTTTTTTCTTTTATTGGCGCCTCAATAAGGATAATGCTGTTTGGAAGTGGCTAGGCTAACGTTGTACTTGTGAATGTATTATTTAGGAAGTGTTCTCAATGTCTTTTAGAAGACAGCAAACATACAAAGTACTTTGCAGTCATCAAGCAGACTTGTCAAGAGGGACTTACAGGCTGCAGTCCTTTCCTGTGTTGTCTGAGAGCTGCTTGATCTATGGATGGCTTGTTACTTTCTTAGTCTAGTCCTATTAGATATCATATTGCAGCTGTGCAAGTCAAATATTACTGACACCATCAACTGGAGTCATAGCCATTGATAACAATTAGCTTCAGGTGCTGTAAAGCAGGGTTTTTCTGTTCTGTGGACAAGTGCACAACTATTCGCTGCCTTCAGATTCAAGAGGGCCTCAAGCTGGACAGATCAGACTAGATTCTGAATGTCCTGATGCAGTGGATTTCTAAACTGCAGGGATTTTACTTTAGGCTCATCTTTGCATTGCAATTGTTCATTCTAAATACATAGTGCTTCTGTTAAACCTGCAAAAGGAACTTTGGTGGGTGGAGGTTTGTTAAAGACTGAAAAGTCTCCTTGAAAATCATAGTTTTTGTCTCCTACAATTCAGTATTGGTATGTAGACACCTTTTTTTGGGCAGAGAATCTTTCATTCCTAAATAACCACTGGCGAGCAAATGAAAGTAAGGTATGGAGAAATTATGCTTTTTCAATTCTGTGCTTGCAAGAATGTTATCCTACTGAGTTATTCATTCATATTTAGCTGCTTTCATTTGTGCCACAGATTTTACTGCATCAAACTGCAACTTGTGTGAATGCGGACCTTTTAAATAACAGATAGAGTTGAAAAGGCTTTCTGGCTCTGCATCTCTAAGAATTTCATCTGTTTACTGAGCAGGATTGATCTCATAATGTAATGCTCCATTTTTTGTCATTAAACCATATCTAAATCATGGAAAGAGAAGAAATTTTCTTGTAATGTGTTTTGACTGGGGAAACCATGCACTGAGAGTTTATACCAAAAAAACAAATGCTATGAGTTGATTTGCAGAAAGGCCATTAAAATAAAATGAAAAATAAAATGAAAAAATAACTGGATGAGGCTTTCAATGATTGCTGTTCTAATGAATCTCAGATCCAAAGCAAAAAGCAAAATCTGTGTATTAGAAAAAATTATGTCAAGGTTGCTCCCACCTATACCAGTGTAAGTGAGATGATTAGCACCAGAATGAACTAACTGTGCAATAAGAAACTTATAGTACCACATTAAATATTATCAAGAATGATAAAGAACTGGGGTTAAAACAGTTTATGCATGATAGAAAACCAATGCATTTAAAAGCACAGAGCCAAATTTGGAAAATGATTGAACCTTCATGGGACACTTTACTTGCAGATTGATTGTACCTCTTTGTAACTGGTGTTTGCCCTTTCTATTGCCATGTAGTGGAACCATTTTCTAGGACTGTAATGAAGTCACACTATTGTAGGTGGTAAGAGCAATGATGAGGATGAGGGAAAAGTTTGTCACAGAAATGGAAAGTCAACACAATATTTTGACAGTTTTAGTGTAGAAAAATGAGTGCACATTCATTATTATTTAATGTGTGCACACAGTTTCTAGGGTTTGTTGCTGAGGGCATTGCCTGGTATGCAAAAAGTCTGAGTTCTTGCTCCTGGACCTGACAGAGGTCTGGAGAAATGTTAGAAAATCTCATAGCTGATAAAGTATACAGAAATTATTAGTGGTAGTTTACTGTCCTTTGTCCTTCCTGCACAGGCTCCTCATCACCCTAAAGAGGTGATCCAAGCAACAGTGAGACACAAAATCTAAGAAAGAGGAAATTTGTTGAAATGCTGGGAGCTTCAGCATGAGTTCCTATTGAAAGATACCATCTTAGCAGAGTCAATGGTGCCGAAGGTTCAGTAGCAACATCTGCAGCAGCTCATCCCAGGATTATCCTGGCACACTTGCAAAGTACCAGCTGAAATACTGCTGTGGCAGATAAGGAAGCAGATTGTATGTCACTACTAATATCTAGTTGCTAAACACATACCCACAGTATAGATCTCACTGGGCTTTGCTCTGGCTCCAAAGTGGAGTTCTGGAACTCACAAAAAGCAAAAAGGAAGAAGGGATTGAACTGACACAGTGGAGGATCTTTCCAGAAGTCACTTTTGGCAAACAGATCAAGTTGGTTCCACATGAAGTGGAGACAAGCAAATGGGAGTGGAATATGAGTTCTGAAACTAGGAGTCTGATCTTGGACCTAGCTTGTAGCTTTTGTCTCCTACATTATGGAAACAAAATCTGAATGTGTAATCTCCTGCAGTACTCTAATCCGATCACATTTGGCATTGCTTCTGTGGAAGAGATAGTAGAGATATGGGTTTTCATGCTCCAGATGAATTTTCCTCCCCTTTCTCAAACTGTTTCTTCTTCTCTTCTTTCACCTGAGAAACCCTCAAAAACTCTCAGCAGTTCTCTCTCAAGGCTGTGTATTTTTGCTGTTCACCTTTCTCCTGAGTTCCTTCCAGACCAAGATCTCTCTTGGCTACAGGCGCAACCCTTCCCAAAGAGCAAATACTGTGCCAAAGTCTTGCACAACTTGCACAGAAAGATCCAGTACCTGAATGCCTTTGCAGTAACAATGATTTAGTATACCATCTTGAATAAAGCTAAGCCAAATATATGTCCTATAAGACCTTTAGCTTTGTTTATCCTGACTGAACTTTGTAATACCTACTGAAAAATGAGAAATCAGTTAACACTTGTTGGAGAAATTGATTCGTGTTATACAATTTATGTATTAGCAAACCTACAGCAAAGCAGTGGATGTGTGTAGCAGTTTAGGATGGCATCCAGGGATCAAAGGCATTAGAGAAAGAATCATGTTTTGCTCCATTATCCTCAAAGATTCTTCCAGGTTGAAGGAATTGCTGCAGCCTGATCAGGCACATCACTTCTGCCCCCCTATTCTACAGTCATGATAAACAGAAGTTATGAAATGAAATACTTATTTCTTGTGCTAAAGCTTTGAAGTGAACTCCATTTTTCTGGCTTAATGTCCTTATTAAGGATTCATATTTCTATTTCTCTTGGTGCATCTGAGTTCAGGCTAGTAATGATGGGAAGAAAAACACAGAAGAGAAGGCCGGCTCATTTCTGCTGACTTTTGAGGCTCAAAATAATGCATTCAAACCCCAGGTTGCTACCCTCCTCATACCAGTACAGGCTAGGGGATAAAAGGATTGAGAACAGCTCTGAGGAGAAGGACATGGGGAGACTGGTGGATGAAAAGTTGGACGTGAGCCGGAAATGTGCACTCACACACAGAAAAGCAACCAAATCCTGGGCTGCATCAAAGCAGCATGGCTAGCAGGTCAAAGAGGATGATTCTGGCCCTCTGCTCTGGAAAGACCCCCACCTGGGGTACTGCATCTAACTCTGAGGCCCCCAGTGTAAGAAGGACATGGACTGATTGGAGCAAGTCCAGAGGAGGGCCACAAAAATGATTAGGCGTCTGGAACACCTCTTCTATGAGGAAAGGTTGAGAGAGTTGGAGTTTTTTAGTCTGAAGAGAAGGATCTGGGGAGACCTTGTTGTGGCCTTACAGTACTTAAAGAGAGCTTATGAGAAAGATAGGGGCAAACTTTTTAGTAGGGCCTGATGTGATAGGACAAAGGGTAATGGTATTAATTACTGAAAGAGGGCAGATTCAGACTAGACATAAAGAAGAAAATTTTTTTACAATACAACAGGTTGCCCAGGGAGGTGGTAACTTCCCCATCCCTGGAAACATTCAAGGTCAGGCTGGATGAGGCTCTAAACAACCTGGTCTAGTTGAAGATGTCCCTGCTTATTGCAGGGGGGGGGTTGGACTAGCTGACTTTTAAAGGTCCCTTCCAACCCAAACAGTGCACTGATTCTATGATGTTCGAAAGTTGACTCATAATTAATTTCTAATAACTCAAAATTACATCTATGTGACATGCACCCTCTTGTCAGTTATTTTAAGATCATTATTAGTTTTTGAGTTAAAGATGTAAAGAAAAATCAGTCACAGTGATGCGTCTGCGAGCAGAGGATGGAAGAGTCTGCAAAGTGTGCAGCAGTGTGGGTACATTAGCAAGAACTCAGCAGAGGTGAACTGCGCTAGTGTTACCTTGCTTTATGGGAGGGTTTCTCACTGCCTGCTGAGCTCCACGCCATTCAGCACAGACTGCTGCTGCTTTGCGAATAGCTTGCTTGAGAGCTGAACTGAGGGTGCATACACCACGCTAAAGTCTGGTAGGCATACACCCTGAAAAAAGAGAGATGCTGAAGGTGTATGCTGGCAGTCTTTCTCAGAACTTAAAAGGCGCTCTGTAAGGCAAACACAGTCAAATCTGTATGGAGTATAGCTGGCTCTGAGAAAATACTAGTCCAATGTGTGCCTGCAGTGGGACACCATTTCCATAGCTGTGCTATATCTGGATTAATGGCTGTCACATCTTTACTCTCTCACTTTTTCACTTTCCTATATAATATCTCCTGAAGGCTGAAGCAACACAGCACCCCAATTCAGGAAAAAACATGGTAAAAAACATAGGGAAATCAAGCTTTCCTGAAAAGTCTGTATGCTATTTAATATTCTTTGCAATATAATATAGATTCTTTTGTTGTTGTTGTTGTTTTGTGAGGGATGGGGTTGCAAGTGCATTTATTTTTTTTATTGCTTTTCCCTTTTTCCTTAAGTGTCTGAATTCTTCATTCTAGAAAAGTTTTAGGTGAGGAAAACTTCTGATGAAAACTGGCCTGCCTGTGTACAAGACACCCAAACAGGTGACAGCTGGGAGACTACCAAAGCTAGGGTGGAGGGAATGTTTGTAGTAACAGTCTGTTTCCAAGTGGAACATATCACCTTTTTGAAACTTGCCTTTTCTACTGGATGAGCTTTTCCACCATTTTTCTATTCCAGAGGTTAATTCTATGGCAAAGAGAAGTGCAAAATTTTAAGCAATTTTTTCAGCTTTTCCCTTCACATAAGGACTTAAATGCTTAGGTAAAACATGCAAGCCAGGAAAAGAGGCACCTGAATTTCTCAGCAATCCTAATTTTTTATATAATAGAATTTTTTATTATTATTATTTTTAACTTTGCCATTAAATGTGGGCCAGTATTATTGAATAAGACATTGGGAATTTTTTGTTGTTTTGGAGGGTAGGGTGGGTTAAAGCTGCACCAGCAAAGCAGAGTGCAGCATTGCTCTATGGATGCACGTAAATCAGTATGAAGTATACTGATAATGAAATTAATGTTTCTACCTATGTGTTCATATTTTAGCAATGCATTGTTGCAAAGGAAAAAAATTTTTTTGTGGAAATAGATCACTTTTTTGTCCTCACTGGACACGTGACAACACACTGTTTATTCCTGGTATTTTACTTTTTTCAGATTGGCACTGCTGTTCCTGAGTATATATGTAAGGGGAGCAGGGAATATGGTCCTTTGATAGGTAAGCTATTTTTTTATGTAGAGAAATATGAGGATCAGACAACATGAGCCTTGACATTGTTTTCAATTTAATCTTGTTAAATAATCTGAGATGCATTCCTTAGCTGCTTTACAAGTCTGAGTCTTGACATAAAACAGTCAAAGTAATAGAAAAAATGTTTAAATTTGACTGAGAGATGGTCATGATTTAAAAATACTCAGTCCCAAAACCTTTTCATTAAATACTTTTTCAAGCTATCGCCTTAGACAGTTAACCTTAAGCTAATTGGGTTTTAAGGTATCGAGCTTGAAATTTTAATCTAATGAAAAGGGCGTGCAGTGGCAGCTGTTGGCAATGGAAGAGAGCCATACTTTCCTTACCTGCATCACTAATGTCTATGCAGATGTCACTGTTAGGATCTCCATTGCTGTAGAGGAAAGGCAAGGCCTTTGTTATGCATCACTCAAGTGAAAAGCACCATGAAAATCAAATCTATATGTTTTGGTCCGCTTGTAACAGACACATTCAATGCAACCAGTTGTGCCTTTGACCCTTTCTTAACATAGAGGTATCAGCTCTGTGCTATAAACTAGAGGAGCTCTTAAATGTAGTTTCTTTTTGTGCTGACATTTACAGTCTCTGAGAGAAAAGAAGAGAAGAGACAAACAATGGCTCCCATGAGAGCAGCAGTACGAAACTTTAGCCAGAAAATACCTTCACAAAAGAACAATTTCTCAGTATTCTTCTTGAAACCTCAAATATCCCCTAGCTAAGTGCCTCTTCAGTTGAAATACTAAAGATTTTTGCTACAAAAAGGCAGCCCAAAATATATGTGAAAATGGGAAAACAAATAACAAAAAATCCTGCCTCCTTTTTATGCTTCAACCTGTACAGCAGTAAATACATTTTCTGTTTTAATCATAATTAATTTTTTTGAACATTTAATTGGATTTTTTATATATCTGTTCACTAAAAATTAAGGTTCCCTGGCTAAGTGATAGTTCCTTTGTGAACACAGAAATTCCATGGCAAATCTATATACGCGACTCATAATATTCACTATACTACCTCTTTCACTGGAACTGTAGCCTGACCAATAAAGCCATCTGTAGAAAGGAACTTGAAAGAATTTTTTCTGCAATTTCTTGTGTTTCATCATACCAAAATATTATGCAGTGATTAAGAGATTAAAAAAAAAAAAAAAAAAAAAAAACCAAAACAAAACACAAACCTTTCATAAAAGATTACCTACATGAAGTACTTTTTTTCTGGTTTAACCAAGTAGAAAGAGATGCTTTCTCCCAGTTTGATAGAAGAGTTTCCTGTAAAAATCATACGATTTTTTTTCATATGAAATTTTCCATTTCTCACAAAATCATCTTATCTTCGACAAAGGAGGAAAAAATCCTTATTTTGGAAAAATCAAAGACTTCTAATTGTATCTTTAGCTCTTAATTATTTTAAATGTTTTAGTTAATTGGATTTATCGAGACTTGTTGCAAGAACAAAACAGAAGCGTGTGCAATTTCATTCTCAAGTTAATTACCGACTTGGGGTTTTCTACACATGGAATAACATAATGGGAAAGCTAGAGCATACTATACCATGTTATGGAGAAGATGGTATCATGGTATGCTGCCATCCCATGTCCACGGCTATCAAAATTTTTGGTGCAGTCAGTGTTTGTCACACTATGTCCATGTATCTTGCATTGATGTGCTTTAGGGTACAGTTAATATATAGAAATCAAGGGGGAAAAGCTTTACTTATTGTTTATTTTTCTGTAGGGCTCTAGTAACCAACCATTTGCTGAATGCTCAGAATTGTGGTTCTTATCCTGAGAATCCATTGCAGGCCTCAGATGCTGTGAATTGGGTGTTTTCTTTCAGGTGCAGAGTGTCTGCATCAGTAGTGATCTTAATACACTAAGAAGCTTAGTCAGAAATGAATCTAAGAAAAGCCAACACCAAAAACATGGGCCTTCAAGTGATCTTAGCTGGAACGAAAGCAGGCAATGTCTCCTATTTAATGCTTGTTGTGCCTTCAATTAAAGCAGATGCATAAACAGTTTATGTGACCTTGTTTAATATAGCAGCAAGAATAACTGCAAGAGAGGAAAGAATTAATAAAGCCAAGGACGATCTAAACTGCTTTTCAGCAGACAGTGCTGACAGCTACAGAAAAAAACATTCCCTCCTGGACAAAATCGATGATCTTGAAAATCATCACAGAAGATCTAATCTTGAGTCCTCTTGGTGTAGCAACAATTAGGGGAGTGCTGATGCACTGGAGTTTCCAAGCAGAACTCTTTTCTCTGCAACATGATTATTCACACTGTGCCTAAACATTCAATGGAAAAAGCCAGGCTACAAAAGACTTCATATTTTCCCACCTTGCTTTCTTTAAATTAAGGAGGAAAAAAATTACACGTTTGTACTTCATTACTACCTATTACTTTTGCTTTGTCCCCTACCCCTATAAAAATTCAGCTGAGTTAATATGAGGGTAGATAAAAATATGCTGGGATACAAAAAATGAACTTTGCTTGTGAAGAAAGACAGACAATATCCTTTGTTTGCATAGTGAATTTTATAGGCTAGATTTAAAGAATAAAGTGATACTTTACGTTTTGGCTTGCTAAGTTTTTTTTTGTTTTCTTCTTAGAAACAAGTGGTAACTATAAAATAATAGAATAAATACTTTCTAAAATTAGACTTCTGAAGACTGTAAATAATCTTTATTATTAGTTAGAGGGCTTGTTTTTATCAATTTTATTGTTACACTCTTATTTTCCAATAATTTTAATTAGAAGGCTTTATTTTAAGTGGTAATACTGTGTAAGAATTTTATATTTATGCTTAAAAATACTTCACATCTTTCCTCAAAATTTGACTGCTTATATCTAAGGAAGTAACATTTTGAGCTACACACTTTCATTCTAGGTTACTTACATATCAAAGCTAAGTTTGCAACACATGTATTCTGGAAGTTTACAGTATTCAGTCTGCTGTTTTAACTTGCATATGAACATGACAAGGTCAATGATAGGGAAATACTTATTGCGGTCTGAGTAGGTAAATAATGGAAAAAGGAGCTCCTTCTGTCATCTTCTCCCTGGCTATAATCATATTGTCCTGATATTCCATTTGCTACCTTTTCCCCTACTTTACACCTTCAAGAACTCATAAGGAAATTTTAGAAAAAGATAATCTTCAGGCTGACAAAGGTATATTCTTGAACTGACAGAGAAAATATAACCTCCTCTAAGGGTTTTTATGGGGTTTCTTTTTTTTTCTCTCATTTAGGGAAAAAAGGAAGGAGAAACAAAATTGTTCTTCTTGTGATGCTTAATACAGAATAAAATAAAAAAACTGCCAACATCTTTTTGCTTACCTTTCTTCCCTCTTGATAAAGATGTCCCTATGTTAACTTCTATCATCTGACTGTACATCTGACATTTTCCCTAATGGAATAGCTGTAGAATTTTTCAAGATGTTTTTAATAATTGTTAGTATGGGAACTGTTGCTGCTTAAAAAGCTCAAGAGCATTCACAGATATAATGGCAGCATGGCCAGCACTTTTAGCACATTTTCTCATGCCAAGAATGCTGCTGAATTAGCTGGAAAGGCATATGGACTTTTCTTCTTTTTTTTTTTTTTTTTTTTTTTTTTTTTTTTTTTAGCATAAGCAATTGTTGTAATGAAATCTCAAACTGTGAAAAATTGCCATTGAAGTTAATCAAAGGATCTAACAGCAGTAAGACCTGAAGGATTTGACTTAGGAGCAATTTACGATTTCAATCTGTCTACAAAAGATGACCTTGTAGTTTTGTAAAGGTTGTCTTATAATCAAAATTGGTTGCTGCATTTTAAGAATGCAGAAATAACTTCTCTAGCAGATTGTAGAAAGATATCCACAATATCTTAGGAAAAAAGTTTGTATGATACAACATTTTATTTCTTTAATTATAAAATTAAAGGGTAAGTAGGGCAGAGATTTAACATATACCCAAAGTCAATTTGTCTGTATGTAGTCACAATGACCTAAGGTAAAAAGCCATCTTCTCGGGACAGCAAGTATAATTCTCAATCAAGTGGGAGGCACTTCTGCAAAGTAAACATTATTTGGATTTAATTAAAAGCAAGAGTAATCTATGTGTTACTTTTTAAATCCATGTTCATATGGTGATGTGAGAATATAGTTGAACATACTTTTTCCTTATGAAACATGGGATAGTAAAAATTTTTTGTGTGGATGTTATTCTGTTTATGAATTGCTTTGAAACTGAATGTTATTCTGTTTTCAAATGTTGGTGGTAATGTTTATTGCTTTCAGACAATGAACATGCTATTCATATAAAAAGAATCACCTGTGATCTTGAAGTGACATTTAGTGACAGTTTGAGTCATAAAGACTGTTTGAGGCTAACTCTTAGATTAATTAAAGAAAGATCATTGTGACTGGAACTTAATATCTGGTAGAATTTGGTGATATTGCAATGTGGACATATTTCATGTGAAAATATTTTGTCTTTTATTTTCACATTGATGTGTATTGGATACCAAAAGAATGGATGTAGCTTTATGGATGTAGCTGTTGTGAGCAAATAAAACAGGTCTCAAATGGCTTTTTACAGACTGTTGTTACCTTCCATAATTACTGCTGTGAATTATATGAAATTAATTATTACATTTATGAAAAGCTGGTCCTGCTTGACTAATTTGATGTCCTTCTATGACAAGGTGATCTGCTTAGAGGATAAGGGAAAGGCTGTGGTTATTGTCTACCTGAACTTTAATAAAACTTTTGATACCATTTCATACAGGGTACTCCTGGAGAAACTGGCTACTCATGGTTTGGATGGACGTACTCTTCACTGGGTAAAAATATGGCTGGATGGTCAAGCCCAAAGAGTTGTGGTGAATGAAGTTAAATTCAGTTGGTGGCCAGTCAAAAGTTATATTCCCTATGGCTCAGTATTTGGGCCAGTTCTGATTAATATCTTTATCAATTATCTGGATCGAGTGCACCCTCAGTAAGTTTCCAGATGACACCAAGTTGTGTAGAAGTGTTTATCTGCGTGTGGGTAGGATGGTTCCACAGAAGGATCTGTACAAGCTTGGTCAATGGGCCAAGGCCAACGGCATGAGGTTCAACAAGGCCAAGCGCCAGGTCCTGCACTTGGGTCACAACAACTCCATACAGTGCTAAAGGCTTGGGGAAGAGTGGCTGGAGAGCTGCCTGGCAGAAAAGGAGCTGGGGTGTTAGTTGCAAGCCAGCTGAATATGAGCCAGCTGTGTGCCCAGGTGGCTAAGAAGGCCAACAGCATCCTGGCCCATCTCGGGAACAGTGTGGTGAGCAGGACTAGGGGAGTGATTGTCCCCCTGTACTCAGCAGTGATGAAGACACACCTCAAGTAGTATCTTCAGTTTTGAGCCCCTCGTTATACGAGGGGCCCAAAGAGCAAGAGCACTACTTATTAAGGTGCTGGAGCATGTCAAAAGAAGAGTAACAAAGCTGGTGAAGCCTTATGAGAAGTGGCTGAGGGAACTGGGCTTACTTAGCCTGGAGAAAAGAAGGCTGAGAGGGACAACTCTCTTCTCTCCAGCTATCTGAAAGGAGGTTGTAGTGAGCTGTGTCAGTCTGTTCTCCCAAGTAACAAATGATAGGATGAGAAGAAATGGCCTCAAGTTGTGCCAGGGGGCTTTAGATTGGATATTGGAAAAAATTTCTTCACCAAAAAGATAGTCAAGTGTTGAAAGAGGCTGCCCATGGAAGTGGATGAGTCACCATCCTTGGAGGTCTGTAAAAGACATGTAGTTGTGGTGCTTAGGGACATGGTTTGGAGATGGTTGGCAGTGCTAGGTTAATGGATGGACTGAATAACCTTAAAGGTATCTTCCAATCTTAATGAATCCTAATGATATGAAACAGTGTGGAGTGGAAGGAAAAAGTGGCATGCAGTGTAGTCCTTCCTGACATGTGCATCTCTGTATGAAGGCATGGCATGTGCTAATTCTACAAAGTTATCTCTGAAAGTTTTCTTTGCTATTGGCTACTTGCCTCTATAGATGAACTTTATGCCGGAGTGATAACTGATGACTTAACAACGTAGTCTTACCTTTTGGAAGCCACCGTAGGACAAAATGGCACAGTGAGGAGGGATAATAATAATAACATAGCTGCCAGCTGAACTGTGAACTGTACTAGCTGAATGCTCTGTAGTATTCCAAAGCACTGGAAAGGAAAAGATGCCTCTGTTAAAAGAGAATAGAAAATATGAATGATGATGTCAGGACAGGTATTTCAGTGAGAGGTGGGACTTTCTTCAGGAGTCTCAATAGCTGAGGGGCAATAGGAGTGGAGTGGAGTGTCAGCCCTTCTGTGTATCTGTTTGCCAGTCACAAAAAAAAGGCCATGACCATGCAATAAGCAGTATGATGAGTACTTGCCCTGAGGCAATGACTGAAGTAGTTTTATTTTCAGTATCAGAATATGCATCAAAAATTTTCTTAACTGCCCCCCCCCCCCCCAAAAAAAAAAAAACCAACCCAGAAAAGAAATAATGGGGGGGATTTTGGGGGATTTTTTTTTCTTATTGCCTAATTCATCTAATATATGTTACATCAGCTTGAGACTTTAAGATGAAAAACATTATTCAGTCAAAGGGATTTTTGCACTAAGCATCCATCTTCAGCTCTGCCATATATGTATAATGTAGTTTTTGAGTGATGACTTCAGACTGCAAGCAGTGGATAGTGTCATCAGAGAGGGCATGACTGTGGAGAAACTGAAAGCTGCGTCTTTGTTACAGGTAAGTCAATATGCATTTAAACAGCATTGCTGTAACTGCCTGAAAGTCAATAGAAAGTATTACCAGAGACTGGATATGACAAGTGACATTTTTCAACACTGAGTTTAAGAAGTTGACATGTGAATAGAGATGAAGGGAGGAAAAAGGGAAATTCTGCTGTTCGTCAAAAACTGGAGAGCACATAAAACTGTCAACTGCAGGAGGAACAAAATTGCCGTTTGCCTTCCTTTTCAGTTATTGCTACTTAAGAGCCAGCAGGCTAAATACGACCCATGGTCTGTAGCGACACTAGTGGAGTTGTGTTATATATACAACCTGAAGTTGATACTTGGCACTGGACTGTTTGCAGTTGACATGCTAAAACTCCTGACAAGTACAGCAT
This sequence comes from Pedionomus torquatus, assembly GCA_013398155.1. Taxonomy (NCBI): domain Eukaryota; kingdom Metazoa; phylum Chordata; class Aves; order Charadriiformes; family Pedionomidae; genus Pedionomus; species Pedionomus torquatus. Next base: position 458,177 of record VZRU01003670.1, read on the forward strand.
CATTCGTGCAGATCTGCATTGCTCACCAATGGGCTTGACCTTGGCCAGTGGCAGGTCCATCTTGGAGCCAGATGGTATTGGCTGTATCATACATGGGGGAAGCTTCTAGCAACTTCTCACAGATACCACTTCTGTAGTCCCCCCACTATCAAAATCTTGCCACACAAACTCAATACAATTGATGAAAATAGTTGCAGTTGTGCAAATTAACTTTACCTTCAACAATAGGACTAGACAGAACTGATGATCAACAGCTGCAATTGTCAGCCAAGTGCTGAAACTGATTCCTTTGTGATGGAAAACCAAAAGAGCATGGAAAAGAAAGACCTTTTTTCCTTTTTTTTTTTTTTTTTAAATGAACCATCTGTTTCAAATAGATTACCCCAATAAGAGTTGAAAACTGTTCAGCCATTGTTTATCAGTTGCACAACATGTAACAGATGAGGCCAAGACTGGGCATTTCAATCCAGTTGCTGATGAACAGTTGTCCATATGACAAAAACCCACCGATATTCACAAGTCTTTGTCTGCAAAACTCAATAGGTGTACGCAGAGCTGCACATTCTCCTTGAACTCACTTCTCACTGAAACTCTCCTTCTCACTTCAACTGATGAGCATAGAAGTCCATATTTTACCTGAAGTTCTCAGAGATTCGTTGCTAAACTCAAAAGCAAATTTTCAAACTATAAGCACTGTGCATATTCTATCTTGTGTGTATCACTCTAGTGGGTTTTAGAGCATTATTGTTAAAAATCTTGCTACTATGTCAGAAAGCTGACAAATCAGAGTATAGAAAAACACAACTGAGCCTTTCCCTGAACTCACAATGCGGAAATTCTCATTAGGGACAACACACAAATTCTTGCAAGACTCCCAGCATGGCAGTTCACTGACCTAGCCAACAACTTGTACTTGCAACGATAATCCCATTCACTGTACAGTGTTTGTCTCGGTGAAAGTTCTAACAAGGTATTTCACAGGAGCATGTGTGTTAGGACCAACGCGTGCTTCAAACTTTAAAGGAAGTCAGGGTTTGACGTTCATTAAATAGGAAAGTTAGAACTTGAGCATTGAGTTTCTGCGTGAGATTCTGTTCCAAGGGATTATAAACACAGTGATTAGACATTTTTCATATGATTAAAGCTTTATATTGTCAAGCATTAATTGCCTTCCATTAGGCTATAGAGACACAAGACCTTGCTTAAGATCATAATTTGAAACAAAATGGCTGATTTCACATGACACATTATACACAGAAACAAGAAAAGAGAGACATCTCAGTAGAGGAGTCTGTGCTATAGATCTGCTATAATAGAAAAGAGACAGGAATATGAAGCATCAATATAAAAAGCTCTGAACTTTGACATCTGACTGATGTTATAAGCTCCTGTTCACTTTATTGCTTGCTATACAATGCCAGTCACACTTGCGATCACTTTCCTGTTGGTTTTAGGTATTTCTGTCTAGTCATTCCTTTGGTTTTTTTTCTTATCTTCTGATGATCAAAATGACAAGCAACTTGGTATTCAGTTTAATGCTATCTGTCACATGTAAATACCACTTGATTGTTTCAGTCATTAACAAGGAAAAGCTGGTAAGAGGGAAAAAATGCTAAGGAAACCAAAGAAAAGTTGCAATGAAACCCCTCAAAGGGGTGTGATACAGACTGTGTTTTGATTGAGTTGTTCTTTCTCCCTTGTTACTTCTGTGAACCTCTTGTATCTGACTTGAAAAATACCTTACCAACTGAGTTTGCTTTTTGTTGACATGACTAACATGTGACACACAAGTAAGGTTTCTTACACTTTGAAATTACTGTTTTGTTTGAAAGGACCTCAGGTCTTTCACATTTCAGCCATGACTGTGAACATATACCAAGTGAATTCTTTTATGGCAGCAGCAAGCATTAAGCGTCATAGCATAAGATATAGAGTCATATGCTACCATTTGCATGTTTTTTTAGCCTATAAGCATAACACACTTTCTTTCTCTCATTAACATCATTACTTTGCTAAGCTGGAATTGGTTTTAGTTGAGAGAGCTTCACTTCATATAGAATTAACTTTCTTATTCTATATTAATAATCATCATATGACTGAGATCGTATTCTGATGCCTTATTTCTTTTTTCTTCTCTAATTTATTTTGACATTTCTATTGATCTAACATAAAATAACTAGCCTATCTTATTGCTCCAGTTTTGCAGTCTGGGAGGTTAAGAAAAGACAAGAAATTAATTATGACTAAGAGAGATGGATTAAAAACTAGCCCTATCTACCTACTAAGAGTTGAAATAAGTATTTTACATCCTTTATTTGAAAGGTTTCATTACTGCTACGCTCCCTGCCAATTATTTTCTTGCAGTTTTTTTTGTTTCTATAATGCTGGCATGGTACTCAATACATGAAGATTGCACAGAAATAACTCTTCTTGCTTTCACATAAAAGGTAGAAACATTGATTTGCTTCTATGTGATAATTTCTGTTGTCTGCCTTATGTGATAACTGCCCTTCAGATAGTCTCTGCCCAGCCTTCGGAGAAAGGCATACAATTGTCAGAGGCCTGGTAGGAACATAGAAAAACAGTCCAGGCAGCCAGGGATGAGGTCAGGAAAGCTAAGGCCTTGATAGAATTAAATCTGGGAATCTTAGGGAAGAGGGAAGGGATGCCATCCAGAGGAACCTGGACAGCCCTGAGAGGTGCTCCTGAACAGAACTTGTGAAATTCAACAAGGTCAAGTGCAGGGTCCTTCTCCTGATTTGGGGCAATAGCAAGCACAAATACAGGCTAGCCAGATAATGGATCGGGAGCAGAGCTAAGGAGAGGGACTTGGAGGGTGTTGGTGGCTGAGAAGCTCAACACGAGTAGGCAATGGGTGCTGGCAGCCTAGAAAGCCAACTGCATCCTGAGCTTCATCAAAAGACACCTAGCCAGCAGATCAAGGGAGGCGATCCTGCCCCTTTATTCTGTTCTGGTGAGACCCCACCTGGAGGACTGTGCTGAGCTCTGGAGCTATCAGCATGGGAAAGACATAGACCTGTTGGAGCAAGTCCAGAGGAGGCCCACAGAGATGATCAGAGGGCCAGAGGAGGTCCACAAACATGACCTGTGAGGACAGGCTGAGAGAGCTGGGCTTGTTTGGCCTGGAGAGAAGGCTCCAGGGAGACTTTATTGCAACTTTCCAGTACCTACAGTTGGCCTATAGGAAAAATGGGGAAGGACTCTATCACGTGTATTGTGATAGGATGAGGAGTAACGGTTTTAAACTGAAAGAGGGTAGACTTAGATTAGTTATAAGGAAGAAATCCTTTACTGTGAGGGTGGTGAGACAGTGGAAGAGGTTGCCTAGAGAAGTTGTGGATGCCCCATCCCTGGAAGAGTTCAAGACCAGGTCAAATGGGGCTTTGAGCAACCTGGTCTAGTGGGGATTGGACCTAGATGATCTTCAAGGTCCCTTCCAACACTAAGCATTCTATCATTCTATAAATCTCTTCCCTCACCTAATCATGCAGCTTTGGAAAAAGGGGTGTACGTATTCAAAGGAAGCACAACTTGTAACTTGTATTTTCAGTCTGGAAATATACTTTTTATTTTTGACATTGTTGGTCGCGTATACACTAACAGAGACTACCTGGGCTCACTCTTCCATGACCCTAAGTCAACCAGCTGGTTCCTTGAAGCCATGGAGAATCCTCACAGACTGTGAAATAAGTTAAGTTTCCAAGTTTCCAACTTCTTTATTAATTAGAGTAGAAACCCTGATTTAAGACTAACTTCTTTGTGAGATACTGCTTAAACCTGGTCTCTGAGACACTGTTATTGAATGAAAAGTCGTGGACAAATAATTTAAAGATCAAGTTCTGAGTCTAAGTTTACCTTAGAAGGAAATAGGATTTTGTCATGTAAATAGCAGCAAGATTAAGCTGATCTATATACCCAAAGAAACCTACAAAATTTCACTTCATCTATATTGGCAAAAGTTTTGCAATAATAGCTACTCTGTCTATAAAAACTGATGCTAAGCAAATAGATATTTGCATATTAATCTGGATTGTACTCTGCACGAATGACAAAAGATAATATTTTAAAAGTTCATCATATTCTGCCTTACAGCACTGAAAACTAATCTTAGTATTGCTTGCCAAATGCACTAGCCTAGGAAAATGAAGAAATGGTTTTTGTTTGTCTTTTGTTTACCGTATTATTTGGTTTGACTAAATTTAATTCTTGGATTTAAAGTACATGGTACTTATGATCACAGTAAAAGCCTCTTTTGAAGCAGTTGGTTCTTCAGCCACATATACTTGCTTTTAAAGAAATGAGGCTTTTGTAAACTTAGTATTCTTTGCTGTGGACAATTATATATTAACATTTGCTAATAGCTTAGTTGATATTTTGATCTAGTGTTTAGATACTGTATATATGACCTTTTTGGTTTCTCCAGTGTTCTCTGTTGCTTTTCACTTTTCTCAGCCTGAATTAATGCAACGATCATCTAAATCTTAACAGTTCTGTAGCAGCACCAAAGTTACTACCATAAGTGTTTACTACTTTATGCCCAAAATCAGCTGTTGATCATTTGATTAGTGTAAAATATTGGTCTAAAACATCAAGTCATATTTTCTATTGTGATACTTAATTCATCTGTTTGGACTTTACTTGGCTTTTATTATCAGTCATGGAAAGGATATGACTTTAATTCTTGAGTTGAAAAGATGTCTGCTGTGGTAATTACAATCTATGCTAGGATGTTCACCTTGTCTTTGGACTGTTCCCACTGACTTGCATGATCTCTCGGAGTTCTGCCTGGGAAAAACAAAATGCTTTCTAAAAATGATTTGGAAACTTATTTCAAAAGAACATCACAGCACTGTTTTGTGACCAAAACCACATTTATCCCATTAAGTTAATAAAGCTGTAAATCAGCACAGCATTTTGTACATTGAATTTTGTTTGTTGGTACCAAGTTTTCTCTCTAATGTTTTTATGAAATACAGACTAAAAGATGGTAGGTGTTCTTATTGCGAACAGCCCACTGGAAGAAAATAATCTATATCTATGTCACACACTAAGTCTGTGGTGAAAGCAAATAAACTTGGTTAGAAATAATTGTCTGTGGCAGAACAAACCTTATTCACTCTGAGACTTAAAAAATCTAGTCATCAGAAAGTGAAAAGAGCTCCATGTTCCTTAATTAACCATACTGCTGTGACCCAGCAAAGTTTTTCAACATACTAGAGCTGTATCACTTTACTCTTCTACAGAAACCAAGCTGAAATACATACCAAGTTCCTGAGACTAGCCACAGCCAAAAAAAATTGTTAGCAGCTATGTTACTCTGTAAATTGATCAAAGCATTTGATTTGCCAAACACTGGGTGCTTTTGGAAGCAATTTTCCTGCAGATCAGAGCAGATTTTCTTGTTTCCTAGGGTACTAGTATTTTTTATAGAGTTTTCAGCTAGCTAAATGATTCATTCCCCTGAGCTGAGAAACAGAATAGTTGCACCTGCTTGAGAATCAAAACCAGGAGCTGAAGTGCTGGATATGCTCCTGATCTTGTTGATTTTTCTAAAGGCTCTGAAAAGCCCTAATGTGCACTAGACAATGAATGTCAGTAACATTTTAGCCCCAATTAACTTCTACTGAACTTACAAAAAGGGAAATAAAAGCTATCTGCGGCTTTTAACTGACAAGGAGCTGTCAGCCACTGGGAACTCTGCTGAAAGAGCTCAATGTGCTCTGTCTCAGGCTCTTGGCAGTCCACAGGACCTTGATACAGCAGGAGGCCCAGCATGTGGGGCTGCGGGATACCAGCAGCCCTGCTGGTTGCACTCCCTCGTTCTTTTCCTAGCTTGTTAGGGAGTCTGTGAAAGTATGATGCCTGACCCTTGTAAAGACAGCTTTCTGTGAGAATAAGAAAGATGAAATTATTGGAGGCCATGGCTAAAATCTGTAGAGGTGTTTTGCAGCTGCAAACTGAGATGATGCCTGGCTGTTAGCTCAACCCTGTATCCACACATTGAGGAAAAATAAAATCCCTTTGGATGCTTTTTTTAATTTGAAATGTTGGGATGGATGTCTGATCTTTGCACTCAGGTAATAACTCACCTGATGGGCCGCTTGGAACCCTGGTGATACTTGCAGATGTCATAAATGAGGGCCTAAAACATTTTAAAAAACATTGGTGTGTTACAGCTGTGCTCAGGTGCCAGTGATGGAAATTCTCTGTGTCATGGGTGTGCACCTGGGCAGTCTCAGAGGCAGGTTCCTTGGTACTGGCAGTACTTCCCAAGGGGATGGGTTAGAGACTGCAATCTGGAGAAGGTGTGGTAAAGAAAAATATTGCTGGCAACAGCAGGTTGTGATGCAGAGCCTCACTATGAAGTACTTTTCAGTCATGAATATTCATAGTGTCCCTGACATAGATTCCACATGAAACACCTTCTGCAGGTATTATTTTGCTGTCTAGAGTGCATGAGATGGTTCCCCATGCTGGTCATATGGTCTGAGCCTGCTGACCTTCTTGCCAATACTGTAAAACCTCACAGTGCCAACTGGGATTGAAAAGGACTGGAAAATAGGCATCAAGCTCCTGACTGTTGTTTTCCCAGTGCACGTCTTGTTTAATAGGCGGCAGCAGAGTGTTATTGAACAAGAATAGCACATTCTTCCCCTGGATGCAGGATGGAAATCACATTATCTGTGTTTGGAGAACGAACAATTCACAACAGCTCAGTTTGATTGGTGTCATCTTCGAGGGCAGCCAAAAAGATGGGGACACAGAGCTAGACAAAATTTCTGTGTCTTGTGGTCTAACCTTGTATTAATTCTCTAACTCTTTAACTTCAAAGATGCAGTTCTTAATGATTGTAGGAAAAGGAAGGACTGGCCGTTAGAATCATTGAATCATAGAATAGTTTGGGTTGGAAGGGACCCTCATCTAGCTCAACCCCTCTAGAGTGAGCAGGAACATCTTCAACTAGACCAGGTGTTCAGAGCCCCATCCAACCCAAATTAAATATTTCCAGGGATGGGGAAGCTACCACTACTCTGGGCATCCAGTTTCAGTGTTTCATTGTAAAAAATGTCTTCCTTATATCTAGTTTCAATCTACTCTCTTTTAGTTCAAAAGTATTACCCCTTGTCCTGTCACACAGGCCTTGCTAAAATGTTTATCCCCATATTTCTTATAAGCCCTCTTTAGGTACTGGAAGGCCACTATAAGATCTCCCAGGAGCCTTCTCTTCTCCAAGCTGAACAAAACTATCTCATCCTGTCTAAACAGAAGAGGTGCTTCAGCCCTCTGATTATCTCTTACAGGTCCACACCTTTCTTGTGTTAAGGACTCC
>VZRU01003670.1:468564-490749 GCA_013398155.1 Pedionomus torquatus
CTTTCTGGGCTGCAAGCACACATTGCTGGCTCATGCCCAGCTTCTCATCCATTAGTACCCCCATGTCCTTGTCCTCAGGGCTGCTCTCTGTCCCGTCATCCCTCAGCCTGTATTGATACTGGGGGTTGTTCCAGCCCAGGTGCAGGACCCTGCACTTGACCTTGTTAAACCTTGTGAGGTTCATGTGCTTACTTGTCAATCTTGTCCAGGTCCCTCTGGATGGCATCCCTTCCCTCAGGCCTGCCAACTGTACCACTCAGCTTGGTGTCATCTGCAAACCAGCTGAGGATGCATTCAATCCCACTGTCTATGGCATTGATGAAGATATTCAACAGTAGTGGCCCTGGTGTGGACCTCTGAGGGTCCTTTCACCACTTTTCATTGATCTCCATCTGGACAATGAGCCATTAACCACTTCTCTATGGATGTGACCATCCAACCAATTCCTCATACACTGAACAGTCTCTCATCAAATCTATTCCTATCTAATTTAGAGAGAAGGATGTTGCGGAGGTACCATCATAGGTGTCCATATAGACAACATCTGTAGCTCTTCCTTTGTCCACTGATGTAGTCACTCCATCTTAGAAGGCCACTAAGTTGGTCAGGCGGGAATTGCCTTTCTTGAAGTGATGCTGGTTATATCATCTTCCTCCTGTGCCTTAGCATAGCTTCTGGGAGGGTCTGTTCCATGGCCTGCCCAGGCACAAAGGTGAGGCTGACAGGTAGGTAGTTCCTAGGGTCCTCCTTTCTACCCTTTTTAAAAAGGACTTCACCTGACAGCTGTGACTTTTCAAATATCATGGAGAGTGGCTTGGCAACTACATCAGCCAATTCCCTTAGGACTCTCTTCATTAGGTCCCACAGACTTTTGTATGTTCAGGTTACTTTGCTCCCTGAGTCCCTTTTGCTTTTCTAAAATTCAGGGCCCTGGCTTTCCTCTTTGCTTGACCCATATTCCTCAGGACTGCAAATTCCATCAGTGCATGATTGCTGCAGCCCAGGCTGCTTCCAATCTTGACATCATCAGTTAGCTCACTTGCATTGATGACCAACAGGTCCAGTATTGCTTCCCCTCTTACCACTGGCTATTACCTGGCTTAGGAATTTATCTTCAGTGCATTCCAGGAGTCTACTGGATTGCCTACAGCTCACTATGCTATTTTTCCACCAGATGTTGGGGTGGTTGAAGTCCCCCAGCAGAATGAGAGCCTTAAAGTGTGATGCTTCTTGTAGTGGGAGTAAGAAGACTTCATCTAGATGCTGATAGGGCAGCCTGTAGTAGGCACCAGCCGCAACATTCCCTTTTTGTCCTGGTGTCTTATTCTTATCTCTAGACTTTCAACTTTCTTGTGGTTATTCTCTGGAGGAAGATCTTCACCTTTATCCATTTCTTGATGTAGAAGGCAACGTCTCCAAACTTCCTTCCTCGCCTGTCCATTCTGAACAGCCTGTGGCCGTCAATAGGAGCATCCAGTCATGGGATTTGTCTCACCAAGTTTGTAGTAGGAACTAGAAATGGCAACTAGGTAGTAGCTTTCTAGAATCACAGAGGCTTTTAGCTCCTCCTGTTTGTTTCCCATGCTGAGTGCATTGGCATAGAGGCAGTTTAGCTGGTCTGTCAGCTATGCTACTTTCTTGGAAGAACACCCCTTAGTCCTTTCCAGGTATTTCACTGGTTTCTCTACTGCCTCAGGAGCCCCCTGCCTCATCTCTGTAAGGCTTCATGGTGCTACAGTGTACAGCATGTCTCAGAGCTACAGACTGAGGTTCCTTACTAGGTTTCCCTTGGTAGCTTTTGGGGTAGGATTCATTAGCTTTTGGTAATAATAAATTAGATAGCCACTTTAAAAAACTGTCTCAGATCCGATCTGATGGTTAGTTCTTTAACAGTTCTATGAAATTCTAATAGCCAGTTTTCCCCTAGCTGAAAGAGGCTGTTCCTGTGAATTATCAGTATGGTATTTTGTTTCTCTTTCCTTCACTCCCTCAAGAATGAAATGCTCACAATTTCTCATTTATTAATTCTCTTTAAGCTGTTATGAAAAGAGTCTGAAATAATTTGTTGGTTTTTCCTCTTTTCTTTAAGGGAGAGGTCCTCTTAAATGATATCCACCTTATTTAAGAATCTGCAAGCTGCAAATGGATAACACTTTTCAAGTATCACCTATGTACTACTGCATGGGCGTATCTTAAGTAATAATTTTAAAAATTAGTTTCTTAAGTCCATCTGAGACCTACTATGTATTCCAGTCCATAAAAATGGGCTTGGAAAAAGTGATTCACCCTTTTAATGCACTGTGCAACTAGCCAAGTCATATTTTGTTAGCATTCTAGTCCTAGGAAATTGCTGTAATCATTCCACACTAGTAACCTGCTGAAATTAAAGCGACTCCCAAGATTTAGATGGATGAGTGAAATATAAACGTTAAAGTTAAGCAGATGCTTATGTAAAGAGTGACCTAATTATGCTAGATGCTGTTCTGCTCTTAAGCAAACTGTTTTCATCTTTGCAGTCTAAACAGTGAAAGAGATGAGTTGCCTTTTTGTCAGCCTAGTGTTTGCATATGTGGGCAAATCTAGATCATATGCAGTTAAGCATGTTGTTATGGCTTTGCCAAATCTAGACTTTATTCCTTTGTTTATTATTTTAATTTTCATTTTGTAAAAATATAATCAAGTCTTAAACCTAATAATTTATTACCCAATTTATAGAAAGTCTGTTTTATAATCCTCTGTTTTAATATTGAGTTACATCACTGCTTAGTATGAAAAGCAGGTTGGTTATGTTCAGTTTTCAGTTATGCAATGTCCCTCTCCTGGTCAGGAAGGTGAAAAAAGTGGATCCTTGAAAGATCATTTCAACATTTAATTCTCTTATACTGGATGCTTTGTGAGTGCATGCTGGGTTTTGGTTCACTGTACTGTATAGCCTTTCCTGTAACTGAAAAGTTCTTCAGTCTCTAGAGGGCAAAGAATCCCTTTCTTGAGACTAAATTCAGCACTGCAGTATGTGAAATTTTATCTCAGAAGAGAAAAGTTCTAAACAGCTAAGACCATATAGAAAACTTTGACGGCTCCATGTGACCACGGACTTCATTGTATATGCTACAATTCCAGGAAGAATGACCTGCCCTCCATTTAGGCAGGTCCCTAATGTGCTATTTTTAATTATTTAAAAAGCTGAGTGTTTTTTAATGGGGCTGATGTACCTCTGTTCCAGATCATTTCCCCTGTCTCTTCCCTTCAAAACTCCACAAATAATAGGGATATAGCATTGTTAATCACTAATACTCCTTCTTCCAGCTCTTAAACCTTGATGATATTATTGGAAGATGTGATGGATATTCAGACTTTACACCTTCTAATTTCTTTTCTTTTTTCTGATGGACAGTTTTGTTGATTGATTGGAGATGTGTGACTTTTTTACCTGGCTGCAATGCTAACAGGATTGAAAAGTAAAATCATACTTAATCACCTAGTAATGATGCATAACTTGGAAAATGAAAAGCACATCTGTTGTATATTTTATTTTGGCTTCAGTCGAATATACAATTCCAGCTGGTGTCAACCCTAATTTTTAAAGCCCTAATTTGCTCTGCTTCTCAGGGTTTTATAGCCCAAACTAAATGTTCTTCTGTTTCTCAACTTCATACATATCCCTCTCATAAAGATTCCTTTTTTTCTTCTTTCTTTTTTTTTTTTTTTTTTTTTTTTTCCCAAGAATACACTCAAAGCACTAAAAGCAGAAGAGGAGTATCAACATCTTACGACTGAGGAAACTGAAGCATAGAGTGTGGTAGAGATCAGTAACATTTAGCAGGCTATGTACACAGCTACAAGGAGACCACAGTGTCCAGAGTCCCGTATAAGTGATCTCAGCAGTGAACAAGTCCAGGAACTCTGCTTAGGAAGCACATTCGAGGTTAGCTAATTTATCCACATTTGTACTAGCATTCAGCTGGTTTCTTAAAGTAATATTTACATTTTGATGTTGCATAGCATCTTTGTTTACAAGAAAGTGTACCTTGGACTTCATATGGTGCATTCCACCAGTTTTTGAGAAACATGAATTCATGCAAATATCTGTAAAGAAAACACTAGGAATACAAAAGGTAAAGTGTTGTTTAACATCTCTTTCCAAGTGAAAATTATCATGTACCCCATGCTGCTGTTGTTGGACTGTATACTTGTTGGCTTTGTATTTAATGATATACAATGTTGTTTTTTCCATGACTCAACTTAATGATACTTGGTGAAGGCAATTACAGTAACATATTTACATTTTTAGAAAACTATAGAAGTGGGTCAAACACAAATATTTCACCTGAATGTTAATGTTCCAAACAGTAGGGAATGTAGAACAGCCTTGACAAGAAATCTGTGCTGCTAATGTTAGATGAGTTTTATGGATCTGTGAAAGTAAATAAATAAATCTCAACAGAATAAAACACATTAATAATTAAAAACAAATACGAGAACATAACTCAGGAGGTGTCACCATATGCAGCTAGTGTGACTCATACAATAACCACTCCTTAATTTGCTTGCTGTAAGTGTGGTTCAGAATTTTTTGTTGTTTCAAGAATGCTCTCTCTTTCTATACCCCTGTTTATCCTAGATACTTCTATTCAAGTCCAACAAGAGGAAATACCCCTCATTTCTTCCAATAAATACAGCACAAGTGTGAATCTCCTGTCATAAAAGTTAATAATCAAGTAATATAATTCTAGATCTAGGAAGAGAATAAACAGAGCCCAGAGCAGGGAAGCTTATCGTTAGAGTCAAACTGGAGGTGGAATGATGTTCAACAGGCTATTATTTTGTACTAGAGCCTTTGAGAAGCAGAATGGAAAGACAGGTGACTTTCTCTCTTTCAAGATCATCATTTGGATAAGGAAATTTGCTCCTTGTGCAAATGCTAACTCCTGCATGCTTGAATTCAGTATCTGATTGACAAGCATGATGCTTTCCACATGGTATAATTCCCTAGTGTATTTCCTACATATTAATTTAGTACTAGTATAAAGGAAAAAAATCTATGTACAGTAGTTATTTTGACTAGATGTAAGCCTCTAATTTTTTAGCAGTGTGTATGTAGTACTTGCAAACACATGCTTAGATGCCTTTTGGGAGATACAAGAAGTCTGTAGTCTAAAATTTAATCTCTTTTGAGGTGTTTTGCTAAAAGGGGATTCAGCTTCCATGAAGCAAAAAGAGTAGGTGAATGAAGAGCACTTTACTAAACTAAAGAGGTTGTGTCGCTATTCTAATTATTGTGGACAAACCTAATTAACTGACTCTCTCACTCTGGACATGTATTTATGCAAATTGCAAGAGGAAGGGAAAGGAATTTTTTCTCTGCAATGAACTCATCAGTGCAGGAAAGCTCTCAGTGGCATATTAGTCTGGGAAAATTAGAAGTCAGACTTGGCTATATTCTTTAATGGAAATATAATCAGCAATACATCTTTATGAAATGTGCACTGCCATTGCATAATACCCACTTGGAGGTGAGGTAAGGGTTGGAGGCAGTAGTCCAAAATCATTAACATCCTCCAGGTGAATATAATAGGATGATAAATGCTCACTGGGAAAGGATTCATTTAAATTTTCAAATGGTTTTGAAAGTAAAACAGAAAGTCAGTCATTTTACATCAATTTAGTCAGCTCCATACTTTAATTCAGTAATGAAAGACTTCACATTCATCCATCCACAGTGTATTTGCAATGCTTGAGTTAGGTGGTGGTGTTATTTCTAATGGTGGTGGTGTTAGTGCAGTTCCACCAAAGGAAGGGAGAAGGATAGTAATCACTCTGGCATGAATCTTGGTTTATATATAGTAAGACTGAAGGTGGTGTTCTTCTATAGCACAGTATCAATTGATTGAGTTTCTTTACTGAAACAGAACAAAAAGGTCCAGTCCTTGACTGGATATTTGGGTGAACAGACTTTTCCTGACAGCTTCCCTTTTTGCTTCTGTCAAGAGTGATCTGAAACATTTCCTTGTCCTGTATATTTTAAAACACTTTAGAGAAGGTAAAAAATGGTGTGGCTATTTTGGTTTCTGTATGAGGAGGCAATGCTTTATCAACTTATCTTTCAATTAAAAAAATAATTATGTAAAAGCTTTGGAGGTTGTGTACCTTACGGGTAGTCCTTGCAGTTCCATTTATCTGCTCTTGCTACAACAATTGGCACCTTGAGGATGACAGCAGAACAGACATTTGTAGTTGACTCTCTAAAGTGTCATTAACCCTAAAGCATTAAGTCTTCTAGATATAGACTGTATAGGTCATAACATGGAGAACAATATTATGGTGTCATTTGATTTTCAACCTTCATTTGTTTGGGGTTTTTTTGTCTGGTTGGTTTTGGGTTTGGTTTTTTGGGGTTTTTTTGGTTGGTTGGTTGTTTTGTTGCTGGGTAGTTGTTGTTGTTGTTTTTTTTTTTTTTTTTGAGCCATTATTCCTATTTTAAGGGACGTAAAAGAAGAGGAAGTACCTACTTCTGAATTAATATAAGAAAATGCTATTGCTTTGAAGTATTGGGAGAGAGATCTTAAGAAGCAAATTCCTCCATGGAAATATTCTTTGCAATTCACACAAGCTACCTTGCTGATAAATCAGAGTCCAGTATCTACACTATTCATAACTGATCAAAATGGGATGTTTTTGTTCTCTGCTTTGTGAAAATATGCTGCTACGAATGGATCCAAATTGGTAACTCGAATATTTATGTGTATACAAGTAGTCATTTACGAATGGAGGACAATTTCACCTTTCTTCCACTGCCATATTTATTAAGGAGTTTAGTTTTGCTCGGCAAATGCATCATGTGCATTTTGCAGTGTCTCAGCCCACCTGCCCCCTTTTAAGTGCGAGCGCATGTAGCACACTTAGTAAAATAGCAGCAAACAACTCACTTGGAGTTCATGCCTTTGACTTAAAACAAAATAGAGAAGCTGCATATAGTAACATAAGTAGGGGAGATGGCACTTGTACTACTTGCTGCCTCTGTTGTTTACTGTCACGCTGAAAGCAATATAAGAAGAGCAGTAATATTGCTTGTGCATAATGTTTTGTACCTAAGTGGTACTTAAAACAGTGTCGTCTTATCAAAGGTGCATTTTAGGCACAACAGTTTCTGCAATCTGAAATTCTCTCTTAAAGGTCTTCTTATGCATCTGGCAAATATTCACCTGTTTAGCAGATGTTTAGAAATACTTTAACATCTGTTTAGGCACGGTATCAACTAGAACTCTTAGAGAATCCATAATGAGATGGTTTTGTATTCAGTGGGTGTTAAGTGTTGTCTCTTAGTGTCCACAATTACAGTATTGATGAGAAATGTTAATAACCAGGATAGTCTGAGAACAAGTGCGTTGAATATAGTGACTTGCTATAGAGATATACAAGGATACATTTGTGTGGCTTTTTAGTGCATAAATGAGAATCTTTAAAAACATTTTATGTATGAGTCGCTCATGTAGCCAAATGTTTTGCAGACTGTCAAGGAGTGGACAATATCACATGGTCTGGAAAAGATCAATGAACTGCAGTCAATGTGCCAGGCAGGCATGAAAAGATGGGTGTCTGACACATGGAGTAAAAGGTTTGTGGCGCATCTTATTTATTGGAGGGGCAAGCCTTGCTGCAAGTAAGTGCCACATAGTTAAAGACTACCCGACAGGCAACTGTGCTAGACACCAGCTAATTTCTGTTCACTTGGGTTGTACAAATAACCAGGTTAGTTTAGGGATCTGAGAGCTAAACCCAAACAGTAGATGCGTGAATAATCTGAGTGGTAAATCCAAGCATACTGAGGATTTCTTTTGTTTGCATTATCATTGCACTCTTCTTCACTGACACTGTGGCTGAGTGTTTGCTTTTCAAATTTTTGTACTTACCCCTCAAGCTTCTGGAGGTCTGAGAGAAAAGAGTTGCAGAGTAATATGTATATATTATTCCTTCACAAGGAAGGAATCTTCTTTGTTAGATATGTCTCTTCTAAAGGCTTTTCAGGAAAAACATGCTGAGGAGTTTCTGGATAGTAGGCTGGCATCCTTTTGAAGGATTTACTTAGGCTTTGGAACCTGCCACCACTATATGACACCTTTTAGCACTACTACACCAGTTTCTGGAAGGACAGCTGGATGAAATACTTGTCTGTGATGTTAGAGATATTTGACAGACTCCCACTGCTAAGTTATTCAAGGCAGTCTCCTACAATGGACATTCTTTCTGTTCACTGATACAGTGAACATGATATCCCTGGCTGAGAAAAGTGTCAGACCTGTGGGAGAAGCAGACTCAATTGCCTACAGGTAAGTTGCCTTTAATTAAAGGAGCTGGGGAAGGAATCAGATCTGCCTTCAGGAATTCTCTACCACCATTTTTCCATTAAGCTTATGAGAGGTATCTTAGAGGCAATATCTTTTGGGAAGCCTTTAATTCATTCAGGTACTAATCACATGTAGAGGTAATAGAATATAAATCACCCTTTTTTTAGAATGGTAGATGAGGTGAAGTGTAGTATTATGTTCTCCTTTATGTCTGCAAAGGACCAAACTAGCCTACTCCTGCCCACTGTTCCCCGTATTGGAATATCCAGAATTATAGCTCAAATCTAGTTTTTTTTTTTTTGGTGTATGGGGTAATAGCATTTAATTAATCACCCTAGGAGCATAAAAACTGTGTGAGGTGTACTCATTTGACAAGAGATTATAATAAGAATTGTGGGATAACCAGGAAGTACAGGAGTGCCTGATGTGATTAATTGCTTTTGCAAGTGATTTAGAGCATAGAATTTTGAGAAAGGCATTTTTGCTGCTGTGCTCTAGAGTTATAAAAACTCTTTCAAATTCTCCTGAATTAAAAGAAATAAATTCTGAAGACAAAATAGTTTAATATATCCATAACTTTAAGAGCACTTGCCAGTCCTACACTGATTCTATCATAATGACAATTTTACAGGTGTAGTTTTGTGAAGCTGGAGATGAGAGCTGGGAGAAATGTGCTGAGAGTCAGGCTGGAGAAAATTAAGAGAATGGGATCTGAAATTAAAACTCCCTAGGCAGGTTTCAGGCTTGGAAATGCTTGTTAGTCTAGATTTTAGTATGAGAAGATGAAGGAAAGTTTGGGGTTTTTTTCTAACCAGGACCACTCTGGTCTGCACCTCTCCAGCTTGATGGGCTGGAAAGCACAGTTACAGGTATGTACACAGAGACAGAGTTCATTTTATACTGGGCAATAGGAATTAATTTTCTAGCTGTTCCAGTTTTACTGGTGACTTTTAAACCAGAAGATAAGAGATTAACCCTGCAAGTCAGCCCATTCAGTGGAAGGGCATTGAGGGCACTGTTGATCCTGTAAGATCAACACTGGTCTCACACTGATCAATGTTGATCCGGCAAGATACCAAGGTCTGCTTGCCTTACAGAGTTTAGGTTGAATTTGAATTCCCCAAAGCTCAAACCTCCAAGAATTTTAATTAGAGACTCTTCATTTCTTCTTCACTGGTGTTTTGTTCATTTCTGAGCAATATTTGAGCTTTAAAAAGTTGAGTGATTTAAGAATATTTATATTTTAATTCCTTTTATTGCTGCTATTGAACCTCCAAGTGAATGTTCAAAGACCGGTGTCTTTCAGGTGCAGTTCTGAATTACCACTAAGGGTAAGAAAGACCTCAGCTGAATTCTATATGCACATTGTTATCAGTTTTTAATATTGAGGATGAATTAACTACTGCTTGCCTTTATGTTTTAGCCTAACTCACTATTTTATATAATAGCTTAAAGTAAGAAGCCAGGGAAAAGAAAAAAACATCCTTTGAATTAGAAGAAAAGAAATATGCGTCACCTTCAATTCACGCTTCAGACTTCTACAGCTGCCCTGGTGACTTGGGCAGCAGTCTAATACAGAAAGATGGTGTCATGGTTCAACCTCTCCTGGCAGCTAGGGCCATGCAGTTGTCCCCCTGGGTAAGGAGAAGAGGGAGAAAAGGAGGGGAAAAACCACCTTGTGTGTTGAGATAATAACAGTTTAATAGATTAATAACAGAAATAGGAAAATAGCAACAACAATAATAATAATAATGGTAAAAGAATGCACAGCATACAGTGGTACAAGACATTCTCGCCACCCCATGATTGCCACCTGAGCCACCTGAGCAGCAATCATGGATTCCTGTCCCCCCAGCCAACCCCCATTTATATATGGAGCATGATGGTATGGAATATTCCATTGACCATTCTATTGTTCTGTCTATGCTCCTTCTCATCTTCTATAGGAAGCTGAAACAAAATCCCTTGAATAGTATAAATATCACCTAGCAACAACTAAAAAATATATGCATTATTGACATTCCTTTCATACCAAATCTGAAACACAGCAACTACTAGAAAGAAAATTAACTCTATCCCAGCTGAAACAAGGACAGATGGCAACTCATGAAGGAATACAATTTTGTCTTGATGGTTCCCCCAAGCATTGTTCAAGCTATAAGTCAGGACAAAAGAATATTAATTCAAATGCAGGGTGCCAAATCTCTCTCCTTTTGTTGCATGTTTCTCCTCTGAGGTTGCTCTGGTGTTTGGTTTCTGTAAGTGGTCTGCATTTCTTAGTAAAACTGAGGATAAAAACAAAAATAAAAGTGGAAAGGATATAGTATTTTATGATAGAGACCAAATTTTGAAATGAGAATGAAAATTTAGGGAGCTGGAGTTCATTTCACCTACTGCCGAGTATCTTCAGCAAGTTAATGACGGAAGTGCTTTAACTGTCGGGATGAGGCTGTGAATCAGCTAAACCTTCATGTTTCTGATCTAACAGACTTTGATGGTAAACCAACTGTTCCACACAAAAAGGGTAGTCCTTCTTCAAGGCCTGAATTTGTCCTCCTTTAGCAGCTGGATGCAGCTTGCCAGGCAATGGTGATGTAGTGTGAGTGAGGGACCAGTGTGATGATGCAGAACAAATGAGCTCATCAGACTGTTTGGTTTTTTGTGGTTTTGTTTTTGTTTTTTTTCAAAGGACAGTCACTTTAAAATGTGCTCTGTTTCCCATTATGTGGCCTAAAAGATTGAAGCCATATAATCAAAATATTGTCTTAATTACACTAATTACAGACCCTTACACTGGGAGAAATCTCAGGATATTTCTAATGTGAGCAGCTAATTAAGGTCTAGTAGAATAATGACAATGTAATTGCTTATGTTTGTGTGGAGGTGCCAATTGAGAAACAATCTTGTATAAAACTTGCTATAGGATTATAAGAGTAGCCATATTCCTAAGTGCACCTAAGATAAAAGTGTATGGTTTTACATGTAGGGTTTGTTTTTAATCTTTAGCCACCAAGTGAAGTATCTTTAACTTATGTTTCTTTACAGAAAGCTTCATTTGATATACTGTCCTAAAGTGATACGGTTACTTGGTTAGTAAAATAGGGTAAATAAATTTAGGTGTTTAAATTAATTTTGCAGTTAAGTTAATGCTATATGTTTGTCACTTGCAGAGCTCCCTTACTGTTAAAGTTTTGGCTAAAGAGTACATTTTGAAACCTGGGGGTGGCCGTCTGCTGCCTTGTGGCCACTTTTTTTCCCTTGTGAAGGGGATTGACTTACACTCTTCGGGCCTTTTGAGAGTAAAGTTTCTTAATGTTTTCTTACATTACCAGGGACATGAAAATGTAAGGATTCAATATAAACCTTGCAGGAAAGAACATGCCAAAAAGGAGTCTGTGTTAAGGAGACGGGGATTTGGGGTTTTCTCAGACCTCTGTGTTGGGCTTGTTATAGTTTGTTATAGTTGTAGGAGGAACTGCTGTGTCATCACCTGTTGGAATCACCAGAGCCATCCTGGCCAAAGGTCCCGCTCTTGCTCTGTTAAAGGCAGAATCAGTTCAGAAATTTGACTCACAGGCAACATCAAAATTTCACTTCAGTTTGCAGGAGGACAAGCTTGAATTTCCTTTAAATTTAATTCCTGTTTAAACAGCTTCGCCACTGTAAATTTGGTAAGGAGACAAACAGGAATGTGTATAAAGCTATTATTTTAATACCTGGCAGTTTCTGACTAAAATGTTCAGGTGGCTCCTGTTAGTCATGCAGGTCACTGGAAACCCGGCAGCCAGGGCCTATTGGTCCCTGAAGGCACCCACAGGCCTTTCATTTCCTAGGCCACCTGCCATTGGAGGCCCAGGGGTGCCATTTTAACTCAGCCCGGGCCTGAGGCCTGCCTCAAGCAAAGCCCGGGGCTCGGGCTCTGCTGCCTTGTCTGGGCAACGGGAGTCAGGAGGGAAGGGGCACGGTGAGGCCATCCTGCTCCTCCTGCCTTGCATCCTCACAGCAACCTCTAGCTCTAGGGCCACAGGGTCTGGCCCAGGAGCTGCTAAACCTGTACTGAGAACTTCTGCCAGTTTATAGCTGAGGGAGGGTGCTCAGCTTAGAACTGGGGAGGATTCTGTGATTCTGTGAGTCCGGTGCTGACCCAGCTTGGAGGAAACCTCTGCTAAAAGGGGTTGCATTGTTTTGGACCAAAAAGTTTATTACACTGTGCCGTTAGCTGCTCAATAATCCTTGTCTTAAAAAAAAAAAAAAGATAAGGAGATAAGGAAAGAATAAAAAACATAACAGTCTGCACTGTTAAATAATGTGTTTTCTGAGAAGTTTAATAAGACATAGACAAAGGCCTTTCCTGTCACAGACTGAGAATACTGCCTATCCGGCTCTTCTTTATTCTTGTCTCTGGAGGAGATTCTGCCCATTTCCATGATAGAGTTATTTTACAGAATCACTTTGATCATGGGAAGCTGATGCTTAGCATTATAATGTCTTATCTGTGCAGTTCTCACAGATTAGAGTGAACCTTCAGAATACATTCAGTAGCGTTTGGGTACTGTGCACATAGATGAAAATCAGCTATTGAAATGAAGTATCAATCTCCAGACTGTTGGGCATTGGTAAGAATGGCTGGGTTTCCCCTTTCAAGGTCTGTATCCCTGAAAATTACAGATAAATATGCCAGATGAATCGCAGCATTTTGTTTGTGTACAGATGGAGCCAGGAGCCAGAAGCCAGAAGGAGTTTTTGATGATTTTTTAAATTATATTTCAAGGAGGTCCATGTCCTATTTGTTCTGCTTAAACCTGTGTTTACTGTGTATAGCTGATGTTGATCTACAAGGAGACCTCCTTTGCAGAATGGATCCGAGTGAAATGACTGAGCTCGTAAATCTTTGATAATATCCGCTGTGGGATCCTGTGGAGTTGTATGTGAGTTTGTGTGTTTTATAAACAAGTGACCCCTATTTGCCATTGTGAGAAACTGCCTTCCACTCATAATTTCTAAGCTAATTTAATAGAATCATGGAATTTTTAGAGTTGGAAGGAACCTCAAAGACCATCGAGTTCCAAACCCCCTGCCACAGGCAGGGACACCTCTCACTAGGGCAGGTTGCCCAAAGCTCTATCCAGCCTGGCCTTACACATCCAGGGATGGGGCATCCACAACTTCTCTGGGCAACCTGTTCCACTGCCTCACCACCCTCACAGGAAAGAATTTCTTCCTAATATCCAATCTAAATCTCCCTTCTTCTAGTTTAAAGCCATTACTCCTTGTCCTGTCACTCCACTTCCTGAGAAAGAAGGTAGGCTCCCTTCAGACACTGGAAGGCTGATAGAAGGTCTCCCCAGAGCCTTCTCTTCTCCAGACTGAACAGACCCAGCTCCCTCAGCCTGTTCTCATAGGAAAGGAGCTCCATCCTTCTAATCATCTTCATGGCCCTCTGCTGGACCCATTCCAACAGTTTTATGTCCTTTCTGTGTTGAGGACTCCAGAGCTGGACACAGTACTCCAGGTGGGGTCTCATGAGTGCAGAACAGAGGAAGAGAATCACCTCCTGTGACCTGCTGGTCACGCTTCTTTTGATGCAGCCCAGGATATGATTGGCTTTCTGGGCTGCCAGTGTGCACTGCCAGCTCATGCTGAGCTTCTCATCCATGAGCACTCCCAAGTTGTCCTCCTCAGGCCTGCTCTCCAGCCATTCTCTGCCCAACTTGTATTTGTGCTTGGGATTGCCACATCCCAGGTGCAGGACTCTGCACTTGGCTTGGTTGAACTTCATGCCATTTGCATTAGCCCACCTCTCAAGCCTGTCCAGGTCCCTCTGGATGGCATCCCTTCCCTTCAGTGTGTCAACAGAGCCACCAAGCCTGGTGTCAACAGCAAGTTTGCTGAGGGTGCATTCTATCCCACTGTCCATGTCTCTGATGAAGATGTTAAATAGCACTGGTCGCAGTACTGACCTTTGTGAGACACGCCTCGTCACCAGTTGCCACTTGGACATTGAGCTGTTGACCTCAACCTTTTGAGTGTGGCCATCCAGTCAGTTCCTTATCCACTGAGTGGTCCATCCATCAAACCCATGACTTTCCAATTTGGAGACTAGGATGTCATGTGGGACAGTGTCAAATGCTTTGCATAAGTCCAGGTAGATGACATCCGTTGCTCTGCCTCTATCCACCAAGTTTGTGGCAGAATCATAGAAGGCCATCAGATTTGTCAGGCAGGATTTGTCCTTGGTGAAGCCATGTTGGCTGTCTCCAATCACCTCCCTATTTCCCATGTGGCTTAGCAGAGACTCCAGAAGGATCTGCTCCATGATCATTTTAGCAGACATCACATGTTTTAGAATGAACATTCACTGTGAAGCCCAGCTGGGCAAACAAACTTGCACACCAGCAACAGTAGTAGACAATGACTCAATTCAGTGTCTGATGACTCAGGACATCCATCAGGTTTGGCGATGTCACAGGGGGAAATGTCATTGTAAGGAGATCTGTCTACCTGCTCTTCCTTAAACTTTAGCCTCAGTTAGCTCCAGTAGCACAGAAGTAGTCTGCCCAACATTACATCTTCCTGGAATACCATTGTTTTCTTCCCTTGCTTTTTGAGTGGCTTCTCTTTTATTTCCATCCTTGCAATTGAACCAAGCCTACTCATGCATGACCATTGTTGATTGCAACCTTCATTTTGAAAAGCTAAGAGCCTATTTTCAGGCTCAATTTTCTATCTCTTAGATATAGTTTTATTGAGAGTCATATCTTCCACACTGAGAACAATTCAAAGCTCAGTCTTTAACTTCAACTTAATCCTTAACATCATCTTCCTTCTTTGTCATTGTCTTCTTGTGTGATTTCTCCCCTTCCTACAACACCCTTCATTTCTTTCCAAGATCAGAACTGTCTTTAGCAAAAGCTGTAGTCATTTTTATTTGATTTCTTAGACTAGCTAATAATAAAAACACAAGCTGTGTGCTGGATACTTTCAGGCTTGATTAAATTTCAAACATGAGATTTTTTAGAATAGCAGCTGGAGGAAACAATGGAAGCTGCAGAGGTAATGGAACAAATTGTTGTGATAAGGTACTTAAAAGTAGGATGAGAGTGCCTATGAATGTAAATGCAAACAAAGCCCTGCAGCCTTCTTTTACAATGTCTGCATCAAGTTGTTTTTTGGGTTTTTTATTTTTTTTTTGAGATTGCATCTTTCAACTACTCTCAGTCTCTCTAATTATATACAAATCAATCAAAACTGCTCTTGTTGAGTGGGGACCTTAGCTCTCCACATAGTGGGGTTTTTATCTTAGGACTTCATGGTTCTTAGTACTTACAGAGGCAGTTTACTCTCCTCCAGCATCTTTCTAGATGAAAAAGCAAAAGTGTAAAAATACCAGTGGATAGGATTTCAGCTGTGAAGGACCTCAAATTAACTTGGACACTGGGCTTAAATCCAGCCTTTCATTACATGGCGTGAATTGTTTTGATAGCATGATGGTTCCATTGAAACTGCATCCTTGGTTGTAACTGATATATTCAGTTGTCACTTACATACTCAGCTTTGCTGCTAGCAATGCAGTAGAAAATTTTGGAAATACTTCGGTGCTAAACTCCTCATGTATTTGAAATTGCAATTTTTCCCTAGGTGAAATAAGTGTAAGGAATGTGAAGAGCAAACTCATATATCGACAGTGTTTGTGCAATCTTGTAACTTCATTTCCCATGTATTTACAATCCTCTGTTATGAATTGATGTGTTCTTGTGGTACCAAATGATATGCCTATGTCTTAGTCTAACAACCAAGAGTCTTGAGGAATAGGTCACCAGGAAGTAATTTGCCCGAATCATTCGTATATCCACAGTTTAATTAGTATTCTCATCTGAAGGACTCAGACAAGAGTTGCAATCTGAGCAAACTGCTTTGCAGGCCAGATCCAGAGCACAGATGCATGAGCATGCATTGTGTAGAACAAATGGGAGGTTTTTTCAAAGAGCCTTGTAGGAAACTGTAGTGGCTGACTAGGCCTCCATCTGGGATCTATGGGCTACATGCCATGGAGTGCTTCTGATAAAACAGATAGCGATGCTTTTAATTGGCATTGCTGATAATCTGAAACATGGGTTCAGACTGCAGTAAATACATGTTTAAATAGTGAGCACCGAGTAAAGGTGGTTAGGACATTAATGTGTTTAGTCCATTTATAATGAGACTTTCTCACTTAATCACATTTCAGTGAGTGGATCAACACTCCTAGCAACATGCTTAATACCATGTCTTTCTGGGAAGTTTTTTTTAATACTCTAATTTTGTAATTATGACAACTGAAATTATTAATCAAATTTAATTTGGTTGCTTTTAAGACTCTGGAGATTAATTATTTGTTCGCTCTCATACTTGTCTAATTGGAAAGTTAGAGATAGCTGCATATTTCTGTGTTTATGGCCTCTAATAGCTGAGTGATGTTAGTTCTCACATTCTGTGAAATTTTAATAAAGAAATTTAGGACAAAGCTTATTATTAAGTGTGGGATGGATCCTGCTATTACTATCAGTATTATGTTACTTTTGCCAGGAGCATTGAAGTCAAAGTCAACAGCCCTGAAAAGAACACAGGGAAATGACTAACAGTCAGCATGGAGTTGTTGAAAACAAATTATGTCAAACCAATCTAATTTCCTTCTCAAGTTCTCTCCAGGGTAACAGGCCTTGTGGTTAATGAAGAGATGGTAGGTGTCACATACCCTGACTTTGTTAAGGCTTTTTGCAGTGTCCTCTATGACAGTCTCATAAACAGGCTTGGGAAACGTAATGGGGAAGAAATTAATAAATAGGATGCAAAGCTGTTTTGAAAATTGTATTTAGAGGTCTATCATTGATCAATTGTCAAAATGAAAGAAAGAATTGACTGGGAATCTGAAGGGACCTGTCTAGGTTCTAATCCAGCTCATTTATTAATGACCTGGATAATAGAATACCATGTGTGGTTATTACATTTGAAGCTGAGATGGACTGAAAGAATGTCAAAAGGCAAGATTAGAATTTAAAATGATCATTACAAAATGAAGAAACTGGCTGTAACAAATAAGATGCTATTCAAGAGGGACAAATTTCTTTGTAGAAAAAGGAATGATCAACTGCACAGCATAATCTGGGGAGGGTCACAAGCTAAAAGGCAATGAACAGTATTACGTTGATGTGGAAAAGGCAAACATCATCACTGGTGTATACTGACTTGCATGTTGTTTGTTCAGCACCTGTGTTGAAGTGCAGCAAGATTTCAGTTAGACATTAGGAAAAACGCTTTTTACTGTTGCCCTGTATACATTGTGTACTAAAACAGGTTGTCTGAACAAGTTACGGCAGCCAGTAACAGGTTTGTTCAGGAGGAAGCAAAAGGGGCCTGAGTGTTGGTGGTGCTTCCTATCAGAAGTGACTTGCTTAAAGCAGTTTTCTGTCCTGCTCTCCTGCCTACTTCTTGCATCTCTAAGGGAGGCTCACAAAACCCAACCACCTGGATCAGGAGCAAAGCTCATCACACAGTTCATTAATCACAAACTGGAAGAAACTTACGCCACAATTGCCCTAAGTGTATGTTCTGCCACAGTCTGCTGGTTATAGTGCTTGCTGAAATGGAGTAGAAACAAACATCTGAAGCTATGTAGGAAATAACGTATGCAGATATTTCATACATTTCATGGTGACTGTAGGACAGTTACAAAAAATGACTGAAGAAATACCCTAAATTTAATTCAGCAATGTTTTGAATGTTTGTTGTTAATTCATGGAAAATACAATTGAAGATTCAAGCATTAAAAAAATGAATTAATGAGAAATTATTCTGTAGGAAGTAGGTATCTGATGGAAGAGGGATTTTCTCTTCCTAATTGTAAATTAAATATTCATATTACTGGAATATCTAATATCTTTAAATGATATACAGGACAAGTATATTACCCTTTGAGGTTTCTTTGCTTATTGAAAGTCCAATCTGTTTTACAGTAGCTATTTTGTTGCACTGTTTGAAAAAGGCAAACCACATGTATTTTCCGTAAAAAGTTAATTGCAAGTATTCTAAGGGAAAAAAAAAAAAAAAAAAAAAAAAAAAAAAAAAACAACAAAAAAAAACGAACCCACAACAAAATCCCACCCAGAAAACTGAAAGTTCATGCTTTCTGATTTCAACTGTTTACTTTTAAGTTACCAATCATTAAAAAAAAAAAAAAGAGACACATTCCCTTCTTTCTCAAACTCAGAATGTCTCCCAGTCTTAAGTGTGAACCACCACATTGGTGTGATTGTGTTCACCCTTGAGTTGGTGGCTAGGAGTGGACTGGTTTTTAACTTGCTTCTAGAAGTCAAATAATTCTCTGTGGCCACAGGCATGGCAGAATCAAGAGTGTTTTTGCGAAGTGATAAGCAGAAAAAAAAACCAAGCAACACACTTGACAAGAGGAAGATGTAAGGTAGCAGAATCATATGGTGTTCATTATAGGTAAGAATAATGAGCAGAGTATCTTTAGTCCCATAGTTGAGCATCTTAATAGTTGTAGAAAGGAAGAAAAGAATGGTGATATTATTTTTTGTTTTGGCAACAGTTAGATCACTTCCAGATTTTAAAATTACTGTGTTCATTTAAGACAGAAATAAGAGAATTTTCCAGTATACTCTTAAGATAGCTCTGGGAAGAGTGTCAAGAAAAGCATGAAAAAGCAACCTTGGAGAAGCATCATGGGATGTATTTCCTTATCAAGAAAGTGAAGTATATCGAGACCTATAATATTTCTATTATCTTCTATATTTTACAACATACTCTTATAAACAATAGTGAAAGCTGTTTAATATACCAAGGCATAGCAAAACATTAAACCCTTTGAAAAATTACAAGTAGTTGCCTCATTTTCTGATACATTGCAGGTGTCAGTTTAAGAGCAGCACACGAAATATTGTGACTGATACAGTAACTAACAAACTGCAAAGTCTCCTAACCCTTCCCTTTAGCTGTGTGGATAAGCAGCATGGCATAATCTTTGCTGGACAAGGGGTAGGTGAAGCCTTGTTGTTAACATGCTACCAGTTAGGCATTGGCAGGCTCTTGGATGGTGTAAGGAATTCAACCTCTTGTGCTGATGGCACAGGTTCTCTGGCTCCCCCCTGGGAGAGTGGGCGGTGGTGGTCACAACCTTTCCCAGAGCACTGGGAATATCATTAGTGCCAGAGCATTGACAGGGAGCTGGAGACAGTGGTTCCAGGTAAATCTGGACCCTGTTGCTTTTTGTGAGTTCAATAAAATTTGCAGATGAGAGAATTTCCTGCAGTTCCTGATAGCTGAAACTCAGTTTTAAATAGATTTAAAAAAAAAAAAAAAGTCAGCTTAAAGAATTGAAACTGTTTTCTCTGAAGACTATGAAGACTATCTTTAATCCCACCTCTTATTAAATACATTTTTATAATAAATGGTGAATACCTTGGAAGCAAAAGGCTTTCTTTTCAGTTCCATCTGATGGGCCTGTCTCTGTCTGGCATACAATGCAGTTAATTTTATATGTGGCTAATGAATACCAGTCATTCCCCTGAATAATTGTGACCCAGATATGTGGAAGACTCTCATGTCTTAATTGCTTGACCCTGAAATTAGCACAAGCAGATGGGCCTGAACAGATAGTGAGACTGACATGAGGTAGAAGAGGAGGCCACTAATGCAGTCAGTAGAATGTAGTATGTGAGAAACTTATTTTCTTGACTGGAATAATTTATTTCCCTTTCCAGTCCATTTAGCTTCCTTCTAATATCTTGTGGTTGGCTGATGTGCGGGGTAGTGGGTTACTTGTTTAAAACGTGTAACCTGGCAAGCTCAGCTGATAAGGCTCTAAGATAAATTACTGCCTGGTACTGAGAACATAGAAAAAATATTACTTATTTTTAAACTGAAATATAAACTTTATAATTTACTTTGTGCGTAATTAGCTGTTAAATGCCTATATCCCTGAGTACTCTGGGGAGAGGATAGCATTTACTTTTAATTTTGGAGTTCAAGTAAATTTTTAGTTGTCCTCGTTTCAAACATAATTTCTGATAGGTTGCATTACCTTCAGCCAACCTAGACAAAACCAACACATTCCAGCATTGTGTACAAAGTACACTGAAAGGGTTATTAAGCATTGGAATGGGCTGCCCTGGGAAGTGGTTGAGCCACCAACCCTACCGGTATTTGAAAGACAGGTTGACATAATGCTCAGTGACGTGCTTTAACGATGGTAGTTTTATCAGAGTGAGGTTGATAGTTGGACTAGATGATCCCAATTGTCTCTTCCAACCTAGACAATTCTGTGATTCTATGATTCTAATGTAATTCAGAAGCATATGGTATTTGCAGTTTATTTGCTATATGAGGAAGAGGAAATCGACTCAGGATTTGGGACCAGCTCTGTAATAGTTGTGGCTTTGTAGAGACTGTTACTTGATGCTGAATGGCTGTTTGACTGCTTTAGATTTGTACCTTTTCCTAATATACACTCCTTTATAGAAGTGCATCACACAGGATAAAAAGCAGCCTGTTGTTGGCAAAGATAGTCTGACCTCATTACTGGGGCAGACAGGTGTATTCTTTAATCACAGCCTTAAAGCCTCAGGAAACCCTGGACTTTTTCCAAGATCAGCTGGGATTAGCCTAACCCTTTGATGTTACTTTAGACGTCCCATGGAGACACCAGTTGAAGAGAGTGACTGGCTATGGTCCTGGGTTTCTTAGGCAAGACATCTGTGAGAACGATTTGTGTGGGAGAAACTGGACCAAAAAGGAAAACTGTTTCATGCTAATTGCAATTTCCAATTGTAAACCTGGAGGTGAGCTGCCACTGACAGGCTCTTAAACTAATTAACCAAACAGTAAAGTACCCCATGCTGTGTAATGTTACACAACTATGTATAAACAACTCTGCTGAAGATTTATCCCGACCCCAAACTTCGAATAGGCTCTGCTGAAGTTAAACAGGCTGTTTGAAGTGTCACGATGATCTGCAGTCCTCCTGTCTGATGCACTACATGCTTGACTCTAATTAACAGCAATCAAATAAGGAAAATCCTAATCAGTATTCAACAGCTATTAGCCTCAGCTTAGCAGAGAGAAAACATAATTTCAGAAGAGAAATAAACACGTGCTATTGTGTGGAACTACAATAAATCTTTTTAAGTGGCTATGTGAAAAAGTTTTATTATTGTAACATGCCATTAAGCTGTGATCTAAGGCCTTAGGGGATAAAAAAGAGGGGGCTGGGAAGGAAAAATATCCATATTATCCAGATTCAGTGTTACACTTCCATTGAGTCTTGTTGCTGTAGTGTAGCTGTGACAGCATTTTTCACCTCTCTTTGCTTTGGGCATATAAAGTGTCAGTTGTCCACCCTTAACAAACGCAAGGAAAACCTAATTTTCTGAACTGTATTTTATAAAGAAGTATCATCTTCTTTCTTAAAATGCCATTATAGACAACTCATTCTTGTCAATGGGGAGTTAGAAGGAGGGCTCCCACAGATTTCAGTACTCAACACATCATTATTTGATCCATATACTTCACTTCTCACCTTCATGGAATCTTAAAAAACCTTTTAAAGCCTTGCAGAATGGCAGATATGTGGTCTATTCAATCATGTTCATCACTGGATATGAATTTTGAGCCATAAGTACCTGTATCTTTATGCTATACTACCTCTTGATGAATGAAGTGTGTCCGTATCGTGGTTTCAGCCAAATTTACCAAAACCTGATTGACAGATGTCCCCCACCTCCCCCCTTTGGGTAAAAGAGAGGAGAGGAAGAAATTAAAGAGATTCAAGAGTTTAGGAAAAAAA
>VZRU01003670.1:491060-532465 GCA_013398155.1 Pedionomus torquatus
AAACAGCTCTGCACAATGTGCTGTTAATTTCAGAGTTTAGTTAGTTAGAAGAGGCCTAGCTAAGAAAGTAAAACTGTAAAACAGAAAATTGGTTTGTTTTACCTCAAACCAGGACAGTTCAGAAAAGGGAAAGATACTCAGGAGAGGTCTATGGTCATCTCAGTTACCTGGAAGCTTACTACGGTCTGGAAGATAAAGATACTTTTAGGAAATTGGTTTCTTCATTGAATGACCAGAACTGATGATCTTCCTGACCTACCTGTACATCCAAAGGAGATGGCCTTTTACTGTCAGTTAGTTGGTCATCCATTGCACATAGTTCTCTTTTCAGTGTACCTAAACAGCT
Organism: Pedionomus torquatus; assembly: GCA_013398155.1. NCBI lineage: Eukaryota > Metazoa > Chordata > Aves > Charadriiformes > Pedionomidae > Pedionomus > Pedionomus torquatus. The sequence goes on from VZRU01003670.1 coordinate 491,407, forward strand.
GTTTTGCACAAAGTCCTTTGAACCCACTCTCGAAAAGACATTACATTGAATGTGTTTAGCTTCAAGTTCTCTTTCCCCTTTCGCTGTTTTCACAAGGACGCAAATGGATGCTCTGTGGCTGAAGGCCTTTATTTCCTCTTAATTACCATGGGTTTGTGCGTAACTGTAAGCAATTTCTCTCCTGACTGTGCAATTTCCCTTGGTGATGTTTAAAGGAACATTTTTTAATTCTATTTTTAAATTGTTAGAAATAGCTCTCCAGAGCTTCCACCGCTGAATACTAATAGCTTTTCATATTAGCATAACATGATAGTTTTATCAAAGATCACAGTTTAGGGGAAAATGGTAGTATTTGCATCTCGAGAGGCAAGGGGAAGCTATTCATAGGTTTATGGAGGTCTTTGTCATTTCCTTCAGCTTCCATAGTTTTTTTAATGCTAAATTAAAATAAATGTGCGAAAAGAGCTGTGGCAAGTGTCTGCTAATATGTATGCCAGGCTTATCAGAGGTTGTTACAAAATGCTATTTTTTCCCAGATGCATGGAATTTTAACACCTGTTCATCCCCAAACTAATATTACTTTGTCCTCGGGCTATTCATAAGTAAGGCTGTTGCTGGCGACTTTGGTATTTTTACACTAGCCCATATGGCTGCAAGAGAATGCAGAGAGATGTACATAATGGAACAGAGGGCAAATAATTGTCTGGAAAACCCAGACTGCTGTTCAATATGTCTGGAAATAGTGTAACAGCAGGCAGAGTTCAATTAAATCATCTTGATTTTGTGTAAGAAAAGGATTTGTAACCACTGACTTGCCCCCTCAAAATCAGCTTTCTTGTTTATCTCAAGCATATAGCTCTTTGAATATAATCTAAGCTGATTTTGGTAGACCAATATGTATTCTTCATCAATAAAAGCTAAGAAGTCTTGTCATCCAGGGACACTGAAAGCTGTGCCTGCTGTGACCTTGTTCTGCACAGCGTTGTGCAAGTGCTGTGAGTCTCCAGTTAAACCCAAAAAGGACTGAGCAGGGTGAAAATGCATCACCCATTGTTCAATTCAGCCATTGTTTCCAGGCAATGCTAACCCGTCAGACCCCACTACAAAACATCTACGCTTTTTGCATTACTGTTTGAAGATTTCTTTTAGAAACCTGTTTTGTATTGTGAGCAGCAGAATTCAAAGGAATGAGTTGAAGCTGCTAATACATTTGGAATATTTGAAGAAATATGTTCATTTCACAGATACATTACAGGCTGGACGTTACCAAACTGGATATTTCTAGGGACCTGTAGGACTCAAACACATTCACACCACTCCATATTGTAAATTTTTGGAGATAAGTGCAAGTTAGACCACAGGTACAGCAATATTTTTGGCTTTTTAATTTCTCCTCCTGCAATGCAGGTGCCAAATGTCAAGGCATTCCTTTTTCCAGTCCTCAACATTTCAGTGTGATCTAAAATGAATCTGATCTGTGATGTGGTTCCAAGGAGTTAAGAGGCTCTTGTACCTGCCATCTGCCCATTACTGGTGGAGTTACTTCCTAGTAGCAGGACAGTCGATTAATGTCACCTCATCTGCTGAGCTCATATCCTGGTTGAAATAGATGGTATTTGAAGTTAACAGCACCCAGCTACAAAATATGTTGGCACAGCAGTGGATACACTGCAAGTACTGCTGCATTAGCCAGTAGTGCTATGTTAGGGTGGGGATAGGACCAGCAGCTGGATACAGTGACTTCTGGGGCCACTGCTGACAAGCTGTCAAAAGTCATGAGCTAGCACACTGTGCTTCTGATCTGTGAATCCTTTGACTTGAACAAAAAATGTTCAGTTTCTAGTACATCTTATCATAATTTTTTTTATGAAGCAGCATGAGGTTCTAGGCTGGAGAGAGCTCAGGAGTGAGAAATAACACATTGTATCTTTTTCCCATCTGTTTTTATATTTTGCTCCTATTATGCTACAGTGATACCCTTCCTGAGTGAAGAACAATCCAAATAACGTTTGTGCAGACATTTCAAAGATGAAAAGTTGAAATTGGTATGTAAAAACATATATTACTGCTGTATCAATTCATGACTAAACTTTGTAATTTTAGTCAAATTCTAGTGTTAATTTCTATGGGTGGGGCTTTAAGTGCCTTGTTTTGGAAAGCACTTAAACAGCATTGTATCGGCGAATGCTATGATGCAATATTATCCCTCTGATAATATTTTAATGAATTAAAGTAAAGCCAAGACTTGTTTCTTCTCTTAACAGCTTAGCTTCTATGACTTTGTCTGTATTTGATTCAGTGGTTTCTCATGTTCACAGATCAATATGAGAAAAGGCCTATCATCAACAAGTTTTAACATTAAAAATGAACAAGTTTAAGCATAAGCCTTAAAAGCATCTATTCTATCCTTTGGTTTTATTTCTTTATAGCCTAATGCTTTCAGTACACTACAAAGCATTCAAATTGGGCTATGAGAACTGAGGAAACATAGAGAAAAATGAAGTTTTTTGTTTTTCACTCCTAAATTTCTGTGTTTCTGCTGTTTTTGTTCACTTACAATTGTATATTCCTTGTACTTTATTGCTGTATGCTATGGTCAGTGATAATATTTGCTTCACTCATTGATATTTTAATATAACTCCACAAATCATTCAAGTTGTAATAAATTTAATGGCAGCAACTATAATTTAATTTCCTTCCAGATTTGAACACTACGAATTTTCTGTTCTTAGCTAAATCCTGATCATGCTAGCCTTCAATGTTTCATGCTTCATACTGCCTCACTTTTAGGATCATAGTCTCCCTAATCTTTATCCTGTTGTCATGCAGAGAGGGGAGAGGCATCTTTGGAAGGTAAGTCAACTTTTCTGAAGTTTTGAACAGTCTCCTGGGAATATCTCTTGATTATATAACAAGCCAGAAATATCTGCATCTGAGAACCTCAGGTGCTTACAACTGGGCCAGTGCAGACACCTGTGCCACCTCTTCCTTCAGCTTTTGTGGGAGCATTTCCTCAAGTACCTTGTACTTCTGGTTTTGCTGCAGTCAGTGGGCAGTGATTCTTAGTGGGTGTTTTATACAGCTCTGAGTCACTGACTTTTTATTAATACAGGTTGATTAGAGACTTTATTCTAGTAGCTGCAGTATTTCGTAGCAGGCCTTCATATTTTAAGTCTGGTAAGGACCAGGCTAATAAAATCTGTTGTACAGCTTCCTTCCTCCCCAGATGATTCTGCACTGGTGTTGTCTTTCTGAGTGAGGGATGGTGAAGGGTCTCTGGCCAATTGCTACAGAAAGCAGCACATTCCAGTGGGACAGGGTTACTGTCCATCCAATAAGCCTAACTTCTACCATTTTTCTTTCTTCTTTTCTTTACTGTTAATCCTGGAGACACTACCTCTGAGAATAAGAGTGTTGTTTCAGTCTCTGTTTTCTGCTAAGACTTGCCACAAGGGTAACAATAGTGTGTGTGATGGACTGTCTCCTGTTCCAGAGGTGATGAGTAAATTTACTCGTGTGTTTCTTATGGGTCATTGAAGTACCCAAAATTAAACTGAAATATTGAATTTAAAAGATTGGGCTTCAATAGGTATAAACCAGTTCTTTTGCACTGGTATGATGGTCTCTGTTGTTCCCCCTCTTTCACCTACCGTCTCCTGCTTGGCCCATGGCCATCATGGCCATCACAACACCAGTTGCCGTAAGTTGCACCTGGACTTTGCAGAATGGCTGGCAACAGAGACAAAACTCTGTCTGGAGTTGGGACCTAGATGTTTTGTTCCCCTGAGAATATGACTATAGGTCAATCATCTTACTGTATAAATAGTGGACAGCCCAAGAGCCGTTTGAGTTCTCTGGTATGGCAGTGGGTTGCACACCAGGATCTCCCCTTTTGTGAGGATCCTCTCTTAAGGTTCTACTCCTCAGGACTGAGAGACTCCTTGCCACAACAAATTCTCAGTAAATGACTAATAGCATGCTAAAAATTTGAAATCTAAGTAATATAAGGGATTGATTACGCATATATAATCCTTTAGACATAAACCGTTGACCAAGTTTGGGACTAGGATTGAATCCAGCCACACCTAGACTCCTCTGTCAGAAGGAGTTTAGAGAGCAAGGAGGTCCTTTCTGAACACCGTGACTCAACAGGAGGGTCTCCCTGACAGCTTGTCTGACCCTGTCCTCTATGCAGTAAATTAAAAAGTGTACCCTGGCACTGAGTCTTGTAAAATACTGTTTCATTTAGTACTAGTTTTGTTAAGTATCTGTTTCACCTTAATAAATATTTCACTACTTCTCTCTTATGAGAGAAATCAATCTCTCTGCCCCCCCCAACTGGTCTTCAACACATTCCAGATTTCCAGTTAGGAAGTTAGATTTGGTTTTGATAAGACAACTTGAGATTTTTCTTAATAACACCTCTGTTTCATCTGATGTAAACATGCTGTAGCTGGATAAATTCTATAAATACTAGTAAGGCTGTGTTTTGATTTAAAAAAATTTTTTTTTGATTCCTTGGTAACTTCAGTGATTTTATTTTTTATTTAAGACCATTTATCCACAGTAACATCTGATCTCTTAAGAGCTTGACAGGGAAATTTTCAGTAGAGGATAAATTCCTACCTTCAACATCAAAAGGGAGATTAATTTAGTTTTGTTAGCACCACTTTTTAGCACTGCTGAAAGATGTCAAAACGTCTGCACTTGAGAATGAAGGTCTCTATTTTATCAGCTCATCGGATAGCGTACATGCCCAATCTTTCAGATTTTTGAAATGTCACTGAATTTTTATTGTGAATTACCATGGCCATTGCCAGACTTTATCTCCAGTGTTAGAGACTGAGGTATTAAGTGAGAGAATGAGTGTCTTAATGAGATGATGTAATCTTAAAATGGGAGTGGTTCCAAGTTAAATTGCGAAGACACCAAGCAGTTCAGTTTAAATGAAGACTCTTCTGAACTGTGATTATTATTTTAACACTGAGTAAATATTTTGTTCACTTATTTTAAATTAGCCATGTGTCAGCATTCCTGCATATATTACTCTTTCATGGATGTTTCAAAGCAAAGGGCATCAAGTATGTACACACATAGGTACATTCAGTCACTCTGTAATATGCTTCCCTTGTTCAATTTTACTAACTTCTCTTCTGACTATTGAAATTACAGCTCTTACCAAGAGATCTATTTATTTTTTCTAGAAAAACAGCCCTTTTATGGTTATTCAGCTCTCCTTTTAACAAGTTCCTTAAAAAAAAACGAGCAGTATACAATTCAGTTCTATGTGAAAGATTTTAGCATTATAATAGGAAAGCAGACTTACCCACTTTGTTTCCAATGTAATTTTTTTTATTTAAAAGGGATGTTTGGATAGTATCCAAGGTCTTGATTGGTAACCTGGATGCTATGAGATTCAAACAGTGCTGGTTTAATCAAATTAGCTCTTTTCTGATTAATTCAGAAAACCTAATTGTTTTCTGGATTTATGGCATCTTATGTCTCAAAGATCTCTCTTCTTGGGAGACAACAAATAAGGGAAATAACATAAAATGAAGATGTACTTTGCTGATTTGTTCATCAAGGTAGTAGCCTTCTTTTAGAAAAATTATAACAGGAGTGGTCTTCACCAAATTGTTTATCTTCTCCTAAATCAAGTACCTAAGGATTGAAAGGGGAAAAAAAACAGGGGGAGGAGGAGGAATTCTTAAATTGGAACAATGATTCAAAATAGAAATGCCATTTTCTCCACAGAATATGAAGGCCCCCAGAAGAGGATTGATGGCATTCTTACATTTAAGCCTGTAGAGAATGGATGTTTAGTAGCATCTAGTACACTTTTAGTAAACTACAGCTAATGGCCCTCTGGGCTATAAGTTTCTTAAAACACTGAAACACAAAAGTTGTCAAATAAAATAAACTGTATGTCAATAGCTGTTTAAGCTACCTCTTGACAACAATTCCAAATGTAAAATTCTTGAAGGGCTATTTTTGTGACAGTAATCACAAATGCACCTCTGAAAGACTCAGGTTACACAAGACTGGGTTCCTGCTTCCCATAGTACAAGTGCTGTTTCCATTTCAGTTGGCCTACAGGTCAGAGAACAAAGTGGAAATGTCCACTTTTTGTGTTAGATAGGTCTTATGTACACTGGAAAAAGGGGGTTCTGTCAGGGAATATATCTCCCTGAGCTTTTTACTGGCGCACAATGGAAATTTGAGAGAGGAGGACTGCAACTAAATTGGCAGTGTGTTAAGTCTTCCATAGGTAACTGTGAGTAATATTTAGGCATGTGACAAAGCTCTTAAACTTGTGATAATTCCAACATTTCAGTGGCTTCTGTGAAGCATGTGAACAAATTTGAGAATCACTAAGTTCTGGATCAAAGGATTGTTCCACAAAATCGGTACTGATAAAGCGGATATATCTTACCTGACCTAAGGCTTCTCAAGATGGAAACATATTTCCTTTCCTCATAGGTCTTCTAAAACAGAAACTTTACATCTTCTGCTTAAGTTTACTGAGTTTAATGTAGTTTTCTTAAGCTCAAGTTGTTGTCTTCAACAGGGCTTTCTTCCTTTTGCCTTTCTATCAGACTTTATCAAAACTTAAACCAGATAATTCTCTTCAGACAGTAAGATATTTAAGTGGTAGTAGTACTTACTAGCTGATTTCCTAAGCACAGCCAGAAAAAAATGTTATTGAAAGCAACCATAGTGCTTAAAATGTTCTTTTCACCTGACATCACGTTTGTGTCTAGTTTTTGGCCTCTCCTTGGCTGATAACAACCTCTTCTTTGACATTTGTAATAGCTGATTTTCCAGCCTTTGGGATTTTTGCTTAGAGGTGGATCACTGTTCAAGAGCCAGGAGGCAGAAGTTGGTTAGATACAATTGACTTAAATGCGTAGGCAATTCACTCGTTTTCTTTTAATGGCTTTGTAGGTGCTTTGGGTTCCACCCTCTCCAGGCTGTGCAACAGGTGGCAATGCATAGCTGAGCTCTTTGGGAGGGCTGTGTTATTCTGACCCTGCTCTGATACTGCATGTACTAAGAACTCAGGAGTATCCTGCAGGCCTACTGAGCCTAGGATTTGCTCTCAGGGAGTATCTGCATATCATTGTGTGAGCTTTTTCTAAACAAGCAACTCTGAAACAACTTTTTACATCTGCCTATGGTTGTTTGATTTGGAGATTTTTTGTTTTGTTTGTTTCCTGGATGAGAGAAAATTAATGATGAGATGGCAGACCTGGGATGTCTACAGTCCAGTATACCTTTTCCTACTTTGTAGAGCATATGGCTGATTTCCTGGTGTGTTCTCAGCATTAGATTCTCTTCTACCTAAGCTGGTGTGCCACTGTGTCATCAGACCACATGTTGTACGGCCTGCTTCTGACTGCCACTTGTAAGTTCTGTGTTTTTTTGTTTGTTTCAAGTCCTTTAGCAACTTTAATTATTAAAAAAAAAAAAAAAAAAAAAAAAAAAAAAAACCAACCAGCAAACACAAATAAACAAAAGTGCAAAAAACCAAAACCAACAAGTTTCCCCAGCACCTTCTACACTGAATCTTTGTTTCTCTGTCAGCCTCAGGTTCTGGAACTAACTCCTGATGTTGATTACAGCCTTAAGGACTTTCTGATTGTTTTTATTTTCTCTGCATCTTAAAACATATGATTGATTACAGGAGACTGTGTCACACAGAAGTAGATGGGAAAAGTTCAAGTGTTGGTTTTGGAAACAAATATAAGCCCCAAGGTTTATATTTGTATATGCTGAGAGTCAGCAGGATTTTCCAGATTTGCAAACTGTAGGATTACCAGAAAGAAGGAAAATAAATCTAATGTCTATATGAAAGCAATTGCAGAGATGTTGCAGACTGTACAAACAGTTTGCAGAGTAACTTTAGTGGAATCAGGCGTACATACACACTTCAAGGAAAATATATGCACCGGATGATTGGTGCTGCATTGCTGTTAGTTCCACTGCCATTAGAAGAATCATTTCACTGCTTGAATATTGCGATGGTTAACTACTGTACAGCAGCTGTCAAATACATCTTGGTGAAAATCCACCCATTCTCCAAGATTATCAGATCTCTTCTTCCTTTTTGTACAGGAAGTGCATTAATTCTTAAATGATGTGTTAGGCTTTTGATAACTGTGACATTTAGTTATAAAAATGCCACATACTGTTACCAAGATGCCACTTTTCCTATGTGCTCCTTAGCTCTGTTAAACACATGCTGGGATTGCACAGTGTGTATATGCAACTAATACAGCAGTAAAAGGAGCATAATTTTTCATCAGCTTTTGTATCAGTTCTCCCCAAGACAAATTATATGCTCAAATGCAGATCTTGTAGCCTTGCATCCCTGTGAACACAACATGACTTATAAATGTTAATCTGTAGAAATTATTTATGTAACAGTGTGCATTTATGTAATGGTCTGCTTTTAATAAAGTAGGATAGAATTCTAACATTTTAAAAATAAATGAGTAATAGACAATGAGAAATGTCAGGGATACTTGATGTGAGGAGTGTTTGCATACCAATGTACTACATCTTTGATAAATCCTTCGTCTGCTTATTTATAAAATCCTTATAGTAAATTTCAGTATTTTCTGCAACTGATATGCAAGAGAACTCGTTCTATCTACATGTTGATTACCACAGCAAAAAAGTGATCTTCCATGCTGGACATGTTGTGTCTCCACTGTGTTTCCAGTAGAAGATCTGTGGTGCTCATGATGATCTAAGAACACTGACATGTGAGCTGTGAAGGTAGATCTAATATCTTTTTAATATATGACAAGAGTAAACCTGTAATATAAATATATATAAATAAAAAAAAAAAAGTAAACTTTTTAATATATGACAATAGTAAACTAGTTGGAAAATGACATACAAGCTATCAGGAATACAAGAAACTGATCAAATCAGAAGTAATAGCAAACTTCAATACCAAATACATGGTGGGAACAGTCTTTACGACTTCAGCTAGGTAGGCAGTGAGATTGATTGAAAGAGAGTAGTATCATATCTGTAGAGTACAAAGCTGTTGTGAAAGGAGATAAAGTGGTTATCGATATGGGAAGGACAGAACTATGATTTTAAATGCCCAATAGAGTTATGATTTATCACTCAGGAATGAAAGATCAGAAAAAATGAGTGATTGTTTTGTATTCCCTCACTGGCAAGTGGACATTTTTTTGTCTTCATGACTTATTCTGGTTTGAAGTGGTAATCTGTGTAGATACTGGAAGGATACCTGGGACAGTGCATGAAATGTTATGTTCCCAGAAGTACAGAGGTAAGAAGTTGATGGTTCTGCTGTAGGAAGAATTTACTGCATCAATAACAGAGATGTGACAAGTTTTAGTCTTGCTTAGGCTTGCTCTAGATTCATTTAATGTATTTGGAGCTCTTCTTTCAGGGTAGACTCTATCGCCTTATATATATATACCTTCGGAGAGGGTATCTGAAATTAGAATAGTTGGTTCTGGAATGACTTACTTCAAGGCAGCATATGTTGAAATCAGTTGGTGATATTTCTGTATAGGTATCAACCCTGAATGACACGGAGCAAAAGCAGTGGTGGTACCAGAGGCTTATACGGGAGTTCTCATACAGTGTTTGGATGTTTTTTTTCAAAATCTGACTTAATTCCTTAAATGAGTGCCCTGCTGTGTAAACATCCTCTTGGTTGCAGAGAGAGTATATTCTTCTCAATGAGAAATAAAGTCTGAGGGCTTAGTTATATAAGAGAGCTTTTTGGGAGGATGTTTCAGATAGTTACTGTTTTTTACAGGAATAGGTATGCTTAACTTTGGCGGGGGGTGTGTGTGTATTATTTTAGTGTATATTGTTGCTTCTAAGCAACCGTTTTGGTGGTTGATCATGCAGCATGAAAAATTGATGGTGTTAAGGTTTTGTAAATTTGTTCAATCAGAAGATGAGTTTCCAAATCTGTAAGAGAAATCAGTGTTAGAAGCCAGGTTTCAGGTGAAGATAAGGCACTCAGAAGACTTTCTGATTGGGTTTACTGCCATAAAGATTCAAAGCTTGTTCTCCAAGACAGGCAATAAAAGGTTGCTGTATTTGGGCACTTCCTTGGTGCTAACTGTTGTGTTTTACCATATCCAGTTCCACCTTCTTCGCAGCAAGTGTCAGAGAAATCAGTGATTGGAATGCTCCTCTCTAGGGGATAGGATACAGTAAATCTGTGATAAATTAATTTACTTTCTTTTTGAGAACATATCTATGTACCAGTTTGTATTCAGATTGTGACTGACAGTGGTGGTAGACTGCAGTTAGAGATTAGCAAATATTATGAGCTGTTATTAGTTTCTCTTACTTTTTTTCATCTTGTGCCAATGGCAGATCTTTCTGACAAAGAGTGAGTACTTACCATGATCACAGCATTTAGCATAATAGCTCAAAAGCATGTATCAGCTTGTTCTTATGCATCTGAAAAAGCTCACATAATATGTAGCTCTCAATGCTACTTCTCAAATGTCTCAAAAACATGTTTGAAAATGTCTAAATTACTTTTCCACCACCACCACCATCTCATGATATATATTATATATCTATTAAAGGTAGTCATGCAATGAAGAATAGTTACTGGAACAAGCAGATGATCAGAACATAACATTCAGTTCCATTCATCTTCAGTTATGAGCTGCAAGAGAAATAAATGGAAATAGGGAAGAGAATGTATGTAGGCAGAGATAAAGCCAAGTATAATCACACTTAATGCTAAAAAAGCTCTGTTTGACTTATTCACAAAATGCCACCTGTGAAAAACAGTCTCTGCTTGGGTTTCTGGCTCTTCTGACATTTGATTAAAGCTGGAATTAAGCAGCCCTCATTAGAACTTCAGGAGAATGAATTACACTTAATAAATGTATATCATGTGTACCTGATATGAATGCCAGCACTGTAAACCCTATTATTAACATCCAATTATGTTGATGAATAGCAACTTAAACTATAATTTCTTAGTGATATAAATTTTTAGGTTTAATGTGCTGCCATTTGTATGTTTACTGTGGCTGAAAACCAAGGTAGTAATGTGACAACTGCAGCTTAGTACCAAATCTCTGACATACCAAAAAGGCAGCAGTGATTGGGGTTCAGTAAAAACAGGAGGAATGGTGAAAGGAAAAAAACATTGAGGCAACTTGTTTTAGATACTTTCTGTGCATTAAATCCTCCAATTAAAGCTGTTTGTGGCGTGGTAAGCACACAGGATTGATAAATTCTGGCAAAACTATTATACAGCTGGAAATACTTGGCACAGAGATGGGTTTTGTGCATTTGCCAGGAAGCACTGATTTAGGTTTCATCCTTATAATACATTTTATTGCAGGGTTTCAAATAAAATCATGAGGAAAATAAAATTATATTGACTTTGATTGACTCCTGTATATTTCCTGAGTACTTATCTCTATCTTGGATCATAGAACAAGCTCTCAAAAAATATCAGTATCCAGGCATTCACAACCCTTCCAGGTTTCTGTAGGATCACTCTGTTTTTATCAGTAGTATTCCATACCTATTTTGCAAACATTTTCAGGTCTGTCAACAAGAGGACACGGCCTTCGAAGTCAGGCTGTCACTGCGGATGTTTATCTGCAGCCACAGAGAAAAAATTCCAGGGCAATTCAGTATGGGCTTTAGTTGTGTGTCAGCAATTAAGTGTTATTGTCTAAAGTAAAAGGTGGCCACAGAGAAGGAGACTTAGAGAGGCTGGCTGATTTTTTTTTATGTTCCATCCCCACCCTCTGTGTAAACGTGGATGGTAAATATCTCTTGAAACTTAATTGGCTGAGAACTGTATGGCACATTACAGAAAAAAGTAGCTGGCTGTTCCCAGGATGAGGGGACTTAACTGCCTTGTATTTTTTGGAATGCATTATTGGTAGCTTGAGCAAATGGGAATCTCTGGCTAGGAGCTCTTCTGTTGAAAATTAAATCTGGACTATAGAGAACATAATGATGAACATGAATTTCGTGTTTCCTGTTTCGTGAATTTCATTTAAGTCCTGAGCTTTTTGGTTTTTTTAACTGAGCCTTGTGAATAAACATGTACTGATCAAAATTCTGTTTTCCAACTAAACTACTCAGCAACAAATCTTACCCTATCCAAGGTGTGGTACTTACTGGAATCTCACAGGATGTGTATTGACTGGAATGTAACTGGCTGCATACTATCTTCTCCTATATAGTCACAACCAGGAGTTCAGTTGTTGAAAATCTGAGGGAGGTGGAAGGAAAGGTGTTGTCCCCTTGGTAATCTATAAATCAGTGTTACCACATGCTTTAATAGGGGGATGACAGTTAAGCCTAGTAACCCAATGATTCATGGATAAAAATAAACAACTACAGAAAGGTAGCACATTAAAAATAGTTTAATTTTTTTTAAGACTCACTATAGAAAAGGAGTATTTCCCAAGTAGTTCAAACAATTTATATTGTACTATGATTTTTTTTTCATAAGAAAAGGTAGATTATTTTAATGTAGGTTACTAATATTAAGCACTAAAATACTCTTATTTCCTTAATGGTGTTCTGTATAGCATTCTGAACTATGTGGAGAAAAAGAGACCGTTTTTGAGTTGCAAATTAATCCCTTTTGATAATTGTTCAGCTGTAGAGGTAGGATGTCTCACAGGATACTTTAGAACTGAGATTGTATGAGCTAATAATATTCTCACTAAATTAGGAAGAACAACCCTACTGTTTTAAGACTAACTCCTTGCTTTCCATCTAAAAATGTAATAAAGTCTACTTTGTTCTGCCCTTACAGGTTTAATGATTTTCTCCTTTAGAGATTTATGCTCAGAAGGTATTATGATGTATCTTGCCTTTGTAATCTAAAGGAAACAGTTGCAGTACTTGCATGCAGAAATATATTGAGGAGAAATATAATTCTGGGGGGGGGGGGGGTGTCGAGCAATAAATGTGAAGCATTGGACAGTGCTATAAACAGGTCTTGGATTAGATTAGTAACTTTGATTCAGAAGACTCTGGATCCTGTTGTTTTTTATGAAATCTTAGTGTATTTCAAAAGTTGCCTGAGTTGATATTTGACATAAGCACTGCCAGTGACTCACTGCCAGTTTTTATCATGTATCTGAGTATTGGGTATATTTGAACTTGGTCTCAAATACTCAAGCCATGAGTGAAAGAAATCAAGCAGTTAACAGGAAATAAATAATTTCTTATCCTTTTTATTTCTTTTTCTCCTTAAAGGCAATTTTTGGAGTCTACTTGCTGCTATTATGAAGGTTTTTAGTTATTCCAAAGTAATTCTCAGTTTTAGCTGCTCATTTCTCTCTGATTACAGATCACAATCACATAAAATTGGAGTGCTTTAACATCTTGGATCAATCACTGTTGGCACCTCTCTTCAAAAAATATTAGAATAAAGCATCAGATGGAGCTGTGTGGGATTAAATAACACAGTTGCTGAAACAACTGTGATACTACAATTGCAAATAATTTGGCAGAATGGTCTTGTTTCATTGCATTTTACCAACGTAGGAATTAACTTTTTCATTACTCCCCTGCCCTCAGAAGAAGCAGTACCTCCTCTGCTCCATTTAGTTGTCTGCCGTAGCAGTTTGTGAGGCCAGCGTGAGTCCTGGTGTGTGACTTTAACAGATCTTGCAGACATTTTGGACTTTCTCCATTAGAGAGAGATCCCACCAAACACAACTGTAGCTTTAAAGAGTGTGCTCATCCAAGGCATTTCAAATATCAGCAGAAGTTCTTGACATTGTTATTCTATTGAAGGTCACTGTCCTTCCCAACTGTCCCTAATGACAGGGTGATTTGGGGAGGGAATGAGAGGCATTGCTCTAGGATACTAGGATTATTCTTTATTTACTTACTTGCTGCTGCTGGAGGTTAAAATACTTCTCTTTACCCTCAAAACTAAAGTGTGGTACATCTGTCCTTCCTGGTAATTTTTAGTAACTTACCCCAAAATTTTGCAACTTTTGTGCAAAAGAAGAAATGCAAAGCTCTTTGTTATAACTTAGAGTTTGTTCCTCACAGCTGCCTACTTTCTCTTCCTATGTGAGATTGTGTTTTCTCTCCTTAACTACAATGGCTTTGGGTGCCCTTAGAGGTGGAACTGTATGTATTCTTTCAGATGTGCAACTATAAAAAGCCACTTTTAATATAATATCCAAACTAGTGGAGCAGAAAGGCACCTGTCAGCTGATTTCAAATTAAGAATAAAGATGTAAAAAAGGGAGACAGAAAAGATATAGGAAAGGGGAGATAAAAAGGAGATATTGTTGCAGGGCAAGCAAGGAACAAAGAAGTCCTGGTGAGCCATCTATTACAAGATTTAAAGTGAGGAATAGAGAATTGCAAAAAGGTGGTGTTGGGTTTCAAAGCTCTTGCTTAGTTAAGACCTTCCTGGATATCTACCTCCTTCTTGCAGTTTGATAACATTTCCTGAAATCTGTATTTGAGAATACTTTTCCAGAAGGCTAGCAAGGCATCAAAAATGATCTTCACTAATCAGAAATTCTTCTTCATTTCCTTCACTTGAGTGAAGTCTTAGAGTTACATGGCAGTCTTAGAGTTTTGTTTTGAGGTTTTATACTTGATCTGAAAATGAGGAGACCTTTGCCATAAATTAAAAAGATAAATAAGTTCTCTACAAAAGCAGAGCAAAGGGTAGAATTATATTCCCATCATTGTACAAGGGAGGCATTTATGAATATTTTGTAGTTTAAGCCAGCTGCTATGCTTATCCCTTTTAAAAGAAGTTGCTTTGTAGTACAACTTTATGTGTGTTTAACAGCAAACTTCTGTAATTGTGCCTCTGAACAGCTGCAACTAATCTTGTGGTCTTAGGCTGAAACATCTCTGACTTTCTGTCCTATTAAATCAACAAAATATTTATGGTTATCAGCATGATTCTCCAATTAGCTTTTAATTAAACGTAGTATTGCTCTTCACTTCCTGGTGTCTGAGGCAGCACTGAGGTCTGTTTCTGTTCTTGAAAATCCATCTGTTGTCCTTTGAGACTGGTCATCCTATCTCAGACTTTTCTCTGGCAGCCAGTGTTTTCAGTGTGCAATTAAGCTACCACTTTACCCTGTGCAGATATTCTGGATCCACGGACTTCCTTTGCTTGATATTTATTACAGTTAACAGAGTGAAATAGAAGCTGAAAGCCCTTGGCTAAAGCTTGTCCACTATTTTTTCTTCTATTTTTTTGCATTTCCACCTAACTCAATTTGAAATACAGCTGACCTTTTCTTATAACATCGAGTTATAGGAACATATGTTTTCGTTGGTAAAAGTGCATTATGACTAAACATCTTTCCTGGTATCTGAATAGCATGGTCCTAAACTGCCTGCAATGGACCCTGAATTTATAGAAAACCAGTTGTCCTGGTTTCACACTGTATTACTTGGACTGAGTACAGGATCTTCAGTTGCAGTGCATTAAAACACACAGAAACAAAGCTGTGCATGTCATGCTTGTTAGCTGCCATGGTGAAGGCAGCAGTGAGTTACGCAGTGGTTAAAAGATTGGTGTTAAGCAACAGTAAAGGAAGAGAAACAGGCTTTTCATAGAAAGTATCTTGTAGCAAAGAAAGCAAAGAAACCATACATTTTCGTTTGTAAGTGTCTTGACTTGAGTTCAAGAGAAACAACATGAGCAAAGTGTTGTGGCGACTTCTTGTCACTGTTTTGATTCTCAAAGTGCTATAGCTATTTAGAGAAGACGAGGAAAAGCAATTGCACACCCTAAGGCAAAGGTTCTGAGTTAAGTTCTTTGGGTTTATTTTTTATTTCCACCTGGGATAGATGTAGACATGTAAATGGCACCAGAGTACAGTGTAGGGCAGCACAACTTAATACTGGGTTCAAACACAGTGTAAAACTGGTTGAAGCTGGTGGCCAAAATAGTTTCTTACAGTAATATGTCACCATAAAGCTTTTGATCTCTCTGTTCCGGTGAGAAAGATAACACATGGGGGGGTGTGGGGGGGGAGGGGGGTAAATGGGAATTTCACAGGGACTACTTTGTGATTTTGATCTGTATTCAACCTCTACTCCTTAAATAATGTAAAAGATAGTAGGAGCTCTAGTGAAGAAGGTCCTCAAGAGCTTACTCAACTTAGTGCTTAGCGGAAGACTTTACCTGCCTAAAACTATGGCAGCATTTCTGGTGTGAGTTTTCCCCACTTTCCCAGTAGATTAACTTAGTTTAACAAGAGATATTGTCTTTTATGTATATTTTACCTCTTTCAATTCAAAGACTGCCGCAAATCTGACAATGTTACTGCTCACTATGTGGAGAGTACTTCACCACTGAGTGAATCAAGCCATTTCAAATTTTGTCTTCAAACTACTCTATTTTTAACAGGTATTTCCTATGACTGAAAGCTGACCTTTGTACAAACTTATTCAGTTGCCTGCCTGTTTTTGTAAAAACATTTTAAGAAAGTTGTGTGTTAGCACTATTTGGTAAACCCCAAGTGCTGTAAATTCCAACTTTCTTCCAGGTAGAGCTGTGTTTAAAAGAAAATTTTGTTATACTTTATGCAGCTCTTCAAAATATAAAAGGGAGAAATATACTGAAGAGACATGATTTAAGAGAAACAGATTGATTGAGCAGTAACTGCAATGAACATGTTCCCATGGAAGCTAAAGGGGTATAGTGGTTTCACATTTGTTTTGTGTGGGGTTTTTTGCCCCTTTGCCTTGAAATCGGTACCCACAGCAGCTGCTAGATTACCTAATTTGAAACCGATGGGTGCTACTCAGGTAAAACAAGTCCCATCAGCCACAGGTGAGACCCATCTGTCAGTTTCCAAATTCCATGAGCTGCAATAGGGTGTAAAAAGCAGTTCTTCAGCCTCCATTCAAACTGTAGTATTTCTGCTGGGACTATATCATCAATCCCAGACCTATAAAAAAGACTTTTTGGGGTCTCTTAGAATTATTCCATAACTTCAGCAGAAGCATTTTACTGTTTCTAGAAGGCTGAAGGATGTTTGGTAAGCAGACTCCTGTTCAGTGCGGGTTGTTTTTTTTTTAATGTTATGCTATGCAGCATAGCTACAAGTAATGAAATATCTTTGGTCAGTGGTTTGGATGAGTAATTACATGTCTCTTCAGTTTCTAGTTTTAGAAAGGAAGCTAACGTTATTTTAAATTAAAATTAAAAACAAAGGATGATACACAGTAGTAGTTTCCAACTTTCAAATGGCTTCTTGGAAAGTAAATATTTGAAGTCCAGCTTTTTTCTACCTGATCACTCAGATGCAAGAGTAGCGTGACTGGAACTCAGCTTGCCCAGAGCAAAAAGACAGATGCATCTGTTCAGTAGTGTAATCTTCTGGCAATGAATAGTGGAACTCATGGCATCACACAGGATAGATAGCAAAAGAATGCAGTTGCAGATCACAAGTATGCTTCAAAAAGGCATCAAATTTGCAAAAGACAGAAAAGTACATAACAATACAGAAACTCAGCCATAGTGAAGCCAAAAAACAAACTGTTTCTTGCAAGGACTGGATCTAATTTCAGTTGATTTCCAGCTGTGTTACTCCTACTACTTTCACACTTCTTTTTTTTTATTATTATTTATTTTTTTTTAATTCCCCACTTTGGTCATCGCATGGGTACTTTCCTTTCTGTGTAGGAAACACTAATCCAAGATACTTGTTTGCATTTCCACCTGAGGCTGTGGGGTGGCAGTGGGAGATGGACAAGGGCACTACACCCTGTTGCATCAGTTGATCCATGCTGATAGGCCAGGAAACTCATCTGTATTCCTCCTCTTTTACAGAGCCTAGTGTAAGTTTGACCTCAAATACAAAATGAATTATTAGCAAGAACACCTTAGGCCAAGAGTCTCTACATAAATCCATGGTGTCATTTAATCAACACGTGCTTGCAAGCTACGCTTTGCAAAGTAAGCAGAGAAATGATGTGGTCTGTTACACCAGCAACTGAAATGCATAGCCTATATCAATTATAGAATTTTCCCTCCTTGCCCCTCTTGGGTTCTGCAGATCTTTTTTTTAATTGCTTTCTCATCCAACTAATTGATACTGCTTTTAAACGTGGTGTTAGTAGCTGAACTTCAGTGCTCCCAGCCTGACTTTTTTAGCTCATATTTGACTTCTGTATTAAGTGGGTCAAAACACAGTTCACTGGAGACAAGTTCGTTTCCTACATCTGTTATTAATAGCTGACATTACTGAACATTAGATCCCATCCCTGGAAGTATTTAAGGCCAGGCTTGATGGGGCTTTGAGCAACCTGCTCTAGTGGGAGGGGTCCCTGCCCATGGCAGGGGGGTTGGAACTTGATGATCTTTAAGATCCCTTCCAACTCTAACCATTCTATGATTCTATGATTCTAACATTTTAGGCAAAAGTTACTTTTCCCACATGCTCTGATGTGCTTGCTTTCTTGCTCACACTTACCCTCGGTTTCATTTGCCCTCACTGTTGCTCTTCCTTTCATTCTTGCACATTCAGGCATGCTGTTGTGCCCACTTGTGCTCTTTTTCACTTGATCTTGCTTGGTCTTTCTTACTGGTCTCCCCTTCTTGTGCTTCCTCACTCTTTCTTCTGCCATCTTGCATGTTGCCTTGTGCACGCTTTTATTCTCTGTTTCTCTACTATACTGTCAAAATCAGGTTTCTCAATTCCAGCTGCCTAGAAAATCCTTAAAAATATCTTTTCAGTTCATAAGCTTTTAGACATACATAATCACACTTATTCTGTAGGCCTGTCTCTCATAGGTTCAATTACTGTGTACATATTGTTATTGTAAAATGTATTTTTGAAAAGTGAGAAACATTTAAGTAGATTGTAGTGACTCACGTTTTAGAATATAAATGCCTACATTTCATTCTGTAATTACTGTCCTGGAACACTTTTTTCCCCTCATTTCTATGAACTAAAGCTCAATGTGGACTGTACATGGGATTTAAGTAGCATCACTCGATTTTTCATCAGTTTCAGCTATCTGACACATAAAATTACAGATCTACTTATTGAAAGTTTTTTACAGTTTTTTAAGTTCTGAAATTGATTTTCATAATTTATCATAAGAACAAGAAATGTGAAATTATCTGGTTATTCATATGTTTTTCCCCACCTTATTTTTTTTAAATTTATTTTCCCTCCAGTAACCAAAATGAAAGGAGATCAAAGGCTGAATATTTCTCCTTCATTTTGTCAGAAAACTTTCCCCATCAAAATTAAACCATTTTTATGTTTTAAAATAGTCAAATAGCTAGAATTAATTTGTGTAGATGTCTTTAATTCAATTTACTTCATCAAGTAGGGGATGTCTAATTTAATTTGTTCAATAGAATCATTTTTGGATATGAAACTGTGTTTTGGATTCCCAGAGACATAATACAAGTCATTTAAACGTAGTTGCTGTTGAGGGAATACTCAAAATGCACTGACTTAGATCCCACCCAGTAATATATATGACCTTGAAGCATCACGTGAAGATAAACTTTTTGTATTAATATATCCATGATTAATTTTTTTGCCTCTGATTCTTCATTTAGTATGTACAGATTTCCAATGCAAGGGGTACACAAATAATTGAGGAGTTTAAATAAGGACTTACAGTATATAAAGAGAAAACTTTTTCAGCTGAGGTTAAAGGTCTACTCAGCTTCATGTCATTAAATTAACCTTAAAGATTTATTTATAAATGTCAATATTATAAGTTTTTACTAGAAGATTACAAATTCTAATTGTTGTTTAAAATCTGGCTACATTCTGGATGTATTTAGTTCTAAAGTCTTAGGAATAAAGATTTTGGCTGATTTTCATAGGTTATGGCTGGATAGCAATAAAGTACTGCCTCTTTTGCAATTGATATTGTAAATTTTTTTTCTGTAAAAAAAAAAACTAGGGCAAGCTAATAGAAACTTGTAACAAGCTAAACTTATTGTGTCTTTTTTTTTTTTGCCCCACAAAACATGTAGGTTAAATGTATTTTATACTTTGCAGGTGAATGCATAGCACTTGGTTCAAGACTTTCACAAACTCAAAATGCCGCGCTGTTTTTTTCCTTTACTGTGTTCCTGAACACATGAATTTTGCTGCTGGAAAGCTGCAGGAGAACAGGATACACTGCTTCACAGTAAGAAGTAGATAGGATGAGGCATTCTGAGTATGGTATACTGTATATATTCTGAGCATTCAGTATATATTCCGAGTATATAATTTGAGACGGGTTGATGCTGCTTCTAAATCCATATATGCAATTGCATGCAAGGTCAAATGACTTTTCTTTCATGCAAATACTGTCTTCAGAATATATCTACTGAGATTCTAGTTAGCCGAAACGTGTTTGATAAAACCATTTTGACCAGCCTTACTGATTATATGGGGCTATTAACACAAAAGAGATTCAATAATTACATACTATAGTACTTTATATGCAATTACCTTCCAGTGACACTTGTCTTTCAGCCTAGGAATGCGTGACAGATGTCAGCAGAGTTGCTTTTATGGGATATTTAGTAATTTGAAAAAATCATATCATTACCTTCCTTGTACTTGTGCACGGGTTTCGAAAAAACACAAGAAAAGGTGTTATTTATTTTGGGAAGGAGAATGAGTGATATCATAATCAGCCTTTGTGTTAATTTATTTTATCATTTTTTTTCTGAATTGTAAGAGTCAGATGTTATCAGTACATTGTTTACTGATATTGTAACACTTTGCAGTGATTCATGCACTGGAATTATTCTACTGAACTGTAATTTGTCTTTCTGAAAAGGATTTGAAGCTGCTTCCTATTAAAAAAAAAAATTCTTAAACCTACTGCAGTCCATTGTTGTTGTGACAAACACAAATGGGTACCTTAAAAATGTTACAAGCATAAAAGCTAAACTATCTTGACATCACATGTTCCAGGGTAGATTTCTGACTAAAATGGAGTGTAGATTGTTTTGCCAGCCCTAAAGGGATAATATAATAAATACATTAGTTCTTTGTATAGTTTCTTCATTATTGCGTGCAAGCAGATTTTTTTTAAATTACTTGATTGAGGCCAAGGTAAATTTTCCTAACCATTAAATAAGGCTAACATGCATTTTCCTTCTGCATAAAAACAACAAAATCTTGTATTTTCCCATGTGATCAACTTTAAAAAAATATATAAATCCCAAACAGTCAAACAAAACCAAACCAACCCCCCCCCCCAAAAAAAAAAAATTCCTTCTGACACATGAAGAAAAATTTCCTACTGCCACCTGAGGGAAAGACAAAATAATCTTTGAAAGTAACTTTTAATATCACTCTGGTGTAGTTGTCAATCATTCTGGTGTTTTGCCTTTTCTAAAATGCCTGTGGAACAATCTTTTTCTTAGAGAGTAGGAGATCATAAATGACTACATTTCTCCCAGGCTCTGACAACTGCCTGTTTTTCATCCCCACCTGACTTGGCTTTTCCTGAAGCAGCTCCATAGTATACAGCAGTAATCTAGTTTGTTAACGAGTCTGCTTTCTAAACAAGGTAGCCCTGTGGATATCTGTTGGGCTTTTATTTTCAGTGTAATCTTTACCCTAAGCAAATGTAGAATTCACCTGTAATAATGCACTGTGTATTTAAGAAACTACAAATATCAGTGAACAGCCTTTAATAGGACATAACAATTCTCAGGATGTGTTGGTAAAGGTTTCCCAGAAGAGACTACATTTCAGCTAGAAAAGGGCAAACCTGCCAACTTACTTTGAGATTAGAAGCACAATCAGTGGGAATGTTCCGCCAACTGCACAAAAAGATACAGAAGATAATACTTCATCTTCAGATGAAGCATTGCCCTTTCTTCAAAGTAATATCTAATTATTAATGCTTCCCCAAGAATAGCTGTGCTGCTTTCACGCTTCTCACCTTTCTAATACCTGCATCTTTAGACTTGGACTTTTGGATCAGGAACATCAAGCATAACCTTTAGAGTTTAATTTTTGGTATAAATTAAGTAAAGAAAAATGTGGAGTTTTTTTACCATTAACAATAAAGCTAACAGGTCACCCTTGGCAGTGACTAATAATCTCCACAATGAAAAAACAATTGCTGAGGCACTAGTGACATCAAACCAGAACGTCGTTAGAGCACATCATATTATTATAGTAAAAATAGGATGACCAAGACTTTGTTCAGGGACTAAAGGATTTAGGAAGTTGAAGTTAAGGGAGATGCATTCAGAAAGTTTGGCTTTTTCACTGCAGGTGGAGTATGGATGAAATGATCATGTGTCAAGGGAAAGAAAGAACACATGAACCCATCCGAAACAAACTTTAGTAGAGCTTTATCATCTCTGGGTGCTGATACTTACTTTTGGTAACTTTAGCTGTGCAACGGGACTTGGATGAGCAAAGCACTGAAATTTACAGAAGTTACACAAAATGAGAGAAGAACACAGCTAATTTCTATGCTGCTGATGAACTATATGCCTTAGCAACTATGGATAGTCAGTGCTTTCAAAGAGGTGATGAGACACCTCTCCCTCTGTAAGCCCAACAACCAGATAGACATGAATTCTGGGAGGTTATGCACACATTTTTTGCTTATGGGAAGTATCTTATTCCTGCTTTTAAGTAGGTGTAGTAGAGCTATAATTTTTATTTTTTTTTTCCTTTTTAGCAGAATTGTTATGGAATATTCAAGTACTTCTAAGTATCAAATAGATGTTGTGTTTCTAAAAATTACAAAGGTTGGCAAATCTTGAAAATGAGTAAATGGATGAACACAAACTAAACAACATATATTTGAGTTCAGCATCTCCATCGTATCTTTGTTAGTACTGTAAATTTTACCTCTTTCTGTTTAGTGTTGCATAAACATATGTATTGAAAGTTACTTAATGAAAATGTTCTGCTTCTGAGTTAAGCTATAGATGTGCAAGACTCCAGATGTTAGCTTAAGGCTCAGATTTGCTGTATTTTAAAGCAGAAGCCCTCTGCTTTGTGTAGCAGAAAGAGACTTTTTTTCTTTTTTTACTGAAGGTCATGTTATTTTTCAGAAAATGTGCTCAGTATTTCTCCTTTAGTCACATTAACATATTAGCCTTTGAGGGAAGAAACACAGTGAGCTTCCTTGAACTGTGTAATGGCTCTTCATCCTTTTTTTCAGTATGTTATGTCATCTCCTACAGAGCTAAGGAGCAGGATTGACAAGATTATTATAACCAGTCATCTTGTTTCTGCACAGCCAATGCTTAACTCTTCACATAACAGGCTATAAGGATTAGTAGCTCAATAGTACTAGAAGTAGAATTTAATAGAACCTGATTTCTCTGGAGTTCATGACCTCCAAAAGCAGACAAACTGATGAAGTAAGCATTAGGTAAGCGGACAGGGAAATGGACTGAAAAGCAGCTGACCTGCTGGGCTCAGAAGGTTGTGATAGTGGCATCAAGTCTAGCTGGAGGTCAGCCACTAGTTGTGTACCACAGGATCAATACTGGGGCCAATACTGTTATTCTTGGCCTAGACAACGGGGCAGAGTGCACCCTCAGGAATTTAGCAGAAAATTTAAAACTGAGAGGAGTGGTTGTTACACCCAAAGGCTGTGATGCCATTCAAAAGGACCTTCACAGACTGGAGAAATAGGCCAACAAGAATCTCATGGAGTAAAACAAAGTAATCTGCAAAGTCCTGCACCTCATGAAGAATAACCCATACATCAGTATAGGCTCAAGACTGACTATCTCAGAAGCACCTTTGCAGAAAGGGCCTAGTGGGCCAAAAAAAATTGAGTATTAGTCAGTAATGACCCTTGTGGCAAAGAATTCCATATTAGGAAGAACACTGCCAGCAGATCAAGAACAGAGGTGATCTTATATACTTGCACTATATTCATTCTTGGTGAGACCACATTTAGATGGCTGTTACCAGATCTGGCCTCTCTAATACAAGAGAAGACATGGATACACTGGTGCAAAGGTCACAAAGATGACTATAGAGGTATGTATGGGGATATAAAGGGAGAGGCTGAGAGAGATGGGATTTTTTTAGCCTTGAGGGGAAGGCTCAGCATAAGAAAAAGATTTGCTACAGAGAGGGAAAACACTGGGACACACTGCCTGGAGAGGTTGTGGACTCTCTGTCCTTTGAGATATTCAAAACCCAACTGAACATGATTCTGCACAACGTGCTGTAGTTCACCCCGCTTCAGCTGAGCGGTATGGACTAGGCAATCACCAAAAAACACTTCCTAGATAAACTGTGATTCTGTAAACTTGTTATAGGCCACTACTCCCTGGTGCAGTGCTAAATAGAAACTACGACAGCCTTTCCATAGGGCATGAGGCCTGTGGCTATTTGACCTGAAACAAAGTTCCGCTTGTGACTGGGCTGGTCCGAGCAAATAGAAACAGAACTGTAATTTAATTGTGCCAAACCTGTTTTCTAGCTGCTTCCACAATATTGACTCACTTAAATGGAGATAGAAATTAAGTTTCAAGTGCTGAACATATCCAATTAAGAGAGATTGCTGAGTAACTCTTTTTGCAAGGCTCCTAATCTGCAAACACTTTTCTAATCGATAGCTATTTCTGTTCAATATAACCCCAAGGTGACTGTATTCTGTCAGCTGAGAGTGAGACATGGAGCTCTTGAAAACCTGGGAAGATTCATGTCTTTGGGGAAAAATTTTGATTTTTTCATTACATTCTAGAGGAGCATGAATTTCAGCACTCTTCATTCTCTTCATATTTTGTTATGCCTTACTCCTAGCTGCACAAGGTTTCTCAAATACTCTTTTTTTCTCATGTTCATGTCATGATTCAAGGGTCAGTCTCTGAAAGAAGGCAAAGACAAGATATCACTGGAGTTTTAGCCTCCTGAATTTATCTGCAATGGGTAGTGGTCTGATTATTGAATATTCATACATAGATAATGGTTTCTGCTGTGATGGACATTAGAAGAACAGTAATTGGTTTTAGAATTGATGGATGTGTATGCTGCAATCTACCCCAGACAGTGCGTGCTGGAAACATTAGTATCCTGTTTCCTTTGTCAAAGCTCAGAATGAGTGGAAACAATTTAATTTTTCTCTGGTGAAGTAAGTAAGTAAGTGACAGTTGTTAATTTCATTGAACTTTTCTGCCAAGTCTCTTTCTTGGTGGCACAGAAAATTGTTCCACGTGGTGAATCTCTTAGCACAGTTGAACCAGGGATGAGAGTCGCTGATTCAGATGATGCTCCTGACTAGCATGGAATTGTTTTCATTTTACTTCAGAACTGCATCAGAAGCAGCTGGTTCTCCTCCATGACCCTGATCAGAGAGACATACCTATGCTCAATACCTGTCACTCAGCCAGCAGGGACAGTAAAGGTTGTTCAGCATATTGTTCTAAAAGGAGAGGCAGTTGCAGACCTGGTCTCCTGACATCCCTGTGCCTGTAAGATGCAGAGAGATAACCAAACAGAGGAAGAACTTTCAAGGAAATGGCCAAATTCACAGATGCTTGGGAAAAGAGATGGATGAATGTTTGGCTTCCAAACAACTGTTCTGTTACATCTTTCTTTTATTGAAGTGAGGTACCTGTTCAAGCAGTATTGGAGAAAAAGATATAAACATACAGGTGACAACAACGTATTGCAACCTGCAAGACAGGGATATCTTTTACAGGAATGCAGTGGAATTTTGCCTTGCAAGACATGATGAATTTTTGCATTCCAAAACACTGTACACTAAACTTGTTTATTTGCAGTGTGTCTTTCCCCAAATGCATCAGTAGTTCGAAGACACATACTACAAACCAGATTGATTTACAGATGGAACAAGGCTGATACTTTTTTTCATATTTTTCTTGTTTGAGAGAAATTATACAGATTTTTTTATCATATTTTTCTTTTTTGAGAGAAGTAGAAAAAACTGATAAGCAAAATTGTCAATTAGTATCTAATCACTTACGTATGGTAATCATTGGGAAAAGGCAACTACTTGATTTATCTGCAGGGATTCTTCAGAGAAGATGTAATCACAGAAAAATTTCTGCTAATCCATCCACATAGAAGTGGAAACCTAAAATCTCCTAAAGAAGTAATAAGACTGCATAAGTCTGTCTGTCAGTTACCTTACTCTAAAATATAGTGGGATCACATTTGAAAACAATTTGGTCCCATTGATCAGATGGAAGCTGAGAGATCAATGGATTTTTTTTATTATTATTAGAGTAGATTCCTCTGCATCTGACACCAAATTGTGTGCCCTGCCCTCATGAGCAGCAGTTCTCACAGGGCAGCAAAGCTGTATTACAAGGTGCTGTTTCTTACAGGACAGAAACAAACAAACAGTAAACCTCAACAAAAGCCCATTGTGCAAGTTTAGATGAAATTACAGCTTTCTTAATCAGTTTACTTCTCTGAGGTCTGTGACTGAAATGCTTTTCTGCAATTCGGAGTTGTCGAGATTTATGAATGATATATATAACATGTGACAGAACATGCGATTTAAGAGTAGACTGTACTGTTTTCTGTGTGCATGTATGTCTGTCTGGGTCTCTTAGTCTAGGAAATCATCTTTTTCTTTTTCATGACTAGCGAGATTTATGCAGTTGGCAGGCATTTCACGTTGTGATTGTGAGTAGCTGGATGTTAACACAAACAACTTGCTCTCTTTGCACACATGAAACAAGCAATAGAGGGAAAAACAAAAGGGCAAACACAGCTTGCTTGGTTATATAAACAAATTAAGTGACTACTGCTGCCTATCAAGTTTTTCACTGCAATAGGAACTCCCTTTTCCGGGTGAGTTGCTGGTGCCAAGACTATTACATGTTGTCCCTACCATCAAATCAGCTTTCCATACTAATTAAGGCTGTTGGAGCGCTCTGTTGGCATACCTTGTGTAGACTGGTCGTAGCTTTTGACATAGGCATAAATATATGGTTGTGTCAGTGTAAATTCTCAGTACCATTTATTTTGATACCTGGAATGTAGAAGAGTAAGTCTTAATATTTTCAGCTTCTTTCTGCTACTTTAATTAAAATCAATAACTGTCACCATGATAATGGATGTTCTTCTTGGGCAAGAGGTATCGGCGTGTTCAGATAGAATAGAGTGCGAAGGGAAAAGAGTTGTAACATCATGAATTTTTTTGCCTGGTGGATAGGCCAGGATCTTTCAAAAATTAGGTTTTTTTTGAATTTGTTACTGAACTTTAGTTGAAAGGATAGACCGGAGCAGATAGTATTTAAAAATACAAAACTGGTCAGGAGTTGTCTGCTTTTTGATATAGTCTCAGAGCTGAATGGAGACACCCCATTTTGAGCACTCACTTTGACTTCTGCTGATGTACTATTTCCAGCCTGCTGGTATTTTCAGACTAAATTAAAGTCCTGCAGAGAACTGTCACTCTTTAAGCTCCGTTTTGACGAACAGTCATCATTTTGGATGCTGCCCACCATACCTCTTATATTCATTTAGAAGTTTAGCTTGAGTTTAAAAATGTGTGTTTGAACTAATAGTCTCACTTGCTTGGGAATAAATGACATGAATACATATGGTATCATTTATACTGTTTGTGCTACACCTGGGAAATGTAGACAGTCTTACGGCCTGTGGAATTTTTTAATGTGCAGAAGACACCACGGCTCTAACATATGTACGAAGTGAAGCTACCAAATGTATCCTGTAAAAAGGCAAGCAATTCTGTTAGGCTGTGTTTTTCAGAAAGCTAAAGTAAAGGTAAGGAATTATTTCCTTTTTCTTGTCTTATATTAGTCCTTTTTAGTAGGCCTGTCTTCAACTTAGTTTTTCTACAAAACTCAGCTCATCTGAGTAACTTTTATGGCCATTTTCTTTAAAACAGGAGAAATTTCACGAGAGAAGATCGCTTTCTTTAGGATTTGGAGCTAAGTTACGGGGGAATGAACTAAAACTGTAAAGTATTAAGTGGGTCTCAGAAGAGTACTCCTCTGTATTCACAGAACAATGCAGGGTTTCTGTTGGACTGGAAAAACAGAACACTGAATTTCCCAATAAAGCTGGCATAAAGCAACAGAGTTTTTAGCTTAAATAAGGATTCAGAAGCCATAGAGCATAATTTAGATGCCAATTAAGAAATTGTAGTAAGCTTTGTCTGAAATTCATTGAAGTTTTATATTAGCCACAGAAAGGAAGTTACTAATTAATTAAAAGGTGAGTTCTTATCAAGCAGCTCTTGAGCTGGAGGCTTGATTTCTTTTTCCTGCTTTCCAGTCATAGCCCATCTTCCCTGTATTCCATGCAGCTGTTTTCTACTAAACCAATTGGACCACTCAGGGAGTAAGTGCTTGTGATTCAGTGTGTATTCATACCACCATGTCTATCTTAGTATTTTTCTTGATAGGCAGAGCAGCTTCTGAGGTTGGTACTTTTGACAGAACAATAAACAGAGGGAGGGTGAAAACACCGGGGGGAATGTTGAGAGGTGAAACTAGAGCTTTCTGGAAAACCTGGTAGTATCACTTTAGAGTTTTCCTTTTTTTTTTCTTTTTTCTTTTTTTAACATCCTTCTTGACTCCTTTATCTGCAAATATACAAAAAAGATTGAGTAATGTCACCAATTCTCACTGGGCACAATAAAGGTGGATGAGATGGACAATTCAGTCCTATCTCAGAAATAATAAGAGTGTCTAAAAAAACAGTAGTGAAATATGACAATAAAACACTAGAGCTGCCCATGGATTTATGTCCCCATTTGTGAATAGCAATGGGTCTTGTAATCAAGTGTTATAGGGGGGACATCTCATTTGTTAGGAACAGTGAAATAGGCTAGTGAGATATTAGAGAAATAGTGAGGTGTCTGGTGTTAACATGCAGTGTGTTATAACTACTAAAAGCTGAATTAAAAACTTTTCCTTTCTCTGGTTTCATACATTTTATCTTCTGCTTGTCTAGGTCTTTTCTCAGGATATCAGAGAAAAGAAGTGGAAAGCCTCTTCTAACTTTGAAAACACAGAGAGAAGAAAGTATCTCACAATTCAAGAAGATGCATTGGAACTATTTACTGGACTGGTATTTCATTAGATTTACTGTCGTGTCTCTTGGAATTAACTGTTGCTTCAGAATGGAGGTAAAGGAAGTGACTTCTTGCTAGTGATCATCTCCTAAATCAATGGAGATAAGTGAACACAAAAAAAAAGAGTTTTGCAATTTGTTCTGATTGGAACTTTAAAAATGTGCAACCACATTTAAAAAAATATCCATAGTTTTGAAAACATTATTTTTACCTCATTTTAACTGATCTAATAAAAATGGTTTAGTCAAATCTTGTATCACTTAGAACTTCTCTGATCGTTACAGGCGGAAGTGCTTGGAAACAAACATGTTGCCACTACATGTTGGATCTTGATCATTGTGTTTATTTTGAACTCCTATCCCTATGATTTTAGCTAGGTTCTGCTTGCAAGCTAGGCACCTTTCTGTGTTCTGTGTGACTTTGTGATTGACGTCACGAGGCTGATTTAAACTGTGATTTTAGCTTAGAGCTCCAGGGTATGCTTGAGCCCCAACTCTCTGATCACTCATGCAGCAGAATGCATTGTGTTTCTCCAGTCTGAAGTTATCCAACTGTCTCCTCTTGTCCTATAAAAACTGAGAACTTTTAACTTTTATAGTTGCCTTCAGCAAAAGCATCTGGAACATCTCTGCATAGGTTTTGCACTTAATGCAAAAACAGATGAGGGGGGAGCTAGAATTAATACAATTGCTCCTGGTTTTGCTTCTAGAAAATGGAGAAACTGCGGAGTGGCTTGGCACTTTCCTGACTCCATCCAGCCTTATCCAACACTTAAGCACTTAAAGTTCTGTTGTCATGTTATACCTACATTGTTCTTCTAGTGTTGTTTTAAGAAGCTACCCTCAAACTGGTAGGGAGTGGGATGAGGGGAGTCCCTGGATACAATTAGCACTGCAGGCCATATTAAAGCATGTTCTAAATAGTATGATGAGCTACATTTTTTCTATCCAATATGCTAGTTATTTATAAATGATCCGTATTCTTGCTAATATAATGTGAAGGACAATTGAGATGATTTCATGCATGAGAGTATCTATGCACACAATAAACTCCCAGGAGAGGGAACAAATTTGGGGAGTACGGGAAGTCTGGAGCAGAATCTAGTGTGTAACTAAGGGTTGCTTTATGGAAAAAAAACCCAAACCAAGCCCAAACAAATAACAAATATCTGGACTAAAGAGTGAAATATCTCTTTGGTTGTACAGAGAGAGGGAATTGGTTTCCTTCTTTTCACTGAGGCTGGCTGCTTGCTGACCTGGCCAAATATACATAGAACATAATTCTTAAAATTATTACTAGTAAAGTGTTTTATTTTTTCACGTATTTTTTTTCTGCCTGGATGTCATTTTGCCTCCTTCTTAGATGGTCTAAAAGGGAGGGTACGATAATTACTTGCCAGATGGAGCAATGGGTGTTTTACTTAGTCTCTCTACTTTCATTATTACATAACTTTCTCGCATAATGCAATGAAAAATCATTGTTTTCTATTAGAAATGTAGGAAGGAAAAAAAAGAAAAAAGCCTGAAGAATGCAGAAAAACCCCAGTTTTATGTCTTTAGGTGTCCTGGATTTTGATATTGATGCTTTTCAAGGGCTTTCTGATGAGGCTTCATTTAAGTTTTTTAATTTAGAAAGCTTTTCATTCCCTGATTGGGTCCATTCTGACCTTTTCTATTTAGTGCTCCTATAAAGAATAGTACAAGGTATACAGTGATAAGGGATGTATCAAATGTCCACCCCACCTGGAAGCTAGATAGTTTCAGAATTTTTTTGTGAACTCATAATTTTTTAATTTTTTTTTGCAAGCTCCCTATGAATTGGCTTAGAATAATGGTTGTATACAATTAAGCAAGCTCTTGTTTTGTTGACCCTAACACCAACATATTGTATATTACATTTTAAAAAGGCAGCAAAGGGAACACAAGACCTAGTATTTCCTAAATTTCTAGTTCTAGCTGAAAATGTTTAGCCTCAAATTAATAGTTTTTATTGCTATTTCTCAAAACAATGAAAATTACAATGCATTCACAGGAGTACTCTGAGTGCTTCTAGTTATGGAGCTTCAACAGAGACTCCTTGGACACAGCAGTTTCTGTAGCATTGTGACTCCACCTTGTGAATTAATAGCTTTAATGTCTCATACCTGTCTTTCCCAGTCATCAGTTGCTTTGTAAATCGTGGCAGTTGATAACATATTGGGTTCCCAGAAGAGAATTAGACAGGCCTTTCTTTCTTTCCTTCCCCTCATCTCTCATGCCATCTGAACCTGTCTCTTTCTCATGTTAATTTTAATGTAAACCTTTTTTATTTTTTTAAGGTTACGTAGTGTCTGCAGCTCAATGCATTAGTGGTGCCCTGCAATCTGGGGCAGACAAGTTATATATCAGTAATTTAATAAGTCATACATAAAACAAAACAGCATAGATTCATTTTGTTTTAAAATTGAGTAGGGTCAGCTGTGTGAGCAATGTATCTGCCAACTATTGTCATTGTCCTGGCTGGGCAAGCTCATTTATCTTAGTTAGTAAACAACTTTGAAGGCAAAGGAGGTGGATGGCTTAAGGGAGTGTTATTAGGAGACAGAATCTCTGATGTCTTGCTTAAATCCAGGCTAAATCACTTATTAGATTTCTACCAACAGGAGGCAGTTAGGGGATGCAGCTAAATATATGGCTGTTATTAGACAGGTGACAGTAGAACAGGCAGTTGTTACAGCTGGGAGGTCTGTACAGTTAAATCAATCAAATTCAAGATGCCTGCAGAGAAAACAATAAAGGTGCAAGCTTGTAAATTCTGATAATCACCAACATTTGAAGTGCATGCATTCAGTGGTAGTCTTAAAATTTAGGGGTCAGTGGCTGGAAACCTTAGGCACAGCTGATGTTCTAAAACTTTTTTTTTCCTTTTTAATCCTAAATTCTTTAATATTTGGGATGCTTTGTATTCTCTGGTGTGAAACTATATGATTGCTTGATATGCAAATCAGTTCAAATAAGCCACAAAAGTAAAAATCGGTGAACAGGTAATTTGGTTTTCCAGCCACTTAATTTCTTGCATCACCAGTTCAGCAGTCTTATAACAACAAATAGCACAGCTATTGTTGTTCCAAGTTGTTCCACAACTTGGAAATGAAGGAGTTTAAGCATGGGCAAACATACCGAATGGTGGGGAAGGGCGCTCTCTGTTGAAGAACCACAGTAAAACCAGTATAAATTAAAAACATAATCTGCCTGGATGAAAGCCAGCAGGACCAGTTACATTTGAGGAGTATCTCAAGGGTAGCTGCTTCCTTTCTGTCTGAAAGGAGCATAGGTTTGCTCTTTTTGTAGAAGGCAGCACATATTTAAAAGGTTGTGTTTAAAGAAGAAACAAGTATATGGGTATGCTGTAGAACATACCACTTTGTATGTCAACACCTGCAAAGCTGCTTGTCACATCAACTGTAGATCTCAGACAATTCTATTGTGAAGAAACTTGAAACACTTGAATCATGGGAACTGGTAATGGAAAACTCCTATTAGGGTCATGTATACTACTCAGTATTCAGACTGCAATAAATCTCCCTAGTCCTATTGTCCTTTTTATTTTTTTTCATTCAGGTAGTGTATTTCCAACATACTTCTCTTTTTTTCCTCCAGAAGACTGTTTCACAGTGCACTATATTTTGCTATTAACCTAATTTCTGAAGTCTTAATTTTCTTGTATAAACAAGTGTACAGATGAAGTTGTTTTGTTGTTTGTTTTTTTTTTTTCTTCTGTGAAATGGTTTTGTTTTTTGTTTTTTTTTAGATTTCCTGTAAGGTGCTGAATCAAGCCTCGAATCTGTTATCTAGAAATGTTCTTCAGCTTCCTATATGAAAAATGTAGTGAGTTATAATGCTACTTTCTTGCTATTCATACTTCACAACATAGAACAAAATGTACAGGAAAAACATGAAATAGAGGTCAGCAAAGAGGTCTAGCAAATCAGTTAGTCGTTTTCCTAGGAAACTGTCAAAGCAAGGAGTACAAAGTGCAGTATGTGCAGGTGATACACGCTAGGTGTCTTACTAAAGCTGCAGAGTTCCTATGAGAAGCAATTTTTTTCTGAGTGTGCAAGATGTCACAGCATGGAAGTCTTTGTCAGAAGGTAGTGGTATGGGCATGTGAAGGTATGAAGGCTACTGTTAGAAAACACTAGGAAACAGTTGGAGGTGTACTAATCAGGTATTTGGAAACGCAGAAGTAGCTGAATAGCTGTTTGGAAGCTGTGAAGTTGACAACGGTGTTGCTGAAGCTTCTAGAGTTTCCCTTTTACATGCTTTTGAAAAGGGTAAGAAACAGCACTGATCTGAGGTTAGTTTGGTTGTTCAATTTTTATTACTACTAAGATCAATTTTTTTTGAAAGCTCAGTGTGGTGCAGTTGGCCATCTTAAGAGCTGCCCTGTTCAAAACAGCAGAGCAATGCAACAAAGTCTCTGCCCGAAGACACTGGACACCAATGTCAAAATGATTTGTGTGGTTTACATTACACAAGACTAAGATATTAGGTAAAATTAATTTGGCAAGTAACTTCCCCTATTAGAGAAAACAAAGAAAAGCAGACTTTGCACAAAGAGGAAAATCAAAAACATAGTTTGGAGTTTGTTTCCTCTGGGATTCACATTGTCTAATGTTACATTTTCCTTGGTTACTTGGGCAGGCTGAAAGGTCAAGGATCAAATCTGCTGTAAGAATTCTCTTGAATTTTTTTTTTTTTTAACAAGATAACAATGTTTATGGAAGCCTGAAATTATTCAAGGGTCATAAGTGTCAGTTCAGTACAGCTTTGAGATTACTACCAGTAACAATATTTTCTGCTTTATTACTGGATGAGGATCTACATTATTCATATCATCTGCTATTTTAAGAGGAAGAAATAGAGGTCTCAGTTCTTTTAATAATTGTCACTTTTTCAGGATTCCTCATTTTAGTACCCTGAGTTCTTTGTATGAAAACTGAATTTGAATACATGTGAAAGGGCTGAAACAACAAGAGGTCTCTGTCTCAGTGACTGATGGAAATCTGCTAGTAGAATCATAGAATCATCCTGGCCGGAAGGGACCTCCAAAGGCCATCTAGTCTGACCTTCTCACAGTCGCAGGGACAACCGCAACTAGACTAGGTTGCCCAAGGCCTCGTTGAGCCTCACCTTGAATATCTCCAGGGAAGGGGCCTCAACCACCTCCCTGGGAAACCTGGTCCATTGTTCCACTACCCTTAAAGAAATTTTTCCTAATATACAACCTAAATCTACTCTTCTCTAACTTAAATCCATTGCCCCTCATCCTATCACAGCACCCTCCCCAGCCTTCCTGTAGGCCCNCCTTCCTGTAGGCCCCCTTTAGGTACTGAAAGGCTGCGATTAGGTCTCCCCGGAGCCTCCTCTTCTCCAGGCTGAACAGTCCCAGTTCCCTCAGCCTATCTTCAGAGCAGAGGTGCTCCAGCCCTTCGATGATCTTTGTGGGCCTCCTCTGGACCCTCTCCAACAGGTCCATATCCTTCCTATATTGAGGGCTCCAGACCTGCACACAGTACTCCAGGTGAGGTCTCACCAGAGCAAAGTGGTAGAATCACCTCTTTGGATCTGCTGGCAACACTTGATGCAGCCCAGGATGTGATTGGCCTTTTGGGCTGCAAGTGCGCACTGCCTGCTCATGTCTAGCCCCTTGACCATCAGTAGTCCCGAGTCCCTTTCTTCAGTGCTGCTTTCTAATGCCTCATCCCCCAGTCTGTATTGATAGTAGTTACTACATCAGTGATAATGCTGGAAATTTGTGAGAAGTACACTTCTCATAAACAATAGGAAAAGTAAAAAGTTTCCCAAGAAAGGATTTATCTGCAAATTAAAATGTAACTGTTGATGTTGCTGTACAATTTAAGTAAATGTATAAAAGTTTAAAGCCATTAAAAGTAGGAAGCTAAAGTAGGAAGCTGAATGAATAAAGGAAAAAAAATACAGTTTTTTTTTTTGTGTTACCTGGTATCTCAAAACAAACTGTGAGTGCAATCACATTTATGAAGGCTTGAATAATGTTCTTTAAATATTGTCATTTTTTCTTTCATGATAAGCAATCATTCAAGGAGATTAAGTCAAATGTGGCCATAGTTTGACCTTGCTACAGACATCAGACAGTCAAAATTCACTAGTTGTATATTGTGTTTCTCTGGTTTTTGTTTTGGGCTTGTTGTTTTTCTGTTGTGGTGGTGGTTTTGTTCTTTAATTGTGAAAAACTGCTATTAGGAAGATCTAGAGTTTATCAGTTATCTGACTACTGCACTCTCAGAGTGAGAACTTAAACTGTTCACTAAAAGAAATGTGTGTTGGCATTTTTTTTGTATAGTTCTTGATAAAATACTTCACAAAAAGGAAAAAAAAACAGTATTGCTATAGGTAAGTTTCTTATCTGTTGGCATCTCACTGAAATGAGCACTGCAGTCAGAACAACTCCTTGGTTTTAATCTCAGTTTAAATGATGTAATTTTTTAATCCCCACACATTTAGAAACTGGCAAGGTACCATCCACTTTGAAATATTCTGCAGGTGGGACTAATAATCTGAACTAGAATTAATTCTTATTTTAGTGCTAAAAACTAGATGATAACCTCAGAGCCAACTAGAAAGCTTATCTCTTCTATCTCTCATGAAGTGCTGTTTTCCAGTCCACCATAATCCTACTGTAAAATAAACCTAACAGAGGATTTCTAAGGAGAGGGAAACAGGCAACTTACTTACTAAGAAGGTTCAGACTTTTCCAGATTTTTATGCACAAAGTATGTTTCAATAAGAAGTGCTACAACAATAATTACAGCTTTTGAAACTAGAAATGTTTCTTCTACTTTTGCCTTATGAACTGGTGAGTTTAAATACTTCAGCAAAGCAAATGTGCTCCTTAATGACCCGAGAGATCAGCTGGGTCTGGTCTGTTGGAAGAAAATACACCAGTGCTGCCTTCTCACTAAAATACATGCAGAAGTGTCCAGCTAAAGAAATTGTGTGAAGAATAGCAGCATGATGGAGGAGAGGCTGCCAGAAGATGTGAGAGTCCTGAGGGCTTTCTTTAACCATCCAGCAGACCTGAAGGAGCAAAAAGTTTCTTCCAAAGAAGGGCTTCCCGTTTCTTTGCTTAATTACATGGGGCTGACACTGTTCTCTTAGCATACCTAAAATAAACTAGCTTGAGACAGCAGCTAACCGCAGCAATTCAGCTGTTGTTTGCCTGACCTAGAAAACAGAGAAACAATGAAACTCTTTTACTCCAGTTCCTTACAAAAAAAAAAAAANATCACCCTCAGATTAAAGAAGCATCAGATAAAAAAACATGGATGATTTTTTTGTAATGAGTTGTCAAACTATGTTATACTTTTTTTTTTTTTCCAATACTTGTGGATGTGTATGGCAGAGAAAGGCTTCACAAGGGTATTCCGTGGGTGCCACTATGGCTTCAGGCAGGTCAGCCAAAAGCTGAAGTTGCTTTGAGGAGATGATGATCTTCTTGAGACAGTGAGCACTGAATAGAAGGCAGATGTCTGTCTTCCTTTGGGTGTTGATCCAGAAAGGGAGAAAGGTACAACTGTCCCTCAACCTTGAATTCTTAGGCCTTGTGAGTTTTGGGTTTTGTGCCTTATTCCTTGGAAGGTGTCCAGGTCTGCAGAGGTTTGTTACTGACTTGCAGCTGAATTTTGTTGTCAGTGGTACAGGTGAGTTAGAAAATACTCTGCTGCAACTGACAGCTTTGTAAATAGATAGCATTTTGCAAACAGTATATGTTGATGTCTCTGAGCACTCTTTTTTATTCTCAAAAAAAGCAACTTTGGATACAGAAGTCAACTGTGGAGCAAGTCAGGATGGTTCTTAAGAGGTGAAAAGATATTTCCCCACACCAGGTTTATGGGGAAGATTTCTGCAGAAGTGGTCTAAGGGCTGATAGTTGCTAGCTTTCCTCCCTCAGCTTCCACTCATTCAATGTTCATCTATCAGAAAAGCTAGAAAAGTTCAAGCTATCGATGATTATTTCTTGATTCTGGGAACTATACGAGTCGCTAAGGTATACAGGTTTTTTTCTCAGTGATTTTTTCTAACTCTGAGGAGAGAAATAAGGAGGCTCAGTACTAATAAATAATAATAAATCAAGTTCTGTTGTGTAAGCATTAGCTGGAGTAAAACTAGTTGCTAAGTGTTTTCTGTTGTATGCAGATAACCTTAGCACCAGGCTCAACATTGTATTTAAGAAGCTTGCACCACCCTGGTTCCCTTTGTACAAAGCACTTAAAATCAAAAGTAGAATACAAAAGAGACTTCTAAGACAGCTGTTGAAGGTAACAAGCTGATTTAATTTCTTAATTAAAATCATAGATTCCTGTGCCATTTGGTGCAGCCCCCATCTCTCTGGGTCACTCCTATAAAAGCATCTTCTGTTGTGCCAGGACAAAATCAGACCTATGCCATGTGGTGTATACAATTATCTGTTATTAATGCACACAGTAATGAGCTGGGACTAATACAGTGTAGAGATTTTATATTCATGGTCTCTGGTGGTTTTGCTCAATGAGTCTGTGCTGGCCAAATAGCTTTCAGTCAGACGTGGAAGAGTAAAATTCCATGGCATCTCAGGATGGAATGAGCCACAGTTTTGCTGAGCTGCTGTTTCCTCCTCACTGTTTTATCTCTCAGGTTTTTTGTCACACTGCTACCTTTTTCTGAATCTTTGATCATGCTTCTTACTTGAAAAGTGTTACTAACTTTTCAGCTTGCCCCTTTTATTTCTGTGTTCTTTCTATACTTACACATTCTTCTCTTCCATGCCTTGGTAGCCTCTGATCTCTCTTGCCTTGAGACTAAGATGAGAGCATAGCTATGGTTTCATCATTACATTATTTCATTTAAACTGGTCCCAGTCACATAAGTCCACTGCCTTCCATTGCATATTTAAGGAAAAAAGAAAAAGAAAAAAAAAAGAGAAAAAACACATTAGAAATACTTCTTAATATGGATATACAAGCAGTACTTGAAACTAAACAAAAACTTCTGATTTTCTGTTATTTTTAACAGCTGTGATATCAATGGGCTTTTGGTCATAATTTTTACATTGCGACTGAAAGTTCAGTTAAAAAATAGCCCTAATAGGCTGTGTAGAGCTAATAGATTGCTTTGTCTTTTTGCCATCAGAAAAAATTCATTTCGTTTTTCAAAGCTATCCTGATTCAACAGCATTGGCTGATTTAGCAAATGCAGTTTGTCAGTGTAGTGTGTGAAAATGGTCATTTTACTCTCCAGATATGGTGTTGCTAGGTCATGGAAGCACGTGCATGGTTGTTTTCTGTTGTGAAATGCATTGGTTTAATATCTTTAAATTTTATTTCTCTTGGGTTTAGGTTGTTGGGGTTTTTTTGTTGTTGTTGTAAAGTGTGGCAATATAATACCTTGATCCAAAAAAAATTTTTGAGAAGGCTTGCTGGGAAAAAGGAAAACACTTGTTCTCATGATTAGTGGTGATCTTCCCAAAGACTAATCCTTATAACTCAAGAGAGAAAAAAATCCCAAAACTTTTGCTAATGTGACATCTTTATGTAAGGTTTTTGCCTGTACTTTAATATTAAAAAGCAAAAAGTTGTTACATGGACCCTAGAACACTGAGCTCAATTTGAAGTAGGGTCAGCTAATTTCAGTGCTGTCTTCCCAGGACATAAATTTCACAGATTATAAGTGTGAATAACTGGAAGCAATGTTCTCTTTTCTTGGTTTTAAATTCCACTGCTGTTCTTTTCACAGTGTCATTCTTGAGCTTCTGAAAGGAAAAAAAAGGAAGACTGGCAGTCACAGGAAAACTCTGTAATGGCTCACAAAAGAGACCTACCTACTTCTCTCATTCTTATTATAAATAATTTGTGGGCTTTAAACTCATTTTTGGCATGCTGTTCTCTTCTATTTACACTTTTATGAGTACCTTTGTGACTGCCTTCCTTAAAATGTGATTTTTCTGATGATAGCATAAAAGCTTTTCAAAACACAGCACAATCCATGTGACTGCTGGTTATCTGTTTGCTGTCATTTAATGTTCACAGCATGAGAAATAGAACTGCCTTGTTCCATAGTGTGGTGGGAGGGAGTTTATTTTTCCTGAATGCTGTGCACCAGGAAACAAAGGAAAATTTCTCTGTTAATTCCAGCTACTTTCTGGAACCATTTTGCTCTTCAGTCGTCACCTTCTACTGAGTGCCACTTAAAAGCATCCCAAAAAATCTTTAACCTTAAAAAACGGGTGTTTTTACCTTTGTCTATCGTGCTTATATTCCTCCTCAGTCTGAAAGTCTCATAAATCCTAATGCTAAAGAGAGGAGCCTGACAGCAAGGTGGCATTTTGCAGGGTGTTCATGAACAGGCACAGGTGCTTTTATTTTTTATTAAACAAACAAACAAACAAAAAAGTGATTCATCAGCAATTTTTTTCAAATTGCTCTTTCCTTCGCTGGTCATCCATATACAAAATAGTTGGTACAAAGAGCTAAGCCTACAGACATACTGCTTTTCACCTTTGTCAGCTCTGCATTCTCTACTAACTAAAGGTTGCCTCCCAGCCCAATGTAATGTTTGTGTCATCTTAGTCTACAATATGATCTCCCACACGGAAATTTTTAAGTATACAGTGTTGTTAAAACATGCTGATTTGACTCTCCATCAAGTCTGAACAAGAAACACAGTGATGTGACCAGATCAAATTCTGTTTCTCTTTGTGCTTTACCATAAAATGTCTCTCAGTTTCTGTGGTAAAGCCTTCATATTCTTACTAAATTAGTCTGGACTTCATGATGAGAAATGGATGTTGTATTTCAGGCTTTATATATTCAGAAATATCTGTGGTTTGGTGCTTTGTCTTCATTTGCTGTTTCATCCCTTTTTTGCTTCAGAGCAGACATATGAATACTTTTCTAATCTAGCAGTTTACTATGCTTGAGTTTCTCAGCTTGTTTCTTATCTTCTGCCTGTAGAGAGATGAATCTTTGTGAACCCTTGGCTCCCTGCTAGGAGTTGTTTACAACTAATGTCTTCCCTAGTCGTCTTTTCCTTTTGATGTGTATTGGTAGGGGACTCTATTTTTATTTTTAAGACCACTTTTCTTTTCTCCACAGTTTCTCAGGGGATTATTTCTTTCTCTTTCACCCTCTCCTCAAGATGACTGTTTTAAATATTTCTTTCATGACAGTTCTTTACCCGAGCTTTTCTCAAAATATAAAAACATTACTTTTAAAAACTCTCCACATTGCTATTCAAAACCTACAAAATGTAGTATGCCTCACTTTTTGTCATTTTCTGATAATTTTTCCTCATTTTATTCTCTTCTAGGGAGAAGTTGTGTTAGTTCTTTAATTTTAAAAGAGGGTGTTTTCCTGGCCAGCTGCCACTTTTGTTCTTAGACCTTGGGAAGACTCAGTCGCTATCTGTGCAAATAAAGAAGCCATGGTCTAGTTGAAGTCAGATCTCAGAGATCTGGATTTTGAACCATTACATGCTGGCTACCATCAGGTGCAGGCTTGTGAAAAGAGTGTAGTTCAGGGTAAAATTTGAATTTGTTATCTAGGCATTAATCGTCAGTGATTCTTTATCATTGGTGATCACTTCATACCACAATAGTGGAAATCCCATGCATCCTATTTCATCTATATACTTATCTTTCTATTCTGTAGGGTGTATTTTATAGTCTAAACAGTAGGGCATACTGAAAATTTTAAATCTTTAATGGTTGTCCTTCCTTTCCTTGCAGTCTTTTAAAATACAAATACCTGTCTCCTCTCCCTCCTTTTAAATCTGGGTGGTAGTTCTGTGGCAACTATGTTAAGCAACCAGGGCAAAAAATGAACACCTTTGGTTCATTAAATGGAATGCGAAACTGATGCAAGCTGCTTGCGATAAAGTCTTCTTAGCCAGATCTCTAAAGCCTCCTGTAATAATAACTTCATCTGATGTCTTGAGTTATTTGGGAGGAAAGAAAAATAATTGTTTTG
>VZRU01003672.1:10513-20926 GCA_013398155.1 Pedionomus torquatus
TAGCGCTGACTTTGCAAGGACATGGAGAGAACAACAGCTGGCACTCTCTGTTCTGTTTGTCTTTCTGATGTTGTGTACTGGGAGAAATGTCCGTGGAGTTCAGAATCTGGAGTCTCAGAAGGACACACTTTTCCCTGTCTTCTTCCCGATGGAATTTGTGTACGGCCTAAAAATGCACTTGGTCAAGTGGAGGATGCTTTCACAAGGCTGATCCCCAGCCAAACACCAATCATCCTGCAAGCAGGAGGCAGAAATTTTAATTTTCTTCATATTTAAGTGCTGTTTCCTATCGCAACTTCCCTTGAACTCTCTCAGCCAGTAAAACCATCACTGGGGTCTGGGGGTTTGGCCTCAGTCACTGCATATTTAACTCTGGGAAGTCAGCAGATGTGCCCACTTCGTCTAAGCAAAGCAGTAAATTAGAGTAGTTTTTAAGGAATAAATTAGAGCAAATTACTCAGTGCTGGAGTAGTATCTGACTACATCTTTCACCAAAGACTGACTGATGGGCGTTAATCACGATGCAGGTAACGGCTCTGCAACGTAAAAGGCCGTCAGCGGGATCGTGACGCACAGATCCCGTGGCTGTGCACGAGCTTTGGGTTCAAACGACATCTCTCAGGGTAGGAAACCACGTGTGAGCACATCTCCTGCCGTCATCAGACACCCAGGTCTGATTTTTAGGACAGAAGAGGTCTGAGAATTAGCATCACTGAGCAAACAGCAGGTTATTAGCTATTAATGTCAGCCTTCTGTGCTTTGGAAAGGCGACCTGTTTCTGCTCTTCCCTGGATCCTCGGCTACTAAAACCTCTTGGTCACGTATTTTATTATTGTATGTCTTTATCGTGTTTGACAACTACCGTTTGATGGAACATCAGTGATTTAACAGATCTTTGGCAGAAGAAATCTTTAAGTGAGGCACCGAGTATGAAAAGCCATTAGAAAAAAAAATACAGTATGTAAAAATACCGTGTCTGGCTGATTCCTGCTCCCAGCCCATTGTGCAGTCTCGATCTGACTAGAGAAATCTTCACGTGTTTAGGGGAAGAAATTTTTGAATAATTTCACATTTCCATTAAAATAGTTTTTGTCACTGACATCAAGTCAGCCTTCCTCCTCCCTGTCACTTCACCTGTCTAACGCTGCTTGCCATTGTGTGTCAGTCTCACTGGAAACTACTTTGTGAAGATCAGGAATTAGTCCCATGTTGATGCTGTTCAAAAGGAAGAAAAACACGGCAACAACAAACTTTCGACAATTGCTTCTGCTCCCTTCGCACGCCCAAAACCACTTACTGGGGCTGCATCTTTTCTTTCAAGCCCGACTGGTGCGAAGCAGCAGGGTCTGTCTTTTCTGCGTCGTCAGGGTTGCACTGCAAAAGTTTGGGGCTTCTCTTCTCATGGTAAAGAAAACGGTGATGACGGCAAACCTCCTGCACTTTGCTTTTGGTGCGACCTGTAGATTCAGTGTCTTGGTTACAAGAAGAGCCCAAACCAGAATCCTGAACTCTCAGGCGGGTAAACATTCAACCCAAATACTGTATAATTAATATCATGGAATCATAGAATGGTTTGGGTTGGAAAAGACTTTAAAGATCATCTCGTTCCAACCCCCTGCCCTGGGCAGGGACACCTCCCACCACCCCAGGTTGCTCCAAGCCCCATCCAGCCTGGCCTTGAACCCCTCCAGGGATGGGGCAGCCACAGCTTCTCTGGGCAACCTGGGCCAGTGCCTCACCACCCTCACAGCAAACAACTTCTTCCAAATATCTCAATCTCTCTTCTTTCAGTGTAAAATCATTATCCTTTGTCCTGTGGCTCCCTTCCCTGATCAGGAGTCCCCCCACCATCTCTCCTGTAGCCCCCTTTAGGTACTGGGAGGCTGTTATAAGGTCTCCCCGCAGCCTTCTCTTCTCCAGGCTGAACAGCCCCAGCTCCCTCAGCCTGTCCTCACAGCAGAGGGGCTCCAGCCCTCTGAGCATCTTGCTGTCCCTCCACTGGACCCGTTCCACCAGGTCCATGTCCTTTCTGTGTTGAGGACTCCAGAGCTGGACACAGGACTCCAGGTGGGGTCTCGCAGAGCAGAGGGGCAGAATCCCCCCCTGTCCCTGCTGGTCACGCTGCTTTTGCTGCAGCCCAGGCTGGGGTTGGCTTTCTGGGCTGCCAGCGCACACTGCCGGCTCCTGGGGAGCTTCTCCTCCAGGAGCACTCCCCAGTCCTTCTCCTCGGGGCTGCTCTCCAGACATTCTCTGCCCAACCTGCGTTTGTGCCTGAAATTGCCAAAATAGCACTTAAGGTGTCAGTGGCACACAAGATATTAAGGACAGTAAACCAGCTTTCTCCCTTTTTTTCTTGTGAATAAATGAGGAGGGAAAGAGGGCGCTGAACTTTGGAAAATGATAGAAGGAACCGTGCAAACCGCACAAAAAGACTCTTGTCAAACACAGTATTTTCCTTCAGCGTTTTTAGGAAGTTGTATACAGGATACGTGCCTGCCATTCTTTCGTGGCTGTGAATTGTGGGGGTCACTGTGTTGTGTGTGACCCGCAATTGCATCAAAGCAGGGGGTGGACAATGGGAAGGTGGGTGAGGTCTCCCCGCTTTTCTGTGTGCAGGGTTCCCGGGGTGGCGCAGGCTGGGCAGGGTAACCGCTCATCCAGCACCCAGCATTTTCATGAGGCGGAGCATTAATTTTTCCATTTCAAAGGGCTGGATCTTCAGCTGGTCAGAAAGAAGAATTTTACTTCATTTTTGACAGTCGATGACAAAAAGAAATGAAAATAAACGAGACGAAATTAATTTCAGGATTTTTTTTTTTTAATTTAAACTCCTGTCTTCAAGTCAGAATGGTTTCTCTGGCTTGAGGACGTGATCGCTGTTTCTACTGCATCCAAATGATCCCATAAAAATACTGGGAGGGCTACGCAACAGAAATAAATATAGCGTTTTAATGGAACAGCTATTGCTTTATGCAAATCCATATAATAAAATAGGCTCATGGATAAGGAAGCTAAAATTATTCAAGCTAAAATCAGAATAGTTTCTAATTAAAATGTATTAAAATGCTGGAAATGTTTCCCCAGTTTCTCAAGGAGATGAGAAGGTTTTAATTATTGTTGTCAGGTTTCTTACAACTTCTGCGAATTACGGAGAGTTATTGTGAACT
Source organism: Pedionomus torquatus (assembly GCA_013398155.1). NCBI lineage: Eukaryota > Metazoa > Chordata > Aves > Charadriiformes > Pedionomidae > Pedionomus > Pedionomus torquatus. Next base: position 13,681 of record VZRU01003672.1, read on the forward strand.
CAGAGTTGTCACTGGCAGATAAGCCTTTCGTGTGACAGCCCCTGCTGCATGTGAACGATTTAGCTCTGATTCGGATTATTTCATATTCCCGTGTGAAGCTGCAGATTATTTCCAAGTACTCTCTTTGAGAGCTTGAACTTTCTGGTTCTTAGCAAGAAGGAAGGTCACACACCCAGAGTGGCTGGTGGGGGCAACTGTGCAGTCTGCTGAGAGTTAAACACCGAGCCTTTGTTTTATTATTAACACTGAGGATGAGAATTGTAAAAGAAAATGTGAAACTGCCTTTACTTTGTAATTGCCCTCTCTTCAGGTGGATCATCTTATAATTTCAAGCTGGAACCCGTGTGATGGAAGGTGGACAAACGGTGACACCGTTCCTTGCAGGCAGAAGAGAGCGTGTTGGCAGACTCCCGTTTTGGCATATGGATTTTGAGATGATGGCTAGAAAACTTTAAGGGCTGCATTTTGTTATTTGTGAGTCCAGGTTTGCCATAGTCAGAGGTTGACTGGTGGGTTTAGCTGGGGAAGGGGGGTCGTTACTGTGACTCTTGCAGAGCGTGGGCATGTTCCTGGTGACCCAATACATTCCTGAGTGCTGAAGGGGAAGGGAAGGGAAAGAAGAAGGAAAAGGAAGGGGAAAGGACCTATATTTTTCTTCTTATTGTCTAAAATAACGCAGTGCTGTTATTTGCCCAGGCATGTTGGAATGCTGCTGGTATTTTTGGTAGCTCTGAGGAAGGGTTCCTGACTGCAGGAACCCTTGAGATCTTTGAGTGTCATCATTGATGGCCTTCAGTAAGTTTGCTTTGTGTGTGTGTGGTGCTGTTTCCATCATGAGGTGGTCTTTTGTTCTTTTGAAGGTTGTGGAGTTGGATCCATGCACACGTCGGGATTCGTGCCCGTTCCCACACCCTTCCCAGCTCCTTGAGCTGCTGAGGTGTAGCGTTTTGAATAGAGTTGAATAGATGGATTTGATTATAAATAGGATCTTGAAAAGTGAACTTCTGTGTTCAGAGAAGAAAACACAACACTGAAACAAAATACATTTACCTGTCAGTTATTCCTACATAATCCCTGTCACACATTTATTAGCCAAGACATGTAATGTGGAGACACTTTTCTTTAGCTCATTTCTTTTACTTGCTCATTCACAAGCACGAAGTCCCAAATAACAAGTTACTCCAGCAGCAGCCTGAGACAGACCTTTCCACAAGTTTAGAGGTGCTGATTGCACAGCATTGCTGATTGTTTTTGTTTTTTCCTCCCTTCTCATAGAATTACTACATTTCTAAGGGCAGATCTTTCTGTTCCAGTGCCCCTGTGTGGCGCTGCTCCGGGTTTGCCTTCTTCAAAGGGCAGGTTTTTTGGTTATTGCTGCAAAGGATCCTCCCTGGGGCCTCGAGTCACGGTACAGCTTCAATTGCATGGGCACGTGGGAGTGAAAATTACGGAGAGCCCTTTTGTACCGCTGCTCAGGTTGTCTGCTCCTGCCGTTGCTTTGCTGCCTTGGCTCTGTAATTTATGAAGGTGCCAGACAAAGCATGGGACGCTTCTGTTTCGGTCACTGATGCTGTATGGCATCAGGCACAGCACAGGACTCTCAGGAAGGGCCCTGGTGGTGCAACATCACATCTATTTTGGAATCTCTTGATTGTGACTTGTCCTGGTAGGAGAACCTGATCATTTAGGCTGTAAAAGTTGCTTTCCATGCCAGGGGCAGAGACAGCATTTGGGGAGAAACAGGGAGTGAGTGTCTCCATTGAGCTGTTGGGAAACCTTGAGCACAATGAGTGGGGAGACCTGGGAGAAGCTCGTTAGGAGCTTGTATGTTGTGTTCAGTGATGGCTCTGCCAGAGCTCACTGGTGCCCTGCATAGCTGTGACAAGATGCTTCCAGAAGGTGCCACCTTGTGAGAACCACGGTGTTAAATGACATTCTGCCTTGATTGTGGTTTGCCCTTTGCTTAATCCTGCTCCAAATACATATTTTATGCTGAAACATTGGGTGCCAGGTTAAATTCTCATAATCTGTCATTCCTCTCTGACAACTTTCGAGCAATAACCTGTATCTAATCTTCTGCTTCCTGCAGAAACTGTTTTTAATCTTGCTGTTACACTGGACAGTTTTCCTGTCCTTTGCTGCTTTGGGTGAAATGACTGTTACCTTTCCAGAGGTAAACCTGAAGTTTAGCTCTAGAAGATGAATTGCTGGCACTAGAATGACTTTTGGAAGATGAACATGAGGCAGTTGATGCCTTGAGCTTATGGCCAGTGCCCTGGTTGCATGGTACCACTGTTGTAAAATAAGAAGCCCTGGGAGCATTAAAAGGGAAAGTCCATAAACTGGAAGATAGCCACCAGGATGGTTTAGCAGATTGATGTGCGTAATGCTTAGAGACACCTCTGTTTCTGGAAGGTGTGAGGAAGGAAAAGGGAGAGAGAAGGAACAGTGGTAGCAGCTCTGGTCCCATCTGTCTGAGGGGAGCAGGGGTGGGTTGCTTTTGAAAAAAATACCCGTGAGTTAATGGAAACGTCTTTTGGCCATTAGTAGCTTATTTGGGTAATTAGAGTCATAAAATATGAGGTTGGAAGGGACCTCAAGGATCGTCTGGTCTGACCTGTCTTGGCAAAAGCACAGTCTAGACAAGAGGGCCCAGCCCTTTGGGTCCAGCTGGATCCTAAAAGTGTCCAGTGATGGAGAGCCCACCACTTCCCTGGAAGATCACTCCAGTGGCTGATTGTTCTTAGTATGAAAAATTTGGAAATAAACTTTTTATTGAAGAACCCCGAATGTATCTCACGTATAATTATTGCATTCCTTCCAGTGAGTGGTGAGCTCCAGTTTGCTGAAATACACTGGCATATGTTAATATTCCATACAGGCCAGAGCAAAGCAGCTTGGTTATGGATCCTTGCATCACAGTTCTGAAGGTCATCTGAGTCAAAATGTGTTGTAGAGGAGGTATAAGGCAATAGGGCATCCTATTTTGAGCAAGAAGATGGAATGATGCAGTTGGAGCTGGATGGGTGAGGTCATGGAGAGCTGAGCTTTTCCTGGCAGCAGTGTGAAAAGTGAAAGAGCAATTTCTGTTTTTTTCCCCAAGAGTTGGTTTTCAGATTTGGTTTCTTGCAGTAACGTAGTGTGTCATGTTTTGTTGTAGGAATGACAGCAATCACGCCCTTGTCCTAGTCCAGAGGCTGACTGCAAACAGTCCCGTTTGTTCCTAACTGCATCTTCTGATACGTGCTTCAAGCTCTGGTTAGATGGTATTGGTCACAGGAGGATGCTTTTTCCTTTTGTTAAACCTTTTTTTTTTGAGCAGTTGTGGTACCTTGCTATTATTACCTTAGTATCTGGCTAGTTTTATGGTTCTTCTGTTTTCCAGGTCTTTAAAGTAGGAAAATTGTAGAAGTACACAGCCTAAATGCCTTCCTACATAGCATTAATTAGCTATTCCTGGCAATTCTTCTAGCAGTTTTCCTTAAGGCAGACTCTGCTCCCACCTTGGTTGGTTTCTTACGTACTGGGAGCCACTGGGCAAAGCGGACAAGCCCCGTGGGTATGTTATTGATAACTGTGTGTTGGTTCCCAGTTTGTGGGCAGAAATACTGTGGGTTATTGGAAATCTCCTTGTGTGAGAACCATCCTATGAAGAAACCAGCTGCGTTTGCTTTGGGACTTTGAAAGCAGGATCAAAGCTGGCAGGTAATTGCCCAATAAAGTGGGTCTGTTGGCTTTGATGCACTCGGGGGAAGTGAGGCTTCAGAAGCCAGGCTGGGAATTGCCCAGAGATTTATAATTGGAACGGAGTGAAGATGGATGTGAATAGTTCTGTTTGAGATCTGCTGTCCCTGTTAGCCAGCACCTTTTCTTCTGCTTCGTTGTTGTGTGGGACAGACCCAGCAGAGCTGTCTGGTTTCAGTGGGGCTTATTCTGCAGCTCTGTGTTCTAATTAGCCTGTAGGATCGGGGAAGACTTTGTTGATTAGCGTTAATAACATTTCTTTTTCTTAGCTTCACTAGAATCATATAGAATTGTCCAGGTTGGAAGGTACCTTTAAGGTCCTGTAGTCCAACCATCAACCTAACCGACTGAAACCATCCCTAACCTGTGTCTCTCAGCACTGTGTCAACCCGACTTTTTGGATCCCTCCAGGGATGGTGCCTCCAGTGTCTGTTACAAACCATCTCCCTGGATGTTATTTCCCCAAGACCTGCTTTATCACCTGCCTCCTCATGCAGCTGAAGAGATGTCATGTCCACCAGCTGGCAGCTGGGCTTATCTCAGGCTGGGTTCTCTCTTTATGGAGAGAAGATAAAGTGAAGTGGAGAGATCTTTCCAGTAACAAAACTCAAAACTGAGCCCAGTTATGGGAGAGTCAGTAAATATCGGCTGGGTTGAGTGAAGGAGAAGCAGGTTGTGTCGGCGAGGGCTTTTTATCTAACCCTCTACCTGTTGGCTTGTGTTCTGGTTGGCACTGGCTTTCTCAGCCCACCTTCAGCTGCTCACGGAACTGGGAACAACTCCCAGTGATAAACTCTGACCTTTTCCAGGAGGGGAATCTCAGGATCTTGTGCCGGTCTGTGCAGCTCCAGCTTTGGAGCGTTTTGTCTCCCGAGTTTCTGGAGGTTCTTAATGTCAGTGAATCCGACGGAAAATGGGTGGAATTCAGCTCTTGGGAAGGACCCCTCTCATTTGTTCTTTTCATTCTTTGATTTCTGGGACAGTATAAAATTTAAATGGTAAGGCTGATGAGGTGTGATCCTGACATATTTTAATAGCTGTAGGTTTGTGAAGTGCCCTTTCTTTGCCTCCACTGGCAGCACCCTGGATCGCAGCACTGGAGAAATGGGGTTTTTTCTTTCCACAAAAGTTCCCAATTGCTCTAGAGCACCCAGTTTTTACAAATGGGGTTAAATTCAATCCCTGCTTACTACACAGTGTTTACATTTCGGACAGCTTGTACTTCAGAAAACACACATTTTTAGATTCCCAGCTTCACAACTACGCTTTGATTTTATTTTTTTGCAGCTGCCTCCTCGGGGATTTCTGTGCAAACGCAGAACTGGGGCTCCAGCTGTGGGCTCTCTCTGTTGAGTCCCTGCATTACTTCAGGGGTGTTTTTTTCCCCCTTTTTTTCTTTAAAAAAAAAAAAAAAAACTTCTGTTGGAAGCGGAGAGAAAATTGCNTCTAAAATTTTATAAGAAATCTTATTCATATACTTTTCTTAAAATACTCTGGGGTTTTTGTGTTTGGTTTGGGGTTTTTTTTTTGGTCTTTATTTTTTTTCTTTCAGTAGTTTTTCAATGACCCGTTTAGGGTGAGGAAATTCTTACTACAGATTCTCCACTTGCTGCAGGGATGCAGGGATCTCGTGTGCTACTAGAAGTGCATTGCACTCACATTCACCTTTTCAGTCTACTGTTACTGCGGGGAGTCAAGAAAGTAGTTTTATTGATAAAGTTTCTCGTGTTTAATCAACAATCATGTTAATGATTTTACATCTCGCCCTGTGGCTCTTTATTCCCCGTTACAGAGATGTTTTCACACGTGCTTTGAAAACCCAGGTTTGCTTGCAAAGTTATTTCTTTTATTAGAAATAGATTGATGTGATGAATGGACTTACGGGTTGATGGTTATTATGTTGGCAAGCAAGATTTGGTCTAAGTATCCTGAATAAAGAAAGAAAAACTCCAGAGCAGGCACAGACCAAGGGGATAAATCCTCTGACTTTCAAAAGCAGCAAATGGATGGCCTGGTGTGTCACCAAGGGAGGTGCTGATAGGCTTACTCCATAGTGGATAGAGAATATTTTGGGGGAAAAAAAAACCCCAATTGTCATTACTTTGGGTTTGTGGTGCTAAATGTAACTTAGATTTTAGTCAGAGCTGGCCGGTTGTCTGATCTGCAGAACAGGTTGCTGTGCTTTCTGAATTTACCTCGTCAAAAAGGTCTAGGCTGTAAGTTTAAATACTTTAAAATGTTGGAAGCAGGAGGTAAAGGTACCAATAAACCAAAAACTACATTGGAGTTCAGTCTTTTAGGGAATTGCTTTCTTGGAAAAGTTTGTGAGTCTTTTATTCTTGCCATCTGTCAACTGGGGACTGCGTATGGTGCCCTGAAATCCTTAGATGAAGGATACTGGAAGTAGAAAAATCTGGTAAAGGTGGTGTAATACCAGATCCAAGCAGAGGTAGGTCGAAAAGGTTTGGTACTCGACTGTCTTTATGTCTTGTTAATGTGTGCTCAGGAACTGCAGGGTTGCAGAGGGGAAGCATTTACACCAGAAATGGTGAATTTAACTTTGTGTAATTGTGCCATGAGTGCAGTGAGCATGGCCAGCCAAAGCCGTACCCGACTACTAAGGTGAACAGTTATTTTCATTGCTCCTGTTTAAAGTTTTCCTTTTAAATGACGCTTTGACACCTTTTGTATAAATTAGGCATATTAATATAATTGTATTTACTTGCAGGTGGCTTTAACCAAGAGAGCTGATCCAGCTGAGTTGAAAACAATATTTTTGAAGGTATGTATAAAGTAAATATTTTACTCTTTTTGCTTAAATTTTTCATATCTTTTGCTCCTTTATTGCAGCATACAACTCTTGATAGTTTTTCCAACCGTTAATCATTCACTGTATTATTACCATGTTAGACTTAAATACCATTATCAGAATTGAACAATGCTCACCAAGAAGTCAGATATATTCCTGAGTGATTATTGTATTGACTCAGGAGAAGTATTACTATCTTAGAGAAAAAAAACCCTGCATTGTTCGGAGAATGTGGTGGGAGTTTCAATATTGTTCCTACCTGTGGTGAAACGTTGGTGGAGACACCTTGCTGTTAGACCATTTGGGAAACTTTTCTTCTTCCCTCCTCGCTTCTTTCCTTCCTTCAGGGACACCTCAGTCTGTAGTGGTGTTGGGAAGATCACCTTGCAAAGTGGGGGCTGTATTTATTAACTAAAATTGCTTCTGTGTTGGCCTGCTGTAGACGTCTGCAAGCAAAGAAATGACTCGTCTGCTTGTTTATGGTCTTGAGAAATGTGCTTTAGTGTTTTGCTGGAAATTGGCTTTCTTTGACCCGTCTCCTAAATTTAAATAACTATTTATATATTTTATAGTAACCTTCCAATACCTAAAGGTAACCTACAAGAGAGGTGTGGAGGGACTTGCCCAGATGGAGAAAGTTGGAGGGTTCAGCCTGCAGAAAAGAAGGTGCTGAGGAGACCTTAGAGCCCCTTC
>VZRU01003672.1:20953-60223 GCA_013398155.1 Pedionomus torquatus
GGATGGGATGGGGCTTGGAGCAACCTGGTGTGGTGGGAGGTGTCCCTGCCCAGGGCAGGGGGTGGCACTGGCTGCTCCTCAAGGCCCCTTCTAACATGAACCATTCTATGGTTCCTGACTTTCCTAAGTTTTATTGGTACAGTGCATGCGTTGCTCTGATAGTCTGGTATGAAAAAAGAGTAGAGAAATGGTGGGTGCCACGATGCTACAGGGAGTTGTTTTATCTGCATTATTTCTGTGGAGGTGTTGGGTGCTTGAGGAAGCTCATGTGTTTCCAAGTTCCTCCCTCCACCTTCCCTCTCTCCAGCATCGTGCCCCACTCTCTGTGCACTTCTTTGCCTGTTTGCCATTGTCCCTTGTGAGCTATTATTACCAATATGTGTGGGTGTCACTATGTATATTGCCTGTATTTATAGTTTTATCATATACTGTCAGTATTTATAGCTCTGAAATCAGATTTTCAGTTGAGAGAGCCAGGATTTAACTTATTAAGTCCTGGAACTTGTGTCTGTCAGGAGAGCAAAAAAGACTCTTGAAAAAAGACTTGGATAACGTGATTTTCAGGGGTAAATGCTTGAGGAAGAGGAGCAAGGCGGCAGGAAAGGCAGAGGGGGAGTAAACTGGTGACCTGGGAGGAAGGTAACGTTGAGGAAGGGAATAAACACAGCAGAGAGAAGCACCCTAAATACCACCTCCAGCTCCTTCTTTCTTTGCCTCCCCTTCTGCTGAAAAGAAGGGGTCGCAGTGAAGCAGAGCAAGGAAATAGGAGCTAAATGTTCTACTCGGTGTAACACGGGGGTTGTCGAGCCCCTTGGTACCGAGAAGGATGAGTGAGTGTGGTCCCTTCTTCTGTGCTCTACAGGTATGTGATGGCCACAGTGTTAATTAAAGTGCTTCATGCCATCCTAAGCGGTGAGGCCAGTACAGTTGCTTTTGCATATTCTGGGATCTTAATTTATAAAATAACTTGACAGGCATCTACATCAGTCAAGAATTAAAAGGTATGATTGCCTGGTAGGAATAGTACCCACTGTGTAGAAATAAATACAAAGCCCTCAGTTTAAATACAGCTGATTACAGTCAACTTTTAGCATATTTAATACATCAAGCCCCCAATAAAATGTTTGCAAATCTTATATAAAATGGGGTTGAACTGGTTAACACTTGACTATCTAAAATGTATGTAAATAAGTTACCAAAAAGCCATTAAGTACTATTGCATAGTATCAAATTCTCCGTGGGTATAATTGCCAAAGTGGGGGAAAATACAATTGTAAAGAACCCCTTTTTTTTTTTTTTTTAAATGTCTTTCCTCCCAAACCAATAGAATTGATGTTTTTTCTCTTTTTGTTATGATAATTTCCAAGAGTAACTCTACTTCTTCTAAGTCTTCTACCATAACCCCTAAGAGATTAGATTTTAGTCAAAGTGATCAAGCTGACATCTTCCCAAGGTCATTTTCTAGATGCAGGATAGAGGACGTGATTGGATTTCAAATCCACCCGAGTAAATCACAATGACAAGAAACAGGGGGACACCGAAACCTTGTGCTGCTTTCTGTTATTGAGTGGCCCAGCGGGGGGTTAGCCTGCATGAAAAAAAAAAAAAAAAAAAAAAAAAAAGAAGCAAGCCTAAACTTTCCACACTGATATTCCAAGATTTTCTTTAACAAAGAAAGAAAAACTCTGNTCGATAGCGGCTGTGTTCAAAGTTCCTGAGGTTGGGATTCTGACAGATTCTGTCTCCCTGCAAATGATGACATTGAAATCAATTGATCAGCTAGTTCTTGTCAGAGTGTACAGCAGAGAATTCCGCGCGGTTATCCATGAGAAGGCTCACCTTACGAACAGCACCTACTGAGACAAGAATCGTGGAATTGCCAGAGTTGGAGGGGACCTCTAGAGATCATCTGGTCCAACCCCCCTGCTAAAGCAGGGCTGCCCAGAGCACATCCCTCAGGGCTGCATCCAGGAGGGGCTTGAAGGTCTCCAGAGAAGGGGACTCCACACCCTCCCTGGGNGGCTCCAGAGTCCCAGCTCTCTCAGCCTTTCCTCGTCAGGGGGATGCTCCAATCCCTCCAGCATCTCTGTTGCCCTATGCTGGACTCTCTCCAGTAGTTCTTGAACTTGGAAGTAGTTCTCTCTTGAGCTGGGGAGCCCAGCACTGGATGCAGTATTCCAGTTGTGGCCTCAGCAGTACAGAGTAGAGAGGGAGAAGGACCTCCCTATATCTACTGGCCACACTCTTCCCTACGCAGCCCAGGATTCTGTTGGCATCTTGGCCACAGGGTCACATTGCTGGCTCATGGAGAGTTGACTATCTACCAGGACCCTCAGATCCTTCTAAGAGGTGCTTTCCAAGAGTTCTACCCCTACTACCTCTCTTGATGCCCTGAATTCTTCCTCCCCATTTCTGAAACGCTGATGGATATATAGATACCAAAGCAAGTTAGGTTTTGTTTGGGCTTGCTTCCGTGAAGCCTTGTTTCTCAGAGGTATTGCTGTTCCTGAAAACTATTTATACAGCACTAGAAGAAAATAATCTACTTCACTGCTAGGCTTTGGCATCCCTCTGAGAGCTCTGCGCCTGCAGCAGGTATAACGCTGCTCTGCAGGCACCGGCCGGGCTCCAGGAAATAAATATTGGGAGTTTCCTTCCCAGAGCGGAGCCAGAGCGATGTAAAACAAAACGTGTCTCTTTGAAGTATGCCACAAAATATCAATAGGAATCTAATTTATTTATTACTTGAGTGTGGATAATGCTCTGTGGGGAGCTGCAGCGATGGTTTATCATCCTGCCTTGCCTTCGGAAAAAATAAGAAATTAATAGTTGCTTTCCTGTTCTGAGTGCACATTTGTTATCCCAAGACAGACCTGTTACCCTTAAAGCTAACACATGGTTCTGGAAATGATGCCTGAGGTTTTCCCTCGTAATTATTGCCCTTATCCTTTTTCTTTCCTTAAAAAACAGAAAATGTGGGCTTTAAACTTGGAGGCATTGCTGAGGAATCGGGGTAGGGGTGGTAACAAAGGGGGTTTTATTTATTTGTGCATTAGCTTAAAAATGTTTTAACATTCCTTTTCCTTGGTACGTAACATGTTACTGGAGGCTTCTCTTGGGAGCAGATACTCTCGTGGATAGCCGTGTCCTGGAGCAATGTGACAGTAGCTCTGGGATAAGGTGGGAGTAACGTGTGTGGTGGTGTTTGGTGTTGGACCTCTGTTCTTCTTTCTGCAGTGGGCTGGACTGGCCAAGGTCTTGCTTTCTGTTACATTTTTCTGCCAGTTCTGCTCTCTGGCCTCCTTTCAGCAATTCAACCGAGGAGAAGTATCCATAGGTCCTCCTTTACCGAGGGACCAGCCCTGGCTGAAGGTGACAGGATGGAGGTCCTCCAAAACAGCACCCCCAGGTGGACCCTCCTCTGGGACCTACGTAGTCCTGTGTAGGGCTCCCCTAGAACCGCAGTGTCACTGCCTGGGTTAAACCTGCCTTCTCATCCCACTGCAGAAGGGCTACACGAAGAGTCATTCAGAAACTGGAAGGGGCTCTAAGGTCTCCCCGGAGCCTTCTCTTCTCCAGGCTGAACCCCCAACTCTCTCAGCCTGTCCTCACAGCAGAGGGGCTCCAGCCCACATAGTCTTGTTCTGCTTCAAAAAAACACTCATTACTGGAGCATTTCTAGACTCCCGTGGAGAATTTGTTGATGTGATTAAAAAAAAAAAAAGATCTATCTGACACTTTTCTGTCTGGGAAGCTGAGCCTTCACCTGCTGGAGCACTCCCCACTCATCCTCTCTGGTTTGGGTGGAGTCTGTAGGTTCTTCAGAGCAGAACTGTCACCTGCTGTACCATAACCCTGCTCCTGATGGGAACCTTTGGGTGGTGGTAAGAAATGCCCGGAGAAGGGTGTCTTTGTGGCACTAAACGTTGTGTTCGTTTAACAGTATGCGAGTGTGGAGAAAAATGGAGAATTCTTCATGTCTCCTAACGACTTTGTCACGCGGTACCTGAAGATCATCGGCGATGGTTTGCCCAATGCAAACACCGTGCAGCTCCTGGCAGGTGTGGTGGACCAGACAAAAGATGGGTAAGTGGGCTTTTTTTGGTTTTTTCTTAATAATTCTAAAGTGGAAAGAGCAGAAATAATATTTTGGGCTGCATGTGCCATTTAACTCCGCAAACCATTTTCTGTCTGCGATGTATTTTTAATTCATTGAACCTTTTGTGTTTCTTGGCCGGCTCCCCTGACTCCTGCTTTTTCTTTCCTTCTGTGAGTCTTTCTGTCTTTGTTTATTTTTTGTCTGTCACGAACACATTTCAGTAGCAATCCCAAATAAGTCTAGATGGTGTAGGAAGAGAGATCATCGAAGAAAAAGAAAAGTGCCCCTGCTTTGTTTTCAGGTAGCACCTTTAAAGGTTTTTGCCCTGGTTCTATTCCCTTAAGAGGGAGGAGGAGCAAGGAAGGTCTTTGGGAGCTGCTTTGGGAAGGCAGGGGTGAGGTTGGGTGCACATGGTTTGCATTTGAAAGGCTGACTTTGCCAATAGGCAAGATCAGCCACCCCTCCACCTGCCTCCCCCCTTCTTTAATGAAATCCTAGCTTCTGCTTTTGATACTTGCCCAGGCAAGCTGCCTCTTCACCCAGAGGAGTGCGTTTTTTTGAACTCTGCCTTTAAAGTATCCTTAGAGAAACTGTTAGAGTAATTAGCTATGGACTTGAAGTCTGGAGTTGGGGCATTTTTAGAAACCAGAAAACTTCAGGCGTGACTCATGTTGGTGGTTGCAGAGAGCAAAATGTGAGATAAATAAAGCGTGAGTGGAGAATGCAGGTTTCCTAGGGAGCTGGGAGCTTTTGCTGCCGTTCCTGTGCTCTCTGTCCTGCTCAGGCAGCCCCACGTGTCTGGGCCCCTTACACCTTGCAGATGAGTTCATGTGATGATTGTTAACCCTGGTAAAAGAGTTGTGTCAAAGGCTGTATTGGTGACACTGGCTCGATGGCAGCAAGAAGGTGGTGGCTTCAGATAGTGTTTGACCAAAAATGTGCAAACATTTCTCAGATTTCCTCCCTTTGGTTTCGTGCCTGTAAAAAAACTGCCATTTTCCAAATCGCATGGCTTCAGATGTGTTTTGTAATAAGAAGATTGGGAGTATAATCCATACCTTGTGATTTGGAGCTGCCTCACAAGCAGAAGCTGGTGTTGGAAAGAGCAGAATGGAACCCGGTAGCTTATGTGAACTTGTTGACAAGTTGGGATTTCATAACTTGGCGTGGTCCTGTAGGAGTTTTGCGGTGGAGTATTTGAGGCTTCTAATTGCTGCTTTCTGCCTCGGGTAAGGGCCGTTTCTGCAGCCCAGGCTGTGCAGTGACAGAGGACGGTGTGTTCCTGACATGTCTTCGGAGAGTCTCTTCTGGTGTTGGCTCTCCTCCTCTTGAGCCACTATGTGAATGTGTGAAAGAACCGAGGGAGTTCAGGAAGTGATGGGGCAGTTACTTTTAGGTTCCTGCAATGAAATCTCCGAGGGACAGCAATAGGACCTGCTGGTCTTCTCCTGTGGATTTTTTTTTCCAGCCCAGCAGTCCAGAACTCCTGGTTTTAAAGTGAAGTACAAAACTGGTTTTGAGAGTGTTCATTCTTAATAGGCCGGTCAGTGCTGGGAAACTGACGTGTGTTTAAGCTCCTGAAAGTCTGTTCAATGGTTTGGTTTTATCTCTGACATAAAATAGAAGGCAGCTTGCAAGAGCAATGACAAGTTGTTATAGTGTTAGTAGCTTAAAGTAGGGCGTTTCTGCAAATACTGCTAGAAATATTTCTAGAAGCACTTACCCGCTCTCTTGGATCCCTGCGTTGCTCCGAAGAAGCGTCTGTTCTTCATGGCTGGTGAGTGTGACCGTTCCTCACTAAGAGTCTGAGCCCGGAACCATCAGGGTTGTTCCTAGCACTTTTTAAAATGCTTTTTAATTCCTTCTGATTTTGGGGAGGAAGTTAGGTGTAGGTACCAAGTGTAATCCCAGAGAAATACTGAAATGGGTAAGTCCCAGGAGTAAAAGGCAGATGGCACAAGAGCTTCTGGCTCATGAGCAGATCAAAGAAATGGGCAGAGGGTTGCTTCCCCCAGGGCTGAAGAAGGTCCTGAGTTGTGAAGTGTAAGGCACAGTAGCTCTTACGTGCAACCTCACTGGAGCTGCTGTAGCCAAAAGCTCTTGTGTAGCTCCTGCGTAGCACGATCCCTACATTGCCAGAGGGTGAGGATTTGAGGGTGTCGGCAGGAGCTGCTGGTGGTGAGATAAAGGTACGAGACCTCGTAAGGCAAACTCTGTCATTTAATGAGTCTCTGTTTCCATGGGAGCAAGTTTTCCCTCCATCTTCGGTTGTGACATAGGGTTATTTGGAGTTAGGCTAGATTTAGATTAGATCTCAGGTAGAACTTCTTTGCTGTGGGGGTGGTGAGACCCTGGCCCAGGTTTGCCCAGAGAAGCTGTGGCTGCCCCATCCCTGGAGGGGTTCAAGGCCAGGCTGGATGGGGCTTGGAGCAACCTGGGGTGGTGGGAGGTGTCCCTGCCCAGGGCAGGGGGTGGCACTGGGTGGGCTGTAAGGTCCCTTCCAACCCAAACCGTTCTCTGGTTCTTACGGAGGCATCTTTTTAAGGTTTAATTTAAGAAAAGGAGGTGGTTTTCTTGCCAGTGGCCAGAGAAGGCTTGCAAAGCAGCCGATTGGTAATAACACAGATTTTTGAAAAGTATTCACGTGGCTGCAGCTTGTATGAAACGGGCGTAAGAGCCTTGCCTGCTCCCTGGCCAGCTTCCTGGAAGCTTCTCCTTCCTTATTTTAGTTCCAAAAAATGCTTCACTTGGCTTCAGGTGAAACGGAAACCCCCTGAAAATACAGTGGCTCTCTCAAGACCTGTCAGCAACAGGCCAGGCTTTTCCATCTTGCCTACTCTAACATATTGTTTTTCAGTCTTTTGTTGTACTTTTAAACATCTGTCTAACAAAATAAGTATTTACTGCGGATCTCTGTTTGGACTGTAGTAACTAACACTTTACCCAGAAATACAGTGTGCTTTATTTTTAGAAAGGACAAACTATTCAAAAATAACACTTGGAAATGCCAGCATTTCCATTATTATTGGATATAAATTTATCCTCTAATGCACCAATTTACCCTATACTTAGTTTACCCAGGTTGCAGCGTAAAATAATAGATGTAGCTTCAATTTGTGTCCCATTATGTTATCATGCTTAAATTGCTGATACAGTAAAAACATATGCATTGATTTCTGAGAAAACCTCTTCATCATTGCATTTGTGTGTATTATTACAGCGGGTGATGGCTTTTTTTTTTCCTCCTTTGCCTGGTGACACACGGACTTTCTCTGGTGGGAAAGCATCTTGTGTCCCTGGTGCCCGGGTACCGTGGATGGGAGCACCAGGAGAAGCAGCCTGGGCCAGGGTAGAAAATAGTGGGTTTGCTCCATCTTTGTTGTGTTGGGAACATAGCTGGCCTTGTGTATTTGTTTGGGGTTTTTTTTTAAAAATACCAAGATTCCAGCCTTCCTGAATAAATGGCACAACGTTGGCACCGATGATGATGAGGATGTGAAGGCGAAGGCTGGCGTTGGCAGGATAGCTTGAAGTAAAACCTGGTAAACGTTTCAGCTTCCTCTCTTTGTTAAAGAGGAAATCACTGTTGAAATCAGTGGGCTTTTCACTGCTTCTGCAACATAAATGAGCACTTGTTTAGGTAGATGAATTAACTCTTAAGTAGTATATTGAAGTCCATGTTAATACGTGCTGTTTAATGACACCTAATGATATTCGGCGAGGGGTTATGCTAAACCCAAAAGGGTGATGCTAAACCGGAGAGAAAATGTGTTACCCAGGCAACTACCCTTGTGCAGCGCAGAGAAGTGAGCATATGGCTATGTGGTACACATTATTTCAGCATCTTTAAGCTTTAAGAATCACACGTGTAATTGACTGTGAAAAATTACTGCTCAGTTACTGTATTGTACGGTCATAATAGAAGCAAATGAATACGTCATTGTTGTTAGAATAGATCTGTTGGGAATCACTAGCAGGCTAGTCTACTTAGGGAGCAAAAATACAATAAGAAGAAAATAGCTGGTTTAATTAACATGTAAAAATTGGGTTAATTTGAATTCAGCTGGCGCAGCAGATATTAATGTCTCTTCTTTAACATTCTGGCTGGAACCACACAATTTGTACACTTTTAATCTTCCTAGTAATACGAATAATTGTTTTCTAAAATGGATATGGGGTTATTTTAAGAACCTCGCTCTGACTTATTAAGGGGGTTCATTACTTGGGAGCGCTGACAAAGGATGCTTCTGTCAGTACCAAGTCTTACAGCAGCGCTAATATGTGGAGTTTTAATCAACTCCAGGTCTAAGAACATAGAACAGAGGAAGACGGGATGTGTTCTGGGCGTGATGCTGGGACTCCGCAGGTCTAGGTGCTGCCTTTCTTCTATGTGCTCTCCCCACCGCGTGGGGATGGGTCGGTAAGGATGTATTCTGCTGGGTGTTTCACAGTAAAAAAAAAACAGTTGGCAGATATTTTACATTTTTAATTCTAAACAGTCCTCTTGTAGAGTCTGGCCGCCTCCTGGCTGTGTTCTTTCTGCGTGGGGGCTCTGCAACCTTTGGGACAGGAGGGTTCAGGGCTTTGTACCTGCGTGCTGTTGTGGAAGTTGTGGGGTGTGTAACCAGCAGTGATGGGCAATCATGAGCTTTTGCAACCTGTAAGCAACAATAAACACAGGTAAATGCAAAATGAAGCAGGCTGTGATGTATCGGTTTAAAATTGAAGGGAATGTTGCATTGGAAGGCTGCATACAGCCTTCCAGGATCTGAAGGGAGCTCCAGGAGAGCTGGAGAGGGACTCTTGGTCAGGGAGGGGAGGGACAGGACAAGGGGGAAGGGTTTTAAACTGGAAGAGGGGAGATTTAGATTGGATATTAGGAAGAACTTCTTTGCTGTGAGAGTGGTGAGGCACTGGAACAGGCTGCCCAGGGAGGTTGTGGCTGCCCCATCCCTGGAGGGGTTCAAGGCCAGGCTGGATGGGGCTTGGAGCAACCTGGTGTGGGAAGGGAAGGGAGAGGTCCCCTGGAAGGGACCTCTCAGAGATCATGGNTCCCGATCACAAGTCCTTCCCCATCTCTCTTGGAGCCCTTCTTGGGACTGGAAGGGGCTCTAAGGTCTCCCTGGAGCCTTCTCTTCTCCAGGTTGAACAACTTTACCTCTCTCAGCCTGTCCTCACAGGCAGGCGCAGCCCTCAGACCATCATCATGGTCTCCTCTGGCCCCTGTTCCAACAGCTCCATGTCCTTTCTGCTGAGGATGATGAATTTGGATAAACTGCTTTTGGGCTGAGGAGTAACGTGCAGACAGAGTGCTTGAAATTTGTGACTCTGTGCAGGCCTGGGGGGCTNTTACCTCTCTCAGCCTGTCCTCACAGGCAGGAGCAGCCCTCAGACCATCATCATGGTCTCCTCTGGCCCCCGTTCCAACAGCTCCATGTCCTTTGGATAAACTGCTTTTGGGCTGAGGAGTAACGTGCAGACAGAGTGCTTGAAATTTGTGACTCTGTGCAGGCCTGGGGGGCTGCCACAGCGAACTGACACCTTGCTCACAAACAGATGATGCTTGCTGATGCTTTCCAAAAGCCTTGAGTACTGAGTCTGGACGGAGGTTACTCCTCTCTTTGCTGGCTTCTGTCTTGCCAGCGGGGGGAGGTTGGTCTCCCCAGAGGGCGGTTAGACATTAAAGCCGAGGTGAGTGGCCACGCCGAGCGCTTTCCTCATTTCATGTTTTGTTGTGACTTGCCAAGAGGCAACTTGACTTGCAACTTGTTCCTTGTTCAGCAAAGTCATTTCCATCCAGGCCTCCTGACAGCGTTGGTGGTGGGGCAATTTAGCATAAATTTTAATCCCTGTTGATAACATCTTGTAGACATTTCATTTGCGATCTTATTTCTTTTGTGTAATCTATGGCATGTTGCGTTTCGGTTTTCTGCAAGCGAGTGTTTTCATAGCTCTTGCCTTCTCCTTCATCCCTCAGGTTGATATCCTTCCAAGAGTTTGTGGCGTTTGAGTCAGTCCTGTGCGCCCCAGACGCGTTGTTCATCGTCGCCTTTCAGCTGTTTGACAAGACTGGCAAAGGAGAAGTCACTTTTGGTAAGACTGTTCTTAAATGTACGCTCTTAATTTAAAAATCCCAATGCTGTTTCGCCTCCTGTTACTGTAGGGAAGAGGGTGACTGGTGGTGGAACTACAGGAGTGCCAAGCAGCTTTCCGGCCGTGTTTGTAGTCATTTACACGAGCACAAGATGAAGTCACGGTCACGGTCATCTTCACGATGGTGGTTTTCTCTGGAGAACTGGTCATTTGGCTTTTTCTCTTCCCCAACGTGCTCGTGCAGGTCTTCAGAACGGCAGTGAAAGGTGACCCTAGGAAATGATTGTAAAACCGCAAGGAAGTTGCCAGAAGACTTGGGTGAATGTGGAGCCTGAAATTACCCTGAATTATTTTTTGTTTAAATTGGCTATATTTCAAGCCGGCTTCCTTTTAAGGCTTAAAACTTTCTTCTGTGAGATTTTACAGTAATAAATCCATTATTACCTGCCTCCCCCTGAAACTTCAGGAGGTGTGGTGTTTGCACTGACAATACTGGAAATACTCAGGCCAGTTTGAAACTTGATTACGAGGCCAGTTTATTTCTAGATACCAGAGAGACAGCTTTTGGGATCTGCAGGACTGTCTGCCACCTGCCTGAGGGTAAGGGCCCTTCTGTCTGGAAGGATTTAGAAATCAGCAGTTTTGAAAAACTTCAGACATGGAGCTTGCCCTTCAAAAAGCGTGGGGGGGGAATTTTTCGACCTCAATTCCTACGCTGGATAAAATGGCTGTTTCTAATCTGCTGCATTTGGATGTGGTTATCCAAACGTCTCAAGTTTTATTAATTGGTTGTTAAACAGTTTTAAGGAAAAGGAAAGTCGGATGACGTTGGCTTTTTGTCGTTCCAAAATGTATGGTTCACACCTCCCTTGTTTTTTGCTACTGTTCCCCTCGCGTGGTTTATGCTCCATTAAAAAAGCCCTTCCCTTTCCATCTGAATTGCCAAGATCCTGGTTCCGTTGCTTGAAGCCTCCTCGTATTCCTTCTGCCGGCTCCAAAACCCCCTGTGGTGGCCAGTGAAAAACCTTGTGTCTAGTTTTGCTTTTTGGTTATTTTGGGTTGGCTGTTGAGGTTGTGAAAGATGTGCCTTTTGTGTGCAGTATTACCTGTTAGAACAGCTTGTCTTAAAAAAAAAAAAAAAAAAAGACTACAGATGGTAAGAGATTTGAAAAAAATTTCAGGAAGAAAGCTCTGCTGATCCGAACCTTGATGAAGGAAGCGTTTTGTGCCCGGCAGCCTGGTGGGTGTGTGTGGATGGAGAGGCAAGGAGAGCCGAGGGGCTTTGAAATGGGGAGGCCGTGCATATTTTGTAGGGGTTTTGTTCCAGCACAGCCGAACTGGGGGGGTTCCTGGAATGCCTGTGATGTGCAGGTTCTTGTCTGCGTCAGAGCCCCCCCTCTGGTGCTTGGAGGGGCTCGTTAATAATCTCGGAAGAAACCTTAGTCGTTTGATCTGAAGACTGAATCAGCCCCACTTAACTCTTTAACCCTTGGCGTTCCTGGTGGTATTTTCCCCGCTGGCAGACGCTTCCCTTGGGGCTTGATGCAGTGAGTCAAGGGATTTGTTTGGCATTTCAAGCCCATTGAAGTCCTGGCGATGAGAGAGACTCCTGTGCCAGGCTGTAGTTTAGGTATTTGGAAGAGGGAGACGTGCCAATGTTGGCAGAACCTCAGATGGCTTTGATTTTTATTTTATTTATTTATTTTTTAATTCCTTCCTCTCCCCCTTTGAAAGCATAAATGGGTTTGTAACTCCTGAGCGGTACCTTGGGGCTGCCTCCCCGGCAACGCCTGGGCTGAGGAGGATGCGCGGGCTGGCTCGGTGTCCTGCGTTCTCAGCAGAAATGGGAGACCTTTAAAGAAAGCTAGTTTCTATTTTCTATCATAATTAAAAAAAAAACCCAAAAACCAAAACAACCACCTTTCCCCCTCCTCCCCCTGCCCCAGTATGAAGAAAAATAATCTCCTAATACTTTGACAAATAAATTATTACAGTACTATCCTGTAACTTGGCCGCTTTGAGCCTCAGTCATGCCTCTTTGAGGTTAATTATGAGATCTTTTTCCACTGACTTGAATGGGAGTGGGCTCGGGTCCTTATCAGGGTTGGGAGACTTAAATAGGGGTTTTGTGCACTGTGGAATTACAGTGTGAAAGGAGCAGAAGAAAAGGGAAAGGATCGTTTTTCACTCCGCTGCTGTTAAGTGTAGTGTCTCAAGGATCCCATTATAAGTCGTATCTGGGTTTATTGTTGTAAAGAAACAGCGGTGGATTTTCTGGGCACTCATTGTCTTTTCTCTACAGGGAGATAATGGTATAAATATTTTAGCTTGTACCGAATGGAATATAGGGCTTCACAGCTGTGGCCTTTGCGTTTTCTACTGAGCAAATCACCCAAATCTTAATTCTTCCACGGCTGCACTTGGCTTGGCACCTTGGTCAAACAGATTAATGATGTGCTTTGCAGCAATGAGCTTTTGCACTGAATCCCACGTCCAGGCTGTGGGCATTTAGAGAAATCTTCTGGGTAGAGAAGCACCAGTGTTCGATACTTTGCGCTCGCTTTTCTTGCAGAATGCTGCTCTCTTACTTTAAGCTTCTAGGTTGGAAATGCCTGATTTATTTAGCCCTATGTTGACATCTCTGTGATTTGAGATGTTTAATTTCTTTCAAGTTGGAAGTTAACGGTGCCGGTTACAGGGGCTGATCCGGCAGCCGCGTGGGTGCGTGGCTGGGGCAGGGCGGGCAGAAGGATTGCCAATTTATTGTTTTTCCAGTAAATCAGTGGCCAGTGGCTGACAGAGACTACACCTGGCCGTGGCATCGTGTCCTAGATTTATCTGCTGCTGAAGTGTCAAACCTTTGACAGTTTGCAAGGAGTTAAAGCTCTCAGCAGGAAAGTGGGAGGAAGTTTTGCTGGCTTTTAAATTCCAGGCAAAGAGCAAACCATTGCTTCTTACTGTTGAGTGTTGACAGGCACATAAAAGCTGATAATGTAAGTCCAGGGGTTTAAGAGACTTAGTAGAGTTGCTTTTTTTGTCGTATGACTGTATTTTAATGCCTCATTAAAGAAGCAGAGCCCTTTGAAATTCTT
This sequence comes from Pedionomus torquatus, assembly GCA_013398155.1. NCBI lineage: Eukaryota > Metazoa > Chordata > Aves > Charadriiformes > Pedionomidae > Pedionomus > Pedionomus torquatus. The sequence continues at coordinate 34,238 of VZRU01003672.1, forward strand.
TACTAGACGGTGTTTAAAAGAAGGCGAGATGGTTGGGTAAAAATGTCAGTGTTTAAAAAACTAAGTCATCTTAACCTCCATCTCTAATTTCGGATGGATAAATGAAGTGATGGGGGGTAAGGGTGCTGAGCTGGGAGCCACCGAGCAGCGGTGATAGCCAGGGACTGGAACTCTCCTTTTCTTAGCCCAGCTCTCACAGCCCTCGTCGAGGGCAAACCGAGCGTTGGCCACGTTGGGTTGACAGAGAAAGGAAAGAGATGAAATTGCCCCCGTCTCTGCCAGGCGGTGCTCAACCTGCCTTTGAAGGTTTTCATTCCAATTTAAAGTAGAGTTTCCCACCAAACAGAAATTCTTGTTCTTAGTCTTGGTGTAGTCTTTGGGTGCTTGTTGTGTGGGTTTCTTTTATTTTAAAGTCATGTAATTCATCCTGAAGTTGCTTCAAAATGGATGCTGTGCTGTGCGGCTGTGGGAAATGGGAAGATGCTGTGAAACAAGTCAGTCCTTTAATTTAAAAAAAAAAAATAATAAAGGAACGAGCAAAACAAAACACAACCCCAAACCCAGCAAAACCACAAAGGGGATGGGGAACACAAGCCCAAAATTGTTGCTTGTTTTGCATAACAGAGCAGAGCAACTGCATTCTGCTTTTGTCTCAAAACAGAACTTTATTTACGTGTAGACAGCAGCTATTGTGGGTCTCTGCTTCTGCTATTAATTAGATCAGTACGGTTCTTGGATAAGCACATTAATTAATGATACATCTTACTAAGCACTCCTGTTTGCTTATCTGATACTTGAATTGCCTGAATACTTGTTTGTAAACTTTCTAAAAGCTCTCTGCAGAGGTTTGAACAGCTATTGTGGTGAGCCTCCGAGTGTCTCCCCCGTGATAACGCTCTGATGCTTTTTCAATATGCAAAAAAATTATTACAGGACTCTCACAACTGGGTCTTCTCATGGGATCTGTAATTCTGGTTTTTCCCTTGCACCAACCCCCTGGCTCGGCGATGCCCAGCCCGGCACCACGTCAAGCAGGAAAAGCTAAATCCGAACCACCAGAAGAAATCGCCGAGGCTGTAAACCTTGATAAATCACAATATTCGGTATTCCTCGGTGGAATTTCCAGCGCTGGTTTGAATTGGTTAGAAACCGTGTAGTGGTGTGTTAGCTTCCACCCACACACCGAAACGCTTGTTGGTTTATAAATGGCAGTTGCCTAGAGATGATGGTCCCAACGGCAACATTTCATATGCAGAATTTGTTTATTCTCATATAATTCTTGTGGTTTGTACTGGATTTTACACGAATAATGGGCAGTCTTAATTAAAAGAGGATGCAAGGTAGGCTTGTTGGTATATTTGTTTTCTTCAAAACGATTTTGATAGCTCCTTGCTACTGCTTTTGGAGAATTTCATTTCATATTTGTCGAGTTTTGTTTCTTCTTTGAACTAAACTGTTAGGCATCCAGGCAGACCGAAGGCATCTGCGGTAGAACAAAGCCTCGTAGTCACAAAGTGAAGCTCTCAGAAGAAAAGCTTCATAGGAGAAGCTCCATCCTTTTACACAGTTTTATTTCATTTGGTCTAGAAAATACAATTGAGTTTTCTAAGTCATCCAGAACTGAAATTTCATGTTTGGGTTTTGGGTTTGCTCTTTGTTACTGGTTTTGTGTTGTTTTCTTTTTTCCTTTTTTTCTTTTCCTTTTTTTTTTTTTTTTTTTTTTCCTTTTTTTAAATCTTAAGCTTTCTACTGGCAAACAATAGGCTGAAGGCTGAGTGTGTCTCTTGTTCGGTACCAAAACCCAAGGAATGATCAAACTGTTGAGGTTTAAGTTGGCCATGGCAGCCACGTGGTTCGATGTCTTGCAGGGCCATCAAGACCAGGTTGCTCTGGGGGCAACCTCCAATCAAGGTTTTAACTATTCCTAAGGATGGAGACTCTCAGCCTCTATGAGAAGCTGTGGCTGCCCCATCCCTGGAGGGGTTCAAGACCAGGTTGGATGGCACTTTGAGCAAATTGGTCTAGTAGGAGGTGTCCCTGCCCATGGCAGGGGGGTGGATCTTGATGATTTTTAAGGTCCCTTCCAACTCTTAACCATTCTGTGAGCATCTTCCAGGATGTGACTGTTGTTACAGTGAAGAATAATTTCCTGATGCCTCACTGGGATTGCCTCTTGTCCTCCTGCTGTGTGTCTTCATCCTCCTGTCACCCTCCCATCAGTAGCTGTAGACACCAACAAGGTCCTCCTTTAGCCCACCCTTCTCCAGCCTGAGCAAACCCCACACCATTAGCCTCTCCACGTCAACCCCCAACGATCTTACGTGGAGAATATAAAAATTGTATTTTATTTTAGATTTTAGCCAGGTTCTGCTGTTTACCTTGGTGGAAGTGATCTTTTTTTTTGTTTGTTTGTTTTTTGTTTTGTTATTCTTCAGGCCAAAAGGGGCAAATTTTAGTTTTTCTGCCCTTATGGGGCCTAGTGCTTTCCAAACCCATGGTCTTTGGGCTCTGGCGGTCGGTTCCTCACTCGGAAGGAGGTCAGGAAAGGTAATTAAAAAATGTAAGACTGTTGCCAGTAAACTGAAAATGTGGATGTGCACAGCTCAAGTAGAAATACTTTTAAGGGTTTGCATCTTGGAAAAATGTTGAAAAGCTTTACTGTAAGCCAATTAGGTAATACTCTGTCTGTAAATTAATGTTATTTTCCCTTACTTCTAAGGAGGCCAGAAGAAGCAGACAAGCTTGGGTCTAGAGTCATAAACGCTGAGAGTGATGGTGCTTGTGGAAAGAGCTTGCTTTATTTTTGGAGTGTTTTCAATGTTTAGCAGAGGTGATAGAAGAGCTCAGCTGTGTCAGTCAAAGATCAGAGCCAAGCCAAACAGGACCAGGGTATGGCTATGTCATGAGAAGTGAATTCTTCGTTTTTAGAAGTGACAAGAGCACAACCAACCAGAGCAGGGAGGAAAGCAAGAAGAGGAAAAAGTGAGGATGTTTTCAGCAGAGGGATGAAACTTGAAGCATATTGTGGGATTTTTGATTGGGAAACATCACAAAGGCACAAGCACGTTCTCTGTGATGTTTCCATTAAACTAAAATTAACCCATGAGACCGCTGTGTCCTTCATGAGAAGTTTGGATGGGGCAGTGATGGGGCTGTGGCAGGACAGTCCCTGCTCTGCCCAGAGATGTGCCGAGTCAAACAATTCCATTTTTTGAGGGCAACCCAACAAATCTCATAAGCTTTTGCTTTCCATTGAGGTGCTCCAGGTGTTAGTATGTCACCTGGAGGTGAAGAAGCATGGTGAAGGCATTCGTTTTTTGATGTATGTGGAGCTTTTGCACTCGTTTAGATCATCTGCTTGTCCTGCAAGAAGAACCACCCTGATGGTTGGAGCTTTTGAAATGACTTGTGAGCGGTGTTTTCCAAACAGCTGAATGCAGATGCACACCAATATCAGACTGAGGTGCCTGGAATGATGTGGTATTGAATCTTTTCAGAGGTCGAACGACCTGCTCAGTTCAGTGGGTCAAACCCCCACTTTTCATGAAAGGCCAGCGGTAGGTCTGCGCCCTTTACTATAATGCCTCCAGTTTGAACAGCCAGAGGTAGCAGATAATTCGAGAATAATAATTGGTGGGGTAATTCATGAATATGGAATGCTCAGATGGTTAAAACAGGGTGTTTTCTGCTGGTACTTTGTCTACTTAAAAAGGGAAAAAAAATAGGTGTGGAAAAGGTGGGAAAAAGCCAATTTGAGAGTAAATTTCAGCTCTCCGAGGTGACTCTTTGGTTAACAGGGCTGGCTGTCGTTCCCATGGCTCCGTATATCCTGTCAGGGAAAAAAAGCCCAAGGTGAATACTAGGCAGCATCTGGGGAGGAACCGTAAGATTCCACACCAGAATATATTTAAACCTTGGCAGCAGCAGAGTCAAGCTTGATTTTTATTTCATTTTTTTTCCCCCTCATTGCCTTTTCAAATTGTCCCAGAATTAGAGATTAGGAGGTAAAAGAGTTTCAGCAGGCTATTTGCTGTTACAAATTTTACTGTGAAATTTCAGGTAGCAAAATACACATACTTTTGCAGTGTGTGTAATTTAGTTTTCTAAATTGGAAAATCTGCTGTTACCTAGCAGTTAATGACTATTTTTTTCCAACGTTTGGAATGCAGGACCTGATTTGATAAGCTGATCAAAGAAAACAAAACTGAGAACACGTTGGAAATGCTCAAAGTGAAAATTACAGTTTAGGTAGGTTTGGGGGTAGATAGTTAGACATTTTAATTGAACTAAAATAGTTTTATACTAATACAGTACTGTTGTGGGAGTACATTTTGTGGTGCATTTGAAATTGAAGTATTTAAGTGGGGGAAAATGTATGTTAATGCTTTGCAAGAAAGTGATTTGATTTTTTTTTTTCTTTAATACCATCTATCTAAGCAAAATAGCTGTTAAAGAAATAGAGCTTCTGAGCCTGTAGTGGAGAGTAAAGTGTGAAGTTTGAGGATAATTTCTTCTAAGCCAGGAATTTGCTTTTATCACTTTGGCTGGTGTATTAAACTGCAGGAAACAACCCTGTGAATTGAGCAGGAAATTTGTACTCCCGGACAACTCCAGCGCCATCAGCCCCTGGCGGTGCGAAAGAAAGGTGTGGAGTCCAGCCTGAAGGTCCTGTGCTTTTAACATCTCCGTGACAGGGATAACAGAAACAAGTCCAGGTGATGATTTCACTTGCCCACGTGGAATTTGATCCCACGGCTCTGCTTACCCAACAGCACGGGGGGCTGGTGCAGAGCGGTGGCAGCCCCAGCTCGCCCATTACGACTCGGCACTAGCCCGCAGCCGGGCTGGCTCGACATAGTTAAATCGGTTAAAAATTACCTCTTTTTATTATTTGAGTTTTACCTTGGGGGATTTTCTCCGAATTTGGAGTAATTACTCTAAATTTACCAAAAATGAGCTACCGCTTGCACATGTGTGCACACACACAGAATCACCAAAAGAAGTGAATTTGGGTTTCTTTAGGTGTCTGTCCCCAAGTGTGTGTGTGCAGCCGTGTTTTCCGGGGGTGGGTGAAACTGGTCTTAGTCTAAAGGGACGGAGTTCACTGATGGAGGTTTTTGGACTCTTTTGAATGAATCTGTTTTAAAACAGTAGATAAATTGCGCTGGCCTGAGCTGCTGTCTGTTCCAAATCCCCTGGCACCCCCCATTTCTTGAGATGTGTGATACTGTCCCTTTTTCTTCAAATTATGTGCTCCCTTTCTACTGTGCCAGCTTCAGTTTGAGTGTTCTACTAGATACTTTACTTGGAATATTTTAAGAAGAAAATAAAATGTTTATTTTTTTTCTTTCCCTTTTCCCTTTTCCCTTTTCCCTTTTCCCTTTTCCCTTTTCCCTTTTCCCTTTTCCCTTTTCCCTTTTCCTTTTTCCCTTTTCCCTTTTTTTTCCCTTTTCCCTTGGGGGTTCTTTGGATCCTTACAGAAGTTATTATTACCAATATCATCAGGGGGATCTCATTTTTTTTTCCTCAAGGCCCAGGGATCTGGTGCAGGTTTTCTCTACCATGCACAAATCTCTTGGTTGTAAAGGTGTAACGTATATAAAACGAGTAGAACATAGAACTTAACTAAAATAGAGCCGATGCTGATGGCTTCTCTGCAAAAATGAGTTTTGGAAGGGCAGTGAGGTTTTTTGTAGATGATCACGAATTTTCTTCTAACTCTACACTGAGACTGGAGATAGGAGAGGTTGGAGCCCCTCTGCTGTGAGGACAGGCTGAGGGAGCTGGGGCTGTTCAGCCTGGAGAAGAGAAGGCTCCAGGGAGACCTTGGAGCAGCCTTCCAGGATCTGAAGGGAGCTCCAGGAGAGCTGGAGAGGGACTCTTGGTCAGATATAACATATATATATATCAATCTATCAGATACTTATGGATTATACCCTGTAAAAACTTTAGTCATTTGTTCTGCCAAGTGATTTTTTTTCTTTAATATAGTGGGAGAATGACTTTCAGCTCTTTCCTTTTAAAATTTCAGATTTCCAAATAGATAATTTTTTCCTTGGGGACTGTTGGTGGTCTTTGTCACGCCAAGCTCCTGTAGTATCCCAAAGCAGGCTTTATTTCTGTTGGAATTCTTATAATTTGGAAGTGTGACTGCAGCGTACTTGTTTGTACAGTAAGGATTTGGGCATAGGCACCGGGGCACTGGGGGAGAAGAGAGTCCCCAGGACTCAAAGGACCAAAAACCAGTCCACCAGCATCAGTGCACCAGGAGGAAAATAGCGGGACTGTTCCGTGCAGTGCTCCGAAACCAACGCCAAGGTACCTTGTTAGTTTTTAATTAGAGGCAGTGCCAGGGCCAAAGCGACTATTAGTTTTGGAACTTTGCCATTTAATATAAATTGTGAGTTTCAAAGTTTAATTTTTTTTAATTTTTTTTAAAGATTGACACACAAATGACAGCACGGATTTCTAAAAATGAGTGTTTAAAATCTTCTTCGACCTGTTGTTCGTTTTGTTTTCCACCAGCTCTGCTCCAAACAAGGCAAACACCGAAATGAATGCATCTTTTGCCGGCTGGAGAGCTTGTGCTCTTACGTCTCCTGGCACTGGAGCACCGGCATTTTGCATTTTGAAACCTAAAACAATTAAACAGTGTTTTCGTCTGGATTTAAAAGCTTCCATTTAGCAGATATTTTGATTAAATACGGGTTTAGGATCAAGCCACATTTGCCCAGAGAGGTTGCAGCATCTCCGTGGTCCCAGACCTTGGCTGAGCAACCTGACCTGGCTGGACCTTCTGTGGCGGAGCTTGGTCCAGGTGAAATCCCGGTGTCCTTTCCATCACAAAGGAGCTTGGAACTCTGTGAAAAGGTTCCTTTAAAAGCATCTAAACAAAAATAACTCCTGGCTATTGAAGGACGTTGCTGCTTCCTTATGTTTCACTGGGTTTAGTTCAGCAGCTTGCGGGGAGTCGGGGAGCTTCCGTGGTGGGTTTAAGGCAAAAATACATATCACAATTAACCCTTTTTTATTTTAATACTGGATTTAGATGATGAGGAGATGGTACTGTTAGAACTGAGAAAGGACTTAAGAGTGAGTTCTGCTGGTTGGATCTCTTGTGGTGGTTAAATCACAGAACACTTTGTTCATGAACGGTCGTTAATGCCTGAAGGGGCCACTGTGTCTGCAGGTGGGACTTGGGTCAGTGACGCTGGGGTAGGTGAAAGCGAGGAAGGAGGCAAAGCTCTACCCACTGAGCGTGTACAGGAGTCTGTGAACCGTAAATAGTTGAGGAAGGGAAGTAGAGACCCCGTGTGCCATGGTCTTGTGCCATCAGAGGATCCACAGAACACACCCTCTATCAGAAAAGCCTCTGGTATCAGTCATGGAGTAGGAGTCTGAGAATCAAGTGGTGTAGGGGGTTTCTTGCTATTGTGCTAAATACCTACACTAAGGTGGTAGTCATTGCTTTCCAATTCATAGCAGAACTTAAGTGTATGTCTCCTCCTTGGACTGCTCAGAGGGATTTCTGTGCTTACGTCAACTCCTGAGGCTTCTGTGTGGGCTTTAATCTCAAAAATAGACCAGGAAATGCAAAAGCCCTGGATATAGACCTTACTGTATTCCTGCCTTGATGAGGCTTTAAGTTCCATTGCTGTGGGTTCCTTTGCCATTTATAATGCCAATGATTAAACATTGTGTTTGGTCTGAAATTACTGTTGTTTTCACTTCTTGATGTTTGATTTCCTTGAGTTGGAATTTTGATATTGGAGCTCCAGCTAAGGAGGCGCAGAGTTGGGGGAGCAAGGTACATTGTTCTTTCGAGGGCTAAGGTATGATAGCCAATTAAAATAAAATCCCAGTGGCATAATCAGAGGACACCGTGTAATTTTCATATGTTAACAAGTTGAAGTAAAGATTGTGAGGAGCCTGGGCCCTTCAAAAGGAATTTGAGACTGCTTTTATGCTAGCTAAGATTTTCCTATCTCTTACCTTGCATTGAATAAGAAAACACCTTCTTTCTCTGACGAAGAGAAAGCTGGAGTCCAACCAAACGTAATTCTTGGTAAATGGTGACTTGTTCCTAATCTTATCCAGACTGTGTCCATATCTTGCTCTGGGGAGCCACGGGAGGTGGGGAGAGAGGAGAAGAGGAAGCAAGTGAGCATCTTCTAGCTGTCCGAGATGGGTACTACAGCTCTTCTGGGAATATCTTTGTTCCTCTGGAAAAGCAGAGGTGGAGGCTGTCTCTTCCTTACTACCAGGACCAGCCAGCCTCCGTTTCCTCTTTATTTATGGACAAGATATGCTCTCCTTTTTTGGAGGAAGTCTGGCAGAAAGCAGGATCTATATTTATAAAGATGATCTCCATGACAGATGCAAGGTGCCTCAAGCCACATCAGTAGAAAGCAACTTAGATGAAAGACTTTCAAAGACTTTCAACAGAGGGACAGGACCTCGCCCTGAACCAATTGGCTTTTCCTCCTGTTGCCTTGAGAGTGGAATTTTGCTCCTGGAGAATGCTGGTGGACAAGGTCCCAGCTGGCTGTGACGGAGCTTGAAGACACAAAGGAACAATGTTGTCCTGGGGGCACTGACGTGGCTTGGAGAAAATTCTTACAGGACATTTTTAGGGCTTGAAGTTCTGAATTGTGAGAATTTGAGGTTCACTGGTGTCAGTCTTTCTGTTTGTAAGTTAAATCTGACTTGCTCTTTCACCCCTGATTTCCTGGGATCTGTGTGGGGGGTGTTTTTAAAGATGAAACCACTGACTGTGTTGAGGCATGGGACCATCTCTGCGACACCATCTCTGCTGTCTCTGTGAAGCTCCCCCCTTGCTTGAGAACAAGCTGTCCTTGTGGGTAACACCTTTTGGGTCTGCACAACAGGACAACTACCCCTTTCACTTCCTCAGGACCATTTTTTCCTGTGTCTTTACCTGTCATTCCCTTAGGCTCTGTCTGATGCCTTTCTTGCTCCCACCTGTGCTGCCGTGCTCTCACTTTGTCCTGCTTCCTTGCCTAAAAGTGGCAGTTCCACCCTGGCTGGGTTTCCTCAGCTCACCCCGATTGCCATGGGCTTGAACCAGAGGCCAGAACTCCACTTGCCCAGGAGACAGGATCTCATGGCCCCGAGGAGTCAGCTCCCACCTTGTTGGGGTGAACTGGTAGGTGCCCCCCAAGCCTGGCTGCCGGGTAGAGGCTGGCTCCACGAGGTGGCTCCCAGCTCGTTGCGCACAAAGCTGAGCTAATTTCCTCAACCCCAGGTGCCAGCCACGCTTGGGAACTGGTTTCCAGCTCTGCTGCTCGCAGAGACAGACAGGAGCTTGGGGTTTGGGCTCCTGGTCTTTCTTTCCCAAAGCGTGAAGGCAGCAGGAGACCTGTGGGCAGGGAGTGTCTCCTGGGAACCAGCTCTCCGTGCCCGCAGGAACTCGCAGGAGACAAGAACGGGCTCTGGGCTGGTGTTGCTGGAGGAGCCGTGTGGCAATTAGAAAGGTCTGTAGCACTTGGGAACCTCTGGCCTGGAGCTTGTCTTCAGAAGATCGTTGCCCTGTATTTTTGGTCCAGACAGACTGTCCCCTTGAAGTGGGTGCTGTCGTGTGAGACAGGTACTTCCTCAGATCTTTTTGCTGTTTCCATTAGTTAAAAATATGTACAATACAGTATGTTCCAGCAAATTATGGTCCTTATAAGTGTTTGTACAACTTCCTCTGGTTCAGGTGGTTGTTTCTTCATCAAAAATGCTATCAGAGAATCACAGGATGATAAAGGGTTGGGAGGGACCTCTGGAGACCACCCAGTCCAACCCCTGCCAGAGCAGGGTCACCCACAGCAGGTCCCACAGGAACNTCATGTTGAGATGGAGCTTCTGATGTTCCAGTTTTTGCCCGTTCCCTCTTGTCCTGTCCCTGGGCACCACTGAAAAAAGCCTGGCCCCATCCTCCTGGCACCCACCCTTTAACTGGTGCAGTGTTTTACCAAACAAATGCTGTCTTTTACCAAAAACTCTGCCAAGGCAATAATAAACCATTGGCCCGTTGCAACTACTAAACTGGACCCAACTATGGAGCTTGCTGTGAGCTTGAAACTGAACTTGAACTTCAGGTGTGATCAAACCCACCCCCTCCTTGTGGCAGGGGTCTGGGGCTGGCGGTGGTGCCCACTTTGTGTTCCTGCCCACCGTGTCCCTCACGTACCCATCCCTGCCCGTCGCTGCCCCTCTAAAGGAACTACAGAAAAGTGAATCTTGAAATCCTGGTATTTTTCATAGTCGGTTTGTTTGAATGTGGAGAACTCTGGGAATAATACAAAAGCCTGAATTATAAGTGACACAAAACTTCCATTGTTAGCGGCGTGAAAAGCTTATGCTGGAAATTGGGTAGCTTTAGTCATCTTTTTATAAATGGTCTTTTAATTTTAATCTTTTCTTTTTTTTTTTTTTCTTTAATACCTGGTGGTGACTCTTCTAATCAAACGCTGCAAGTGTAAAACTTCGCAAATGAAGAGATTGTTCCGAGGCTGGGTTTGTGAGGGTGTTCGAAACTTCATTTGTTTCTATTTTGGTAAACAAAAAAATCAGGTTTGCTTCACGGTATATTACTGATTTGTATGAAGAGTGTTGCTTTCCTCTTAGAAAATATATTTCTTCCACTTGTATAAATACAGGCTTGTATCTATTGTTATTTAATTTTATTATTTAAATGAACATTTTTCTTTTCTTCCCAGAGGATGCCAAGCAAGTTTTTGGCCAGACCACGATTCATCAGCACATTCCGTTCAACTGGAATTCAGAGTTCGTGCAGCTGCACTTCGGAAAGGATAGAAAAAGACACCTCACGTACGCGGAGTTCACCCAGTTTCTACTGGTGGGTCTGATGTAACACAGCTTGAGAAGAGTATCTGGGGGAGGTGTGGTGTGTGGAGAATAAAATGCAGTCTCTCTTTTGTAAGGAATCCTTGGCTGTTCGCACTCTAGGGTACTTCCTTGCAGAAAACAAAATATCTTGCTAATAAAAAAAAGCAGGTTGCCTGCATCTCAGCAGCCCTGTTAAAAACAGTCTTCAGTAGGAAAAAGGATCCTTGGAGTGGTAAAACACGTGAGTTTCTTATTTGTATTCCTTCTGAATCCTTAATGCCTCTATTTACACTAGAGAGTTTTAAAATGGGAACCTGCTTCAAGACTGCACGGTTTCTTTTTTTCTTGTTTACACAAGTATGTTAGTTCACAGTAGGAGGTGGTATCATTTTGATGAGGAATAATTAAGATAATGCTATTGAGACAAATGTTTCAAATTGACTTTGTAGAACAGAGCCTAATTAACTTGGTATGAAGAGGACGTCAGGTATCATATGATTAAATTGTATTCCCTTGGGTTTTGTATCGACTGTTGTAACTCCTGAGTAGCTAAGACATAGGCCAGTTTTGTGGCAGAACAGCGAACTGGAACCCCTCTTGGGTACAAACCCAACGTGTGTCACTTGATTAGTGTCAGTAACAACAACGGTCAGGGAAAAATGTCTCTGGCCACATGTTCTGGCGTTCACGTATCCTGATTTTGGTGGATTAAAATTGCAGTCTTAACGGAGCACCAGTCCTGTTTGCCTCGTGCATCTAGAGATCTGAGGAAAAGCTGAAGGAAGACCCAGTATGAAAAAAAGACGCTTTTTTTGCCAAAAAAAAAAAAAAAGTGAAGTTAGAAGCACAGGCCTAAAGAGCTCATAACGTCATGGCTGGGTATGTGGAAGATTTGGGTTCTTTCTTTGTGTCTTTGGGGTTCTTTTGTGGTTTTCCTTTGAATTGGGAAAAGCAAGAGGTGAGGCAGGAGTTTTCCAACTTTGGGGATGAATCCTAACTTCCAGACTTTCTCTTCCTATGGAGGGATGTTCCTCTTTTCTTGGACGTGATTGTATTCTGGGGAGAATCGTATTTGGTTTTGGTGTGTCTCCTTTGTTGTATTTTTTTAAGACTGGCTCTACTGCAAAAGTGAATCTTGGCTAATTGCAGTGCAGAGTAAGAGGTTGTGTTGGAACATGTCAGTGGTCCTCAGGAGCCAGACAGCCCTTTGGGTAATGGTCATAGAATCATAGAACAGTTTGGGTTAGAAAGGACCTTAAAGATCATCCAGTTCCAACCCCCTGCCTTGAGCAGGGACACCCCCATATAGAACAGAAAGAGGAAGAGTGATGGAGAGCAAGGATGAGGGTCTGTGTGTCGCCTCACCTCTAGAGAGGTGAGATGCATTCAGGAGAGGTTCTGAGGCTGCTAATAAAGATGTTCTTGGCATTGATGCAGGCAGCAGGGACTTTCCAAAAAGCCCTCAGGTTCTCCTGAAGTTGTCTGCTGTGGGTACAGGCTATCGGAGTGCTCGGTTGGTCACAGCAATTGGGTACGTCTTTCTAGAACTGTAAACCTTTGAAACACAGAGGTTCCCTTGCTAGTTCTTGCCTTGCAGCATTTTATGATAGATTGTGAAGTCTGGGCATGGGAATGACTCTCAGCACAAATTGGAGACTCTGTTCACAGACACAGAAGTCTTCCTTGAAGCTCTGTCACCTCTGGGACTTGGGTTTTGCGTCAGTCTTCTTGGATGTCTAGACCTTGGACATCAGACAAGAGGAGACCACACTGGAGATCAAACTACCTTCCTGCACATTCCTGATGCGTGAATGCTCTTTACATGGCATTTAACGTGGCCCAGATGGGTCCTTAAGGTGTGTCAGGTACTGCTTTGTAAGCACGAGGCCATTTGCAACTTTTAATGAAATAATCCAGCTGGAATCAAATTCATTCAGGTTGGGTCCTGTTACGCCACGTAAAGTTGTTACATATGCATCATCTGTCACAGCACTGGGGCTCATCACCACTTTTGGCAAAGCTGAGGGGATGTGGGAAATGACATTAGGCATGGATATTAGCCATGCATGAGGTGGATCTCCTCTGGCTTTCAGTAAGAAGAGTTGAAACGGGATTCTGAAAATTTATATCCCACCAGCACTTTGTCTGCACTAACAGAGATGCTGGAAAGTAGAGCCTCCAAACTGTTTGGCTCTAATACAATCTGTTGACCCAGAGCTCAGGGGTTGTTGTTTTACCCAGCTTCTTGTTCTGCTAGCTTAAAATTATATATTGGGGGATATATCTCCACTAAATATCGGTCACATCCAGACCTGTTTGCATATGGACAAGTTCCATCATCGCTGAAGTGGTGAGTCTGCTTCACCAAGAGCAACGCTGGCCCCTGTCTTGGTGTGGAAAGTCTGTTCCACAGGATGAATTTTAAGATATCCTTAAATGTGGGCCCAGTAAATCCATTTCCATGGTGTCTGGGAATTTTTTGTGCCCCGTGTGTTAATTGATGAAGTCGTGCTCTTTAATTGAGCCCCAGGATCTACTCCAGTGGAAAGGATTGTGCCGTTTCCAGTGACTCCATTGGGACGGAACCCAACCATAAATTTCTATCTGAGTGGGAAGTAAAGAAGCTTCTAATGAGCTGTCGGTGAAAGCTGGGGTAAAATCTCTAGATAGGAAATAAGTTCCTGAGAATTCCGCTGCCAGCGTGTCTGCCGCAGTGTGCAAATTAATTTTTCACAAAGCCTTGTGCTACCTGGGGGAGTTGTGGACTTCCAGCGCCAAGGGAGAGCTTGCTTGCTGAGTGTAGCTGCGTTTACAGAAAGTCTAGTCAGAGAAGGTTCTTACGGATGCGTGATTTGTGTTGCAAAGCAGCGAGGATTGTGTTGCTGTGAACTTTAAGCTGTCTCGGTAAACAAGGATGGACTGAAAGAGATGGAACACGGGAAAACATTGCAAATCGGATAGCATCTCTGAACGCTGCAGCTTTGCTTTATTGTGGTAATTTTTGTACTAGCTGCATGTACACAGCATAGGTGATGTTATAAACATCTCGTAAAAGATTTCCCTCATAAATATCCAGTAGCTGCTGAGCCTTTCCTGAAAGGGCCTTAGGCATCCTGTGAGATGGCTCGACTTTCAGCCCGGGGACCGAGGGAATAGATAGCCTTCTGGAGCACGTAGGGTTTATTACCTTGCTGTGTGATGTCTAGTGATTGCAGAAGTGGCAACCCTCTGGTTTCTTTAGGGGTGAAATGCAGTTTTGAGACCAAGTATGTTACCCTGTAATGGGCTGCATGCTCTTGTGTGCCACGTCACTGCCTTGGTGGTGGTTTGGGAAAGTCTTTGCCTGAAGGTCCTTGTGCTTTTTTCATCCTCCCCCTCTGCTCTGCCAGATGGGAGATGCTCCTGTGTTATTATGCTCCTCCGACCATAAACTTACCAAAAATTGCTTGCTTCCAAATTTCTGTTGAGAGTCTGATCCCAGCTGGAGTGAAGCGAGAGCTTAGGTGGCATCCAGCCAGGGTGAATGTTGTTGCTGAATTGCAAGGCAGCCAGGCAGAGGGCTGGGGTGTACAGGAGAGGTGCGAGAACTGAGGTGGCAATGCTACAAATTCTGACCCCATTAAAAGCAGAAATTTCTGAATAATTCCCATAAGTGAAACGCAGCCTTGAAACACTGATCCGTCCTTCCCTCTCCTCCCCTTTTTTCCTTCTCCTGCCTAATATATCAGGAGGTTTTCATCGTACCTTTCAGGTTAGGTGTTTCAATTAGAAACTGGGAGTACAGTGGGAGCGGTGAGGAGGCTGATCTCCGGCAGCTCTGATCCCTCGCCAGCTCAATTTGCCTTTCACCCTTCGCTCTCCGTTCCCTTTGGGCGCTGCTGTTGCTCCTGCAACTCACAGGAGGTCAGATGCACCAAGCAGACATCCTGCTGCTGATCCTTGACTAGCCCGAGTCTCGCCTTAATATGACTTTTAAGGCATATATTTGCAATTACATGGGAATAATAGGCTGGCATGATGATCCTCTGCAAGACTTGCATAGTATTGCTGTGACGTCCTTTTGCTCTGATTCCGTTTTCTAAGTAATGAATTTTGAATGTGTTTTCAGCTTAAGCGGTGTGTTTCCAGGGAAGAACTTTTTATAAGCCTTGAAATTTAAAGGGAGGAGATGGCGATGATTTGTTTTCCTCCGTTCAGCAAAGAAATCTTGGTGGGGAAGTCCACCTGCAGCACCAAAATGTGGTTCTGGTTTGGGCAAAATGGTTGAGCTGAAGAAAAGGTTCCTGTGTGTTACCAGGGTACTGCCTGCTGTTCCTTTTAAATGAAAAATAAAAAAAATAAGAAAGTAGTCTAACAGTAATTTGTGAAGAAAAGGGTGAAGGTCACAGTAGGAAAAGATACAAGTTTTGAGAGATTAAATGCCTTTCTTTCTCCCTTCTTCTCTCAGGGGTACATTTGAATCACAAAATGAGATTATCAGGGGGTTGCATCAGGTAATGCTTGTGACTGATCTCTGTTACTGCAGCGGAAATATTGAGAACTGATCTTTAATCAGTCCTGATACAAGGAGTTCTAAGTTAAACTGCTGGTGGCTTTTGTAGACAAATAACTTGATGTTTTAAATGAGGATGCTTTTTGAGGGAAGGCTTTCAGGATCAGTGGGTGTCTGCGTGGAGATCTCTGATGATGGCATTGTCCTCGCTCAAGGAGCAGAAAACGCTTTTTCAGGAAGTATTTTGACCTGCTGTGACACAGGAGAGAAACTGGATAATGCACATATGGGACACTTCAATGTTCACAAATAGGAGATCACCCACAACGGGTGTGTTGATATTTGCCCTCCCTTTCTCAGTTCAATGAATTGTGTAACCCAGTGTCCAGACAGCAGAGAAACCATGATGGTTGCCCCAGATCATGGAGTCAAGGAATTGCCAGAGTTGGAAGGGACCTCTAGAGATCCCCCGGTCCAACCCCCTGCTGAAGCAGGGCTGCCCAGAGCACATCCCTCAGGGCTGCATCCAGGAGGGGCTTGAAGGTCTCCAGAGAAGGGGACTCCACACCCTCCCTGGGCAGCCTCTGCCAGGGCTCTGACACCCTCACCGTGAGCTGAGCTCAGTGATGGACACCACATGTGTTGGAAAGTTGCACATACAATATCCAGTTAAAATCTGATTACGTGTAATCGCACTCTGTTAAGTATGAGATCTCTTGTAGGATTGCATTATGTGAAATCTAACTATTAAGGTGATGAATTTGAACTGACTTTTTTTTCCCTCTCCCTGTGTTTTCAGGAGATACAGTTAGAACATGCAAAACAAGCTTTTGTGCAGAGGGACAATGCTCAGGCTGGAAGAGTGACAGCCATGGACTTCAGGGACATTATGGTCACTATCCGGCCACACATGCTGACACCGTTTGTAGAAGAATGTCTCGTTGCTGTGAGTAGTCCTGGTATCCCAACTGGGAAAGAATTGGGATACAGACCTGTTATTCCTTTCTTATGTACCTTGACCACTACATGTGGCATGTAATCCAGCTTATGGATTTGTGGTTTTGAGTTTAGCTTTTGTTATAGAATCTTAGAATTGTCCAGGTTCCAAGGGACCGTTCAGATCATCTGGTCCAACCATCAACCTAACTCTGATAAAGACTCATCCCTTACCCATGTCTCTCATCACTATGTCAACTCATCTTTTAAATCCCTCCAGGGATGATGCCTCAACCCCTGCCCTGGACAGCCCAGTCCAAGGCTTAAGAACCCTTTCAGGGTGAAAACTTTTCCTGATATCAAATCTGAACCTCCCCTGGTGCAGCTTCAGGCCATTTCCTCTTGTCCCATCGCCTGTTCTTTGGGACAAGAGACCAACCTCCCTGGCTACACCCCCCTTTTGGGAATTTATAGAGAACGAGAAGGTCACCCAGAGCCTTCTCTTCTCCAGGCTGAACATCCCCAGCTCCCTCATCCACTCCTCACATGACTTATTCTCCAGATCCCTTACTGGCTCCGTTGCCCTTCTCTGGACCCGCTCCAGCCTCTCAATGTCTTTTTTTGTGGTAAAGGCCCCAAAACTGGGCCCAGCCCTCGAGGTGGGGCCTCACCAGTGCCCAGTACAGGGATATCTACACATATAAAAGTTAACCCTTACTGCAGAAGATGTATCCGCAACGTCCTTGGTCTCATTATAGAAGAGACAAAGCAGGTAGATGGACCTCAGCAATAGTCTGCAAAGGTGGAGTTTGCCTGAGGATTTCCAGTTGCTCCATCATAGTGTAGGTTGTGTCAAATATGTCAAAATGTCCTTGCATCCCCCTTAGGAAATTATCCCCAAAGGGCTGGCTTTGTAAATAAGGATTTGGCCTTGCACAAGGCCAAGTGCAAGGTCCTGCACATGGGTCAGGGCAATCCCAAGTACAAATACAGGCTGGCCAGAGAAGGGGTAGAGAGGAACCCAGAGGAGAAGGACTTGAGGGTGTTGGTAGATGAGAAGTTCACCAAGAGCCAGCAGCAAACCAACTGCCCCCTGGGCTGCATCCCCAGCAGCGTGGCCAGCATGACAAGGTGTAGGATTTTGCCCCTCTTCTCTGCTTTGGGGAGACCTCCCCTGGAGTCCTGCCTCCAGCTCTGGGGCCACCAACATCAGAAGGACATGGACATGTGGGAGTGGGACCAGAGGAGGCCACAGGGATGCTGAGAGGGCTGGAGCCCCTCTGCTCTGAGGACAGGCTGAGAGAGTTGGGGGGCGATTCAGCCTGGAGAAGAGAAGGATCCAGGGAGACCTTAGAGCCTCGTCCAGTCCCTAAAGGGGCTCCAGGAGAGATGGGGAAGGACCCTTGATGAGGGGGGGGAGCCCTAGGATGAGGGGATGGGAACTGCAAGTGGTGGGAACTGCAGCCTCCTGCCAAGGTGTTCTTTCTCCAGTCTTCTTACCAGCTTTTCTGGGTGACGTACTCTATCATAAAACATAAGATTTTTGATTCTTCCTCAAGGTCGATGAAATTTTGTCAAGCTTACGCATTCCTTGCAAAAATTTGCTTGATCGCTGGTCTTACATTTTAAATAGGGAATTGATCCAATCATTTTTCTGTGCACAGACCCAACACCGCTTTAGAATAAAGCTTTAGGCTCTGTTCTTAGCTGAGAATGAATAAAGTCAAACCTCGGTGTTCCCGTTTTGTTTGACTGCCAGATACGAGCCCGAGAGCTTATTGCTGGTTTTCCATGACTTGAAAAGCCTGTGGATTTAAACGTTTTAGTTGACCTTTTTCAGAATATGTTTTGATTTTGTTGAAGCTTTCTGTACAGTAATGTACTTGATGGGGAGAAGTAGATTTCCTCGTTACTAGAAATAAGCCAGCTTATGAAACATTTCCAACTGAAGCAGCACTGAAACTTGAACTTTGTAAATTACTACTGGTTATGTTGTTCTAATCCTGCATATGTATTTGTTTAGGTTTTTGTAGGGTGGGGAGAGTTTTACATTCTGGTCATGATTAGTTTCAGTAACATAAGAATCTTTCATAGTTTTCTTTATTTTGCAGGGGATTTTTTTGAAAAAGCAACCCCGTGCTACTGTCGCTCTTGGAAAATAAGATTGTCTGAAAACCTTTATTTCAAATTTTTTTTCTTAGCCTTGTAACAGCCTCCTTTCTCTTTTCTTCTTTTACTGTCTCTACTCTAGGCTGCTGGAGGTACCACTTCCCATCAGGTCAGCTTTTCCTATTTTAATGGATTTAATTCTCTCCTTAACAACATGGAGCTCATTAGAAAGATCTACAGTACTCTGGCTGGAAATAGAAAAGATGTGGAAGTCACTAAGGGTTGGTAGAATCGTTTGCAGTCTGGAAGTTTCCTTGGGCATTTGGTTTAGGGGAGGGGGGTGGAGGGGAAGACCTCGTCTCTCTGCTTTTAAATCAGTGGGATTGAAAATCAGAGCCTCGTTAGCGTTCCTTGGGACGCCGCTCACGTCTGTCCCCTCCCGTTGGAGTCCACCCTCCAGGTTTTTCGTTTTGTTTCAATCAGGCAAAAAAGGGTCCTAGTAAACTGGGGGCAGGGGAAGGAAAGTATGTAAAGATATTTAAAAGTTTAAAAAACTTCCTAGGACTCCTGCCAAATTGGCAGCCCATTAAAGTGACCTTCAAGGGTAGTTGAAGAATTCCATAAACTTGTATTGGCAGCACAGTAAGCTGATCTACAAGCTTGGAACAAGATGTTATCTGCTATATCTAACCACTTTTATAGAGAATTCCCCGTGCAACGCCAGGCTTTCATTAATGTGGCCTACTGGGACTATGCATGAGAAGTTCCACATCTCTTGACTCCTGGGTTTTTTTTTTTTCTGTTTGCCTTTTATTTTATTTTTTCCCCTCTGCCCCACAGCTGATTGATACCGTATGTCAAATATCCTAAATCCTGCTGATAGCGCTGAGCTTTAAGACCAGAGAGTTGAACCTCTTTGCATGAAGGATAGACCGCTTTAAAACTTCTATTTATGTAGTGGCAGGAACCCTTTTGTGGTGGGTCACTTTTACTCTCCTTCTCATGCCCCCACCAGCATCTTCTACTTCATATTAAAACATAAAGCAGCTCTGGGGTGCTCTGGATGACATGTTCTGGTTCGATGAGTTTTTCTCTTTTGTGTTTTCATTCCGTTGCAGAGGAGTTTGTTCTGGCAGCTCAGAAATTTGGTCAGGTTACACCCATGGAGGTTGACATCTTGTTCCAGTTGGCGGATCTCTATGAGCCACGGGGGTAAGTGGGCAATTCTCCTCCATCCTCCTCATCCCTTCTCTGCAGGGGTGGAAGGTTGCGGTGGGGAGCGGGGGTGTGTAGCGTCGTGGTCACATGCAGGTAACTTCTCGTGATGTGAAACCCCATCTCTGAGGCAATGCTAAGCTGAGTTGCTTTCCCCAGGCGCATGACGCTGGCTGATATTGAGAGAATTGCTCCTCTGGAGGAGGGGACGCTGCCCTACAACCTGGCTGAGGCTCAGAGGCAGGTAAGAACAGAAGCCAGATGATGCTACTACCTGTGTCCAGAGCCAGGTAAATAGAGGGGCAGCCTCCTTCTGTGCCTTAAACTCTTTTTCTCTTGTGTTCTGTAATATCTGTGAGGAAGACCTCGTTAGAATCTATTTTTAACCCATGTCATGTCTTCTCTGTGCCCCTTTTGACAGGTTAAATGTCATTTACTTTAGAAAGATAAAACGTACATGAGTGTCATCCAGTAAATATCAGGTGTATGCCTGATGTAGGTGTTTATGTTTTGTGATTCTGTTGCTCTCTGCTCTTCTTAATGAGAAGACTTCCCCCTTCCCATACGGATGGTAAATTCAGCATCGGCCCTTGTTCTGAACGCACGTTTCTGGCTTCAGGGTGCTCTCTGCTTTGCCTTCTGCTCTGCTGAATATCAACACGGGAGAGATTGTGTTTAGTCTGCCATCACCGTTTCAGTAAAAGCATTAATATTCCCTGCATTTCCAAAGGCTGAAGGATATTGACTTTCGATGGTGTAACAGCAAACAAACTCGTCTTGTGTTTGAGGCAAAAAGACATAGGATTGTTCCTTAAATGCCAAACCTGTTGATGTTTCAGTTTTGATATTATTTTGGCGTATCATATTTTCATCGACACCATTTTTTCTGCAGATAGATTTAAAAGTAACCCTCCTGTTTCTCTGTCTCTATTTTAAGGCAGCCTTAACTTTGTGTCTTGTGAGACTTAAGGGTTTTTTGGTTGGGTTTTTTTTTTTCCCTCCTCCTGCTCCGAGTCTGTGCGGAGACGCCAGTTTGACCACAATGGGTCGATGCAGGCTACATTTTTAGGACTCCCAGGCCATCAGCCAGGCCTCTGTGTGTGTGTGTGTGTGTGTGTACAGGCGCCTCTCTTTGGCTTCTCTTTCTTCTTGCCCCCCCTCCCCGAGGTGTGAACACCCCCAACCACCCCCTCCAGGACACTATCTGGGGTGGTGGTTTTCTGTTTGTTTGAGCAGTGACTAAATGTTGACTGTGCTGGGGGGGAACTCAAAGGAGCTGGCTCCCAAAAGCTCACCTTCTAATCCTAGAAGACTCCTAAAGGAGTTAAAAGCCTCTGGGTTGGGGTGAATATCACATAACGGGAGTTACAATAGGTGGCAGTAAAATGTAGCCAAAAAAATGCAATGGGGAAAGTAGCAGCTTCTTCAGTTTTTGCTTCGGGGCCACTGACTTTGCTTGTATGATTTATGCCATTTTAAGAGGCATAATGAGGACACACGAGTCTGCTTACCATTTTCTTCTGCATACTTGCCCTACCTTTTCCTTTTTCTCCCTGATTCCTTTCTAATGTCAGCTCCTTGATTCTGAGACTGGAAAGATTTGCAGCTACATTTGATACCTTTAGTTTATGTTCTGGCCAACTCCAGCTGCATTGGAATAGCAGCTAAAACCTGAACACATTTTTAGGAAAAGATGTATCCATATTTTTATTTTGCCCTTTTACTTGAGAAAAAAAGTATTAGGAAAAGTGTTAGTGAGTGTGGAACGCCCCTGCTGAACTGCTCTTTTCCTAATTCTTTCCGTTTCCTTAAATAGCAATTTTAAATCTGGATCATCTGAATAAATTTATTTTGCAATCTGGCACTCACAGACTGAGCAAAATTAAATTGGGGAGGGGGGTGCTTTATGAAACCTTATTTTTCTTTGATTAATCTGTGCGAGCGATGCTTGCAGTCTTGCTTTGGTAGCCTGAGAAGCAGTGGATACACCTGGGCTTGGCCACAACAGAGAGAAATTCCAAACTGGGGCCGCTTTTAAAATTAGCAGTAGAAAATTCATGCCTTGAGATGCAATATGTGTGCCCTCACCTGCACATTTGGAGCATTGATTTTGGAGTTGTATACTTTTGTTGTAGTATCGGTATTTCTTCTCTTTGCTATTCCAGTCTGAAGAGGCTGCATTTCACAGCACTTAGAAATCAGTGGAGAAGGAATAATAATTGAAAACAAAATCCTTGGTGCATTGGGGGATTTTCTCTGGGTATCTTTATGCTGGTATCCTGAGATGTTCTCTCACGAAATACCGTGTTCTGATTATTTGTCTTGTCTTCCCTTTTGTTTTAAATCCTGCCTTGACAGAAAGCTCCAGGCGATGTGTCCCGACCTGTTCTCATCCAGATTGCGGAATCGGCGTACAGGTTCGCCCTGGGCTCCGTTGCTGGAGGTTAGTTGTGGGCCGAGCAAAAGACTATCCTTCTTCACTCTTTGGCTTTTTTCTTCTTTTCTTCTGCCCTCCTTCCTCTTCTGCCTTCGTTGAAGCGTAGCAGGCTCCTCAGTCTTGCTTTTGGAGCCGTGTCTAAGGGATGGGATGACTTAAGATGGAAGAGGAAGGGCCCACCTGGTCTACAGGAGCTTGGGGATTTACGAGCCCCTGGAGCTTGCGGGTGGTGTTGCCATTTGATTTGTCACCAAACCAGTTCCAGAAGAATCAGATTAATGAGGAGGAAGGGCCAGGACGTGCTTTTGGTTAAAACTGTGGGAGATACCTTGTTGTATCCAGAATATATTGTGGAGAAAAAAAACACAGCTGATGTTCGAGATGTGAATGTGGAAGAGGACGGTTGCGATCAAACACGCCAAATGCAAAATCATGTTTTCTCCTCACTTGATTTTTCCTTGCAGCTGTTGGCGCCACTGCAGTGTACCCGATCGACCTGGTAAAAACTCGAATGCAGAACCAGCGCTCTACGGGCTCTTTCGTGG
The DNA here is from genome assembly GCA_013398155.1 of Pedionomus torquatus. Classification (NCBI taxonomy): domain Eukaryota; kingdom Metazoa; phylum Chordata; class Aves; order Charadriiformes; family Pedionomidae; genus Pedionomus; species Pedionomus torquatus. Next base: position 56,826 of record VZRU01003672.1, read on the forward strand.
GAGAACTGATGTACAAAAACAGCTTCGATTGCTTCAAGAAAGTGCTACGTTATGAAGGCTTCTTTGGGCTTTACAGAGGTAAGTTTAAAGTGGTTTTAAGTTTAAAGGTAAGTTTTAAGTTTTGAGTTTATATCTCAGCATATACTGATGCTGAGATACTAACGAGAATTCAGTGGAACTCTGGATTTGTAAGCCTATTTTGTTAAGACTTAAATTTTTCCTGCTTTGGCTTCTGTTCTGTTGTAGATGAAGGATTTGCCGATTCTTGATAATTAAAACCTCATTGTGATGAGACCATTTCTGTGGGACTTCTCTGTCCCCTCCTTCCTCAACTGCAACAGGGCAACAACAGCAGTTTCCTGTGACAGAATGTGCTGTTGGTCGAGTTTTCGTTTCCTTCGTGCTCCTTACTACCAAGAATATTTTCTGCTGTTTGGTAGGAAGTTAGGTCATTGCCAGAAGCGGTCAAGTCAGGAATGAAGAGTGGAGGACTTCAGTAAAATAGCGTTATGATCTGACAATGCTGTATGCACCTGAAAATACTTAATAGTTTGTAAGACAAGGTGTGAAGCACCATTAGAATTACGGGAATTAGAACTGCGCGCTCTGTAATGTGGGAGCTGAGTTGCTGGGGGTTGGCTAAATAGCTCCTCTGCAAAATACAGAGTTTTAGGTTATTTAGGCTGGAGATGGGAAGGCTCTGTTATTATTAATGGAGTTTGAGGCCGTTTTTTGAGTAGGCCTAGTCATTTCATAAAGGCTATTGACACGGTTGCTGTTTTGTCAGGGTTTATAGCAATCAGAATCGTAACAAGTCCCAGTTATTGGCTAAAGATCAAGCCGTGTTTCCCTGCAAATGCGTGTCTGCTGCTTCCAGGATCCTGAAAGAAGAAACGTGCAGAGTTCCACTGTTACCTGCTTCTGCCTCATTGAAACTCTAAAGCATGATTTTTTTCACCTGGAAAAAACTAACCTTAGAAATGTCATAAGTGTGTATTCTTAACTCTGTTTGCTTCTCGTGGTTTTGGAGTGATTTTTTTCATTGCCAAATTCGGGGAGCTTTAGGAACCTTCATCAGTAGAGCTTGTCTCTCTGTTCCCCATCTCCTTTACTACTTTTTCACCTTCCAAGGTGTACTGAGGAGTGAAGTTTGGTGGAGCTGAACTTGTAAACCCAGGGCAATAATCTCATTTCTGGATTATATGGTAGAAATCGTGTGATGGCAAAGAACACCATAATTTCAGAGGCAAATTGAGACCTGCGCTTCTACGGATTCTCTGCTTAAAGGGCGCCCTGATTTAACTTCTCTTTTTAAAGAGCCAAATAGAGAAAACTCCTTAAAAATGTGGAGCTTCCTCTGCAGTTCTGTAAATTCAGGCTGCATGTAAGGAGATTATGTTGGGGAAAGTTGAGGAACTGAGTGCAGAATGAAGGGGTTTGGTTCAGCTTGAGAGGACAAACAAATTTGCAAGGAACATTTTCTAGATGAGTACATTCACCTCTATTTAATGCAGTGAAGTTATAGCAAGACTCATCTTCTCCTGGTCTTAAAAGGCTACCCCAGGTAGGACAGACCGTGGAGGACGTTACGTTTTGCTGCTCGCTGGTAACCGGTTGTCTTTCTCACGCCGTGGTAGGTTCCCAGCTCAGTAAACGAGGGGATTTTTCCCTCGCTGGAGGAGGGAGCGGTGGCAGAGCTCTCCTGCTTAGCTGAATAGCGATGCTAAACCTTGTAAAAAACAATTATGATGGAAGCATTTGGAGCAGTGGTCCCTGTGTCACAGCAGAAAGCGAGGAGGAATGATAAACCCTGCTCTCAGCTCAGCCATTTCAGATAATATTTTTAATGCGAGGCACACGTTTCATTCTGGGGAAGCGAACCGATTTTTCTTTTTTGTGTCATTATTTTATTCCAAACTCGAAAAGGGCAAAACCACCATGTTCTAAACCACCATCTCAGATAAGGATAAATTACACCATCTTGTGGATATAGAGAGAGCGCTGAATTTTGTTTAGTGAGAATTCGATTCCAAGAATAATCAGCGTTGCCACTGAGATGATACTTTGATTTAAAAAAAAACCCAAACAACCAAACATGATAGGAAGCTGCGTAGAACGTTTGTGATGTGCAGTGTTTGAGTGCTGTGTTGTTAGATTCTTTTTTTTTTTTTTTAGAGACTGTACATCTGAGATGATTTTTTTCATCTGTCTCTTTCTCAGCATGGCTGAAAAGAACACTCACCTCCTATACCTGTCATTTACTGTTGTGTCTACATTTATACCTGAAGTATGTATTTAGAAGCTTACAGCTTCTTAGACGTGTGTAAATACAGGAAAATTTTGGAAGCTGTGATTTCTCATCATCTCTTCCAGCTGATGAGCCTGCGTTTTTACCTTCTTAATCAGAGGTCCACCAAATGAGTGACAGAATGCTTCAAGACCGTAAGCAGTGCATGTCGTAGAGATTGTTTCACCGACGCTTGGTAGAAATTCCATGGGAAATTTAAGCACCAGAGATAAAACGTAGCTGATGAAAGCGTTGGGTAGCGATGCCGTTAGTGCCGCTTCTCCTAGAGGCTGAGAAAGACAGGAGATGCTGCAGGGGACTCCGTTATCAGTGATCGTTAACTCTTAAGGAACTTGCTAGTTTCATTTCTTCCAGTGGTGCCGCTGCGGTGGCTCCAGCTGCCTCCTAATCTGATTTTAATCATCCACATTCGTTATTCGGGGGAGACTCCTGTGCTAATGGTACAACAAGGCCACGGCCGGAGCTTCCCTCCAGAGGAATTTAATGAATTAATTTTGGAGGACGGATGTACGAGGCTGTTCCTACCCCAAAGTTCTGTCAAAGAACAAAATCTTCAAGAAACTCCCCATTTCCAGTCGGGGGGAGCTGTGCTGGAATGGCAGCGGGTGATTAATTGTCCTATTTATTGTGTGAATCGTGTAGTAGAAAAACGTGGCAGCCTTCTGTGGCCGCCTCTCTGTCAGATGTCCATCTTCATCATCATCACAGTCAGAAATCGTTCAATAATGTTTCAGGGCTCTCACCAAAAGAGAGTTTAGTTTTGATAGTTGTACAGAATGCTCGGGTGCCACGCTCAGAGCTTTATCGTGTAGGCACAAGAACAAACGCAGAGTCCCTCTACCTCCCTGCGCTGCTGGAGACAGCAGAGCCAGCTGGTATCTGGCAAGGCTATAAAATACTTTAAATGTATTAAAATTAATGCTGCCTTTTTTTTTTTAGAATCCTGTGTGCTATCTTGTGGTAGACGCAGCATTATCTAGAACTAAAGTTACAAAACACTTTTATCCTATAAAACCATGCGTGAAGTAGAGAGAGAAAAGTGCTGAGGGCTTTCAGTTGTTTGCCTGGATTTTTTTTTTTTTTTTTTTTT
>VZRU01003672.1:68813-79054 GCA_013398155.1 Pedionomus torquatus
CTGCAGTCCTGGTCAGTGCTTATAAACAAACCACACTCCTCTTGGGTTCTCTTATGCTCGTTAACGGCCAGGTTGTTAATGAACTCTTGTAGGGCGATGGTCAGCAGTTTTATCCCAGCCGTGGAGATGTGGGGCAGTAGCAGGAGCGTGCCCCTGCTCAGCCTCATCGCCATTCTCTTTATGAGCCCCTTGACGTGAGCGGTTGAAGGAGCTTGCTTTACGGTTTATGTACTCTTGGAGCTTAACGAGACTCTGCAGTTCTTTGAGCTGCCCAAAAATAAAAACCTCAGCCAGACCCCAGAGAAGGGGAGAAGAAGACGGGAAAGATTAGCTGGAGGTAAAAACCCAACCCACCGTTCTGTCCGAGCGGCACAAAAGCTGTTTCTGCGCCAGGCTGGGCAGGGGGGTGAGAAGCAGATGATTGAGGGCTCAGGAAATCTCCTGATCTGAAGAAAAGGTATTGACTGTATGAAATCCCATTGCTAAAGAGCCTTATCAGGATGCTGTGTAGGTGGGACCACAGGCGAGAGGACACGAAATAGCATGAGGTGGATTGTCTGGGGTTTTGAAGTCTGAGTTTATTGGAGAAAAAAGGTAAAATAGAACCAAGGCTTTGAGAAGGCAGTGGGCTCTGCCCTTGGCATACGGCGCCGTGTAATTAAGGTTGTCACCTCGGAGATCTATTAAGAAAACCAGTCCCTTTGGACCACGTGCCTGTTAGTCGGGGGCTCTTCTGGTAAGGGGCAAGGCCCCGGTGAGATCGGCGTCCCTCATCTGATGCTCTCGGGATGCCCTGCCGCGCAGGCACCAGGACAGGCGGGGGCAGTTCCAAGCCCTGCAGTCCCAGCTCCATCAACCTGGCTTCTAAGCCTCGCTCTGTGGCAGAGTTAGTATGGGTTTTTTTGTGGTAAATCAGTGAAAAGTTTTAATTGCCCTTTATTAGACAGTGAGGATGGCCGCTCTTCCACTCTCGCATCTCTTGAGTGCGTTTTCAATTTAAGCGGGGTGGGTTTTTTTTTATGCCAGGGATCAATCTTTATTTTGTGGCTGTGAGATGCTCAGCGCTTCAGAAACCTCGATTTTATTTGGGATTACTGGAGGCTAGCGAGGGCACGGGACAACAAGCTGCATCTGGCATCGGGCGAGGAGGAAGGGCCCGGGGTAACGAACGATACTCAGTGTCGCTGAATGTGATGAAGTTGACCAAAACTTCTGGAATTTGCAGCTGCTTGACTTTTGGTAACTGGAATAAGTAACCGAGCCTTCGGAGATGATTTCTTTTGCAGAGGTTCATTTTGGGTCATTTCTATAATACGTTGCTGATGTGTTTTAATGGTTGCCATTAATTGCCGTAGTCACTATCCCTGGGTGATGCTGTTGGGAAATATTAGCGCTGGAATAGCCGTAGTAATCCCTTCTTCATCCATGAAACTGTAAAAGGTGATGTGTCTGGGACACAAGAGCAAGGTCTGGGCTGACCCTAAGTACTCTTAGCCAATAACAGGAAAAAGGCTGTGATTTGAAGCAGATAATAAGGTTAATTGGAGGCACAAGAATAGCTGGTGGGCAGTAGCAATGAAGGGAGAAGAACCTAGTACTTGCTTCTGGGATGGAAAACACAGAATTTTTCTTCCCGAGTTGCAAGCTCTATTTTCTCCAGGTCCTACACCGCAGCTTTCAAATGGAGATGTGAAAGCCCTGGGAGAGCTGGGTCTGGAGCGCTCACTTCTTATCTGATCTCATAAGGGTGCAAAATACAGGTGCACTTAAAAGAACAGGAACTTCTTGTCTTGGTGTAACGAGGGGGGTATGTGAAAATCCATTTATTTCCCAGTAAAAGGTATTACAAGGTGATTTGAACACGCAGGGAAGTAGAAAACATTCTAACTCCTTAAACCGGAGTGTTGTTAAGCAGTTATTAATTATTTTTTTTTCACTACAGAAGGGATTTTATTTCCCTGTGGAAAAAAAAAAATAATAAAATACCTCAACTGAGGAAAGTAGGTGTGTGACAGACAGGAGTGTGTTCCTGTACAAGACTATACTGCCATCGAGAGGTGCCGGCTGATACCAAACCAAGCGCGGAGTTGAAGAGCTGCACAAATTTAAATAAAGGGCTTGTTTTTAGCAGTTGCCCGGGGTGTGGATGCAGAGCCCAGGGAGCGTGTCCCAGGAGGGCAGGTTTCTGTGGGCGTTCTTGGATGATGGAGGTGCTTTCCTGTCCTTTCCTTGCTTTACATCAAATGAGACCAGAAGGGCTTGTGGTTCGGTCAGATGTTAAATTCTTGCAGAATACTAGAGGCTCCCTGTGGGCCCCTGCAAATACTTCTTTGTAGCTACTCCTATAAAGAAGCCAAAATTGCATCTTATTTTAATCAGATGACAATAACTGAAAAGTAACAGTTTTGCTTTTACGGTCAGATCATTCCTTTCTTTAAGAAATGATTGAAAAGAGGTGATGGGGAATTAAAAGTCAAGAGTATTCAAGTCAGTAACTTCAGTGTAGAAAACCTGGTGTTACTGGGAGCTACAGATGATGAAGGTTTTCCCAGAGTGAGTTTTGTGGCGCTTCCTGGGGAAACCATTCAGCTTGAGCAACCTGAGCCTTCAACTCTGTTTATTCTGGCCAAAAAAAAAAAAATAGTTTCCAACTTCTGATCTTGGGAGCCTATTTTAGAATTTGAAAATGAGAGACACTCCCAACTGCACAAGTTTGCCAACAAGAAGGTACGTTCCTCATCTTCTGGCCAAACAAGATGAATGAGTGGGGTGACACAGTGCGCTGATGGTGTTGCGTCTGGTTTTTCCACCACAATTTATACCAGTGCCTTGAAAAGACTGGGAAAACCAGGCTGCCCAGAGAAGCTGTGGCTGCCCCATCCCTGGAGGGGTTCAAGGCCAGGCTGGATGGGGCTTGGAGCAACCTGGGGTGGTGGGAGGTGTCCCTGCCCAGGGCAGGGGGTTGGAACACGATGATGTTTAAGGTCCCTTCCAACTCTAACCATTCTATGATTCTAAATTCAACTTAATTTTGGTGTCATCTTTTAAATTTTTATTTAATTTTTTTAAAAATTTTGTTTTCAGGCTTTACAAGGTGAGGGGATGAGTGAAAGAAAGTGTCTCGATTTCCAGATTTGATTGCTTACTTCCCCAGTGTGTTTCAGTTTAAATGCAGTTTAACTTCAGTTTAACTGAAGTCAGCGTTTACGCCAAATAATTTATCAGTCTAATTTCTGATGGCAACAAGAACAGCAGTTTTATATGTACCAGGATTCTGGTTTGGTAAAAGCAGTGAAATTAAATTATGCCAATTTGAAAGTCAAAACCAGTTGAGTTACACAAGAGTAGCTTTTTCTGGTCAAAATAGGAAACGTTTGGGATATTTTGGGGGTTATGTAAAGACTTTAATTTGTAACCACACGGCGTGCGCTCAGCCGAAGCGGTGGACAAGAACAGTTGTTGGTGCGATTTGCCGTTCCTTCAGCACATTATTTAAACCATATTACTGTGCATATTTTTTATTTTGAGTGATCGTCAGAGCCTGAGCTCTGATTAATTCTTTTAACATTTGGATAATTTGTAAAAGACGTGCACGTGCTGTGTACACGCTAGACGTGGCTGGGTGCAAGGGCTTTCTCATGAAGCCCGTTTCATCCGAGTCATTACCTTCTGGAAAAAAGAAAAGTTCCTGGTTTGTGGTGGGGAGGGTGAGGGATGCCCTTTGCGTGGTTTGGGTGATCTCAAAACCCGGAGAAGGGCACAGCTGTTGGGCCCCATAATTAAGAAATGAGCAGAAGGTAGAGCAACGCTCTGGAATCTGGGCCAGGTGGAGTTTGAACGCGTTTTTTTTTTTTAGTACATTGAGGTAACATTCATGTTACCTTTTCTCCCCTTGTTTCAGAGTTATAGCTGGGGATCTGTCAGTGGGGCAGAAAGGTTGTGCTCTACAGCAGAACTGTGAACGAGGTGAACTTCACTAGAACTAGCAGGGAGTCTAAAATGCTGGTCACAGGTTTAAATCTCACTTTCAAAATCAGTTGAGTGGCATCTTCCCAAGGAATGGACACTGCCTGGTTAAAAACACCTACCGGTTCTTGATGAATGGAATCCTGTGGTCTGCAGACCTTCTTCATGACCTGGTGCATAAATAACGAGAGCTCAGGCTCGTGAATCAAACAGCAATTAATGATGCTGGAACTGGTAGTTTGGTGGGGTTTTTAAAAGATATCTGCGGATTTGCTCGTTGGAATCCATGTCTTTGTAGAATCATAGGACGCTTGATTTGGAAGGGACCTTAAAGATTATTGAGTTCCAGCCCCCCTGCCCTGGGCAGGGACACCTCCCACCACCCCAGGTGGCTCCAAGCCCCATCCAGCCTGGCCTTGAACCCCTCCAGGGATGGGGCAGCCACAGCTTCTCTGGGCAACCTGGGCCAGGGTTTCACCACCCTCACAGCAAAGAAGTTCTTCCCCACATCTCATCTCCATCTCCCCTCTTTCAGTGTCAAACTCTTCCCCCTCATCCTACTGCTTCCCCCCCGATCATGGGTCCCTCCCCATCTCTCCTGGAGCCCCTTTAGGGACTGGAAGAGGCTCTTAAGATCTCCCCGGAGCCTTCTCTTCTCCAGGCTGAACCCCCCCAACTCTCTCACCTCATAGGAGAGATGCTCCAGCCCTCTGATCTTTGTTTTATGAACTCATGCCAAAATTGAAAAAGCTTCTGTCCGAGTTTTACTCTTCAAGAGTGTGTTTTCATTCTCCAAGTGCTGGCCTGCACATCTCAGGTACTGGTTCTTCCTTTCCCTTCGTTACCTGTTTTATAGTGCTCTTGGCTTCTCAGCAGCGTGTAAATCGGTGGTGGTGGATGTATTCTCGCCGAGAGAACGGAGCAGATGTCCCTCTGACGTCCTGCAGGGCCTGACCGTGCCCTCCCTGCTTTTCCTGACCATCGCTCTCGTGCTCTGCAGTTGATTAACTAAGGCTAAAACTCGTCTGCTAATAGCTTATATCTGCCAGCAGTGGGCTTAAAAATGTCTTCTCTTGGATATACCAGGGCATATGCTGCAAATAATACGCCAGGTTAATGTGCTGCCCCCTGTTTTTAATTCCAGGCTGGAGGTTCTCAAGTGATCTTTACCAATCCTCTGGAAATCGTGAAGATTCGGTTACAGGTGGCTGGAGAAATTACCACTGGTCCACGAGTCAGTGCCCTCACGGTGTTACGGGACTTGGGCTTCTTTGGTCTCTACAAGGTACGTTTTATACATGTATATGTATATATATACATGAATTAGAAGCCAGTGATGAATATTTCTAACCAGAAGGTCATTTCATTGTTCTCACAAGCTTTCATATGTGGACATATTTTTTTTAAAAGAATCTTTCTTGTTATGCGATGCTGTATCTTCATTTTCATTTCTAATTGAGGGAAGAAACTGTTTTGTCTTTTCAGACGTGTGGATCTTACTAAGGCTTCTCCCTTCAGCAGGTGTAAGTGGTGTTCATTGAGGGTTAATTTGTGACTCTTGATGTTCCACCCGGTATAGAAATAAACTTCTTCTCATCTATTTCATGATACAGAGCTTAAAGTTTTGCTTTTGCTCTTCTTTGCTGGGTTCAGCAGCTTTCCCAGGTGTCATGGTTAGTCTGGTGATGGCAATAATAATGAAGAAATGCAGACAGTGGGAGCCCAGCATAAAAATAAACCAGTAAAGCCAGTGTCCCCTTGTTGGTTTAGAGGAACTGCCACCAATAATATCAGGAAAAGCTGCCTTTATGGGCCTGTAGTACAAACTCCACCTTCTGCATTGCTTTCCTCATGTAGTTGTGTAAATATACAGCAATAAATTAGGTTCCATGTGAGGCTGCAGCAGGATTAGCAGCATCTTCTGTGGGATCTAATGGGCTGTGTGACACAAATAATGTACAGGAGCTAAGGTGCCGCCTTCTGCTTTGAGATGAAGGGAAGCAGGCGTGGAGGGCTGTGAATGGGCACGTTGGGGTAGCCGTTACACGTGGTATTGGATCAAAAACTGCAAAAAATGCCATAGGCTGCAGGTTCTGGAGCCACTTCTGGGGAGGAAGCTCTCACGCCACCCGTTTGTCCCTGTGTTTCTATGCAACAGGTAGAATTCCTGATTCTCATTTCCAGCAGGGCAACTGTAAACTGGAGATGCTTCGAAAACCACCACAGGAGCCCCATCCCCCTCCTCCACAGTATTTAAATTCCATCTCCATTTTTAAAGCCTCCAATCCTTTTAAATTGTCCTTTTATCATGCCAAGGAGGAAGCCTGCCCTGCCCGGGAGTAGATGTATGTGTGTTTTGGCCTGGAGAGAAGTTGGGGGACTGAATGGGATTTAGGGGGGAGTTGTTTTTCCCTTTAAATTGACTTGCTAATTTTTTAGGTGTTTTACTGAAGCCTGGGCTATTGTGGGAACTCCCAGTAAATGGCATTAGGGTGTTGATCGGGTCACCATTTACAACTGAAAACAGGGGTTATGGTAAAGAGCCTGCCTCCCTGGGGCTGTGGGGGAATGGAGGGGACCTCTGGCTTTTGCTTGGGCTGGGGAAAATAAAACATGAAATGAGAGAGCAGTGAACTAGTTTACTGCATTTAGCATTTCTTAGAGGTTTGGTTTCTTTCTTCTGAATACCTGCTTTCGGTGGCTGAACAGATTTTGCTACATTTACCTGTTTTTAAATGGCATGAATGTCTCCAGGAATAATTTTTTGTTTTTTTTGAGTGGATCCTTGGTGAACATCTGTATGGAACACACCTGAACAGGGGCTGGTCACAGCACTGGTGTTGAAAAGGGCAGTTATTTTATCACAAGCTGCACACTTTCAGTGGATCATTTGTTTTAAGTCCGTTTACCTCCACAAAAAAAGCCACAGAAAGGTTTGGGTTCGTTCTTAACTCTCCTGTGGCCTCTGCTGCTCTCTGCCCCCACCCCTCCAGCCTGCTCCTTGTGCTCATCTCCTTCCCTGTGTCAGATTTGTTGCGTGCAGAAACGTGAGGGATTTGACAAAAGTGGAGAATTTAACCCGGCAGCTACCGTCATCCACCCACAGAATCATGGGGTTGGAAGGGACCTCTGCAGATCACCCAGTCCAAACCCCTCCCAGAGCAGGACCCCCAGAAACGTGTCCAGGCAGGGTTTGAGTGTCTGCAGAGACTCCCCCACCTCTCTGGGCTGCCTCTTCTGGGGCTCTCCCACCCTCACAGCAAAGAAGTTCCTCCTCGTGTTGAGATGGAGCTTCCCATGTCCAAAGTTTGTTCCCGTTCCCTCTTGTCCTGTCCCTGGGCACCACTGAGGAACGCCTGGCCCCATCCTCCTGACACCCACCCCTGAAGTATTTATGGGCATTGATCAAATGTCCCCTCAGCCTTCTCTTCTCCAGACTAAAAAGACCCAAGTCCCTCAGTCTTTCATCATCACAGAGATGTTCTAGTCCCCCCCATTGTCTTTGTGGTCCTCTGCTGTCCCCTCTCCAGCAGTTCCCTGTCCTTCTGGAACTGGGGAGCCCAGAACTGGTCCCAGTGCTGCAGATGGGGCCTCCCCAGGGCAGAGCAGAGGGGCAGGATGACCTCCCTCCACCTGCTGGTCACCTGCTGCCCCCCAGGATGCCGTTGGTCTTCTTGGCCCCCAGGGACCATTGCTGGCTCCTGGGCATCCTGTTGTCCACCAGGACTCCCGGGTCTTTCTCCTCGGAGCTGCTCTCCAGCAGATCAGCCCCAACCAATACACCACGAGAGCCCAGACCGTTGTCTGTGTCCACCTTTAGCCCTGGCCGGCTCCATCATCTGCGTAACAAACAGGTTGTCACTGTAGCCCCCTCCAAAAGTGCCCGTCCTGTCTGCCCTCTGCCCCATCTGCCAGCAGGTGTTGGTGCAGCCACACGATGACCTGGAACCCAGCCCGTGATGGTTGTACCCAGGCCAAGGGAGGGATGGTTCCACGGTGCGGGGAACCCTCTGCTCTGTCTCACAGGAGTTTTACGCTGCCCCGAGGTGCTTGTGGAAGTGTCAGAGGGAAAAAAAACTCGTGCTGAAGCTGGCAGGACTGGCGAGGCCAGGCAGGGATTGATACCTCGTTGCATCCAAGTCACCTGCCCCAGAAAATGCTGCCCAGAGACATCGCTGGTCTAAAAGGAATTTCAGAGACTAGAAGTTTGGTAGGTGCTACCTCCTCTGGTGGTGCTTCTGGTAAATTAATTGAGTGGAATGACCAGGTGAACATCAAATAATAAGTGCTTTACTAATGAGAACTGCAATATCCTGGTCCGTTTGGAATGCTGGTACTCTTAATGACTCAAATTAGCTTTGAATTTTGGGGTTTTGTTTCTATCTCAGTACTTTTTATGCTGTTCACTCCAACGTGAACAACTCTCATTTGCACCACAAGTCTTTGTTTTATCTTTGTTTTCTGTCTCAAGGCACAAGGCTTCTATCTCAGTCCCTGAATGTACTGATTTTGAGTAGATGAAGAACAGGAATAGATATTTGTTTTAGGAAACAGTTTTATTTTTGAATATTGGAGTTTGTTTAGGGCTTAATGAGCCTTCCTGTGAGTATTCCGACTGTTTAAAGACCGGTCTCTCTTGGCCACAATTTAGGACCAACTGATTCACTTCCTTTTGCAAGAGTTGAAAGCAAAATTCTAGACTTTTCATTTCAGGAATTTGCATTTGAAATAAGTGGATGTCTTTTTAATTTTTTCCCTAAGTCTTCTTTTAAAAAAATATTTAAAAATGCAAAATTTAAATGTAATAATTCATGGCACTGTTGATAACAGAATGTTTTGGTTCCTTGGGTTTTTTTTTGGTTTGATATGGGCTGAATTTTTAAGTTACCAAAGCTCTAGACTCAGGGCTGGCATCCAGTCCCTGCACGCTGCTTTTTCTGCTCCTCTCCCTCTGCTTTGGGGCTTTCTTTCTTACCTCGTTGCAGGGACTGCAGTGAAAATTCTCCTTATTTGCAAGAATTAAATCCTCTTGAAAGCTGTTCGTAGCACCCCAGATGGGTCGGGCACGCTCTGCTTAGCTCCTCTGAATCCCTTATGCTTAAATTCGGGTGAGTCCCGCGCAGTAGCCAGCAAGGAAGAATGAGCTTTCATTAACTGGAACTGCAGCCAGGAGATGCGAAGAATTATGTCTGTCAGTCTTGGCTTCGGGAGGCAAATTCTTGCGTGTCTTAACAGGACCTACTGCTTGTCGTTTGAGTTCTTATGGTTTGTATTACTCTATACCTATGAAGCACTTTCTGGGGGGTTTAAAATTAAATGGCCCCCCCCGCCCCCCCAGAATAGGTAGTTTCAACGCTCCTGTCTTGCGTTAACAGAGAAAACCAAGGCACAGACAAATAAATCTTACGTCTCCTGTCAACAAATTAATAAGGGAAATGCTATGTAAACCCTTCTCGCATCCAGCTGAGTGAATCTTGTATTGATTATGACCGTAATTATCCCAGCTCCGAATGAATAGCCATGGGAGGATCACAGAGAAGCGGGGCTGCAGAGTTTTGATGCCCACAGCTTCTCTGGGCAACCTCTTCCAGTGCCTCACCACCCTCACAGTAAAGAATTTTTTCCTAATATCCAATCTAAATCTCCCCTCTTCCAGTTTAAAACCCTTCCCCCTTGTCCTGTCCCTCCCCTCCCTGACCAAGAGTCCCTCTCCAGCTCTCCTGGAGCTCCCTTCAGATCCTGGAAGGCTGCTCCAAGGTCTCCCAGAGCCTTCTCTTCTCCAGGCTGAATAATCATAATGCTGGCACCGCATTTGGAATCAGCATTTTATTCCTCTAACTTGATAGAATCATAGAATTGTCCGGGTTGGAAGGGACCTTTCAGATCAGCAAGTCCAACCATCAACCTAACTCAGATAAAACCACGTCTCTAAGCTTTATCTCAACCTGGCTTTTAAGTCGTCTTCATTTCTGGGTCGGTATCTATGTGTGAATGAAAACCTCTGGCAGCTTTGAAGGCAAAGTTATTTTCTGCTGGAGGAAAGTGCCGCCCTCGAAAGGAAATGCTGGCAATATTTGAGGGCAGGTTACCAAACCTGTTGGGTGCTGTGAGGGCTCCGATCCCAAAGGGTTAAGTCTGTAGTCAAACCCGAGAAGAATGCAAAATGATCAAGAAATGACATGCTGCCTATTGTTTGTAGCTATAGGATCAAAATAACAATTATACATGCCAAATAAATTCTAAACCTGTAAAGGAGGAGGAGAAAAGGGGGTGGT
>VZRU01003672.1:95505-110932 GCA_013398155.1 Pedionomus torquatus
GGTGGGGAGGGGATGGGATATCACAGTGCTGTACCGTCACGTGTGGAAAGATCAAGCTGGAAATCACTGTTACTGTGCTTGGGTCAAAATTCTTGTCTTGGCCTGATTTGCATTTTGAAGTCAGCAGTCAGATGGAGTCGTGGCAGATGAACTGGCAGGAATTTTGGTTAAGGCTCATCATAAAAGTTTGACTTTCTCACTGGAAGCTGCCGGTGCTGGACACTTGAGGGTCTAGGCTGGAGCCCCTCTGCTGCGCGGACAGGCTGAGAGACTCAGGGGGTGTTCACCCTGGAGAAGAGAAGGCTCCGGGGAGACCTTGGAGCCCTTTCCAGTCCCTGAAGGGTCTCCAGGAGCGATGGGGAGCGTCTGTTTGTGTCACATCTGATGCAGGTGAGTCTGTCACCGGCCAGTCCCCGCAGCCACAGGTTTCCATTTCCAGAGCAGCCCCAGGAGGGTTCTGTGGGTCGGGGGAAGGATGGCCCAGGCTGCACCAGGAGGGGTTGGACACGTTTTACTGGCAACACCAGCATCACAGGCAGGAACCACAACCCTCCGTCAGGCTGTTAGTGATAACAGTGACAAGGATCAGTGACCGACTGTACTTGAAATATAGTCATGGTGCCCAGGAATAATAGGCATCTTAAAAATAAAATTTTTTTTAAAAAAAAAAGAAACTCATTCCATCTGCTGAAGCCAACCTTTATAGATCTTACATCTTAAGCACAACTGATGCACCGTAATTGTGAAGTGGCCGTTAATGCCCCCTCTACAGCAGCACAGACAACGCCGCTCTCTCGTTACGCACATGCTTTAGGATCGTTTATTTTAATGCTCTCCAATAAATATGTTCCATGCAGCACACCGCAATAAATAAGGAGCAGCCACTTGCGTATAGTACATCCATTCATAATGTAAGTCACCATGGGAAACACCACATCTAAAGCCTTTGGCCCGGGCCCATGCAGCGAAGCACGTACATCTGCACACAATCATATCCGCCGTCATATGGATTTAATAGCGCTCTGCCAGAAGGGCAGCGCCAGCACGGGCTCAACCAGGGGTTCCACGCGATTAAATACAGCTACTAAGTAGTTAAAAGGCAACAACTAAACCCATAAAGGGTTGATTTGTCTTTTCTTCCTTACTGTTCAGACAGAAACGTAAGTATGGGAATGCTCTGGGTACCGTCAGCTGTCGTGGGGAGCAGCGTGAGGGATGCGGGATGCTCGGAGCGACACTGGCACCGTACGCTGGCGTCGGAAGCCGCGGCAGGACCCACTCTTGACAGGGGACACCGGTGTGCACAGTGGGGGGGAAGCGGCTGTGCTGGTGACGGCGGGTGCTGCTCATCACCCTCCTCCTCCTCCTCCTCTAGGCCGACAGCTCCACCGCCCCTTCCTCCTCGCTGTCGGCCCGGTTGGCACGGATTTCCACCAGGGTGCGAGCGAAGCGGGTCCATTCATCGTTGTGAGGAACGGCCAGCTGGGGGAGAGACCCACAGGGAATGAGGAGACAGCTCAGGCTGGGCAGGGGGGCAAGTTCCCTTCCTGGCCCCAAACCGAGGCCCCTCCTTTGAGGAGCCTTGGCTCTGCGGGGTGAAGGACAGGGGCAGGGACCCACCAGCCCACCCTGGGCTGGAGACCATGTCAGGTGCCACCAATCTCCCAAGACAAACCATGCAGCTTCCTATGGGGTGCCAACCAGAAGGTGGCACAGGGAAAATAAAAAAGCCAGGGGGTGTGTGCTCCCAGTTGTACCCGTTTGCAGGACCCTGGTGTGTGGGTGCAGGGAGCACAGCTTTCACAGCACCGCCCTGAAACCCTCTCTGTGACCCTCATCAAAGCCCTCAGCTGTACCATAAATACAGGGCGTTTATCCTCGGTGCCCTCCTCACTGCAAGAAATGCACTCGAGAGGAAACGCGACGCCCACGGGACACGGCGTTACTGCCTGGGTTGCCCTTATCATCGTGCAAGAGCCGCTTCCCTTCAACACCATCGAGGTTTCTAACGAGGAGCTCCTGAACATGAGGCTTCCAGAGGGACGCAGCATCCAAACACCGGGACTCCCCACCAAACCCCTCAGTGCCACGGCAAAACACCACCACGGCCGCTGCCAGAGGCCTCCAACACTGCCCCTTCCAGAAGACAACACAATCTAATTAATTAAAATAATGCATAATTTTAAAAAAAATTAAAAACAAATAATTAGAAAAATAATAAATTAATTAAAAATAAATACTTAAGAATAATAAAAAACCCACAATAAATAAATGCCAGCAGTTTTCCCAAACTTTGTTTTCATGAACTCCAATTCTAGAAAACGGTAAGGAGCAGCCAAGGGAACCCCGCACATTTCTACTGCCTCCTGAAGCCCTGCACTCCTGTACTGAATATAGTAAGAAAAAAACAACTCTTTCCAGATATTCTGCAGCACTTGGTACCAAGAAAAAGGCAGCCAAGGCTGGGAAGCTCCAGGGGAGGAGTGAGCACAAGTGTCACCAACCCAGCCTGTGGCGCCCATTGGGTCTGCAGGGATCAGCTGCTTTGAAATCACAGAATCCCAGAACGCCATGGGGTTGGGAGGCACCTCTGGAGACCACCCAGTCCAACCCCTGCCAGAGCAGGGTCACCCACAGCAGGTCCCACAGGAACCTGGCCAGGGGGGTTGAATGTCTTTTCCCAAGTCCAGAGGCAGAAGTTAAGGGAGAGGGCACAGATCCTCCCATCACAGCGGCCACCAGCCCAGCGACTGCTGTTCCTACCCCTTGTTGCCCAAAAGATGCGATTTCTTGGGATGTGCCCGGTGCTATCATTTATCAAACTCTAGAATGAAAACACGGAATGAGTCTCACTTATCTCAAGCAATAAAATCGTTAAAGTGGAAAAACATCCTAGGGCAAAGGACTGAATTTATTAAAGCCTCGTTCCTCCTTGTATTTTAAAGTTCTGAACAGCATGATATTGTATTAAGTGGCTGAAGAGGACAATATATCATTGTAAATAAAAAAAAGAAAAAAAAGAAATGTATTTGTGACATTGAGATAACACAATTTCCTTTACGCCACAGCACGGCCACAAACAAGTAAAGCCAAAGCCCAGACTATTATAACAACTTGGTGTCTCAAATTTGAAGAACCTCCCCGCAAATTACCTGCGATAGGGCAACGGGGTTTGCAAGAGCTGGGCCCATTTTAATGACTCGGTTCACAAAGCAATTAATGACTGAAGAGAACCCCTTCAGCACGGAGAGGGAAACACTCAGTGATCACAATCAAATTACTTCGAACTTCGTCTTATTTTACCTTGTTTAATCTCGGGCACCGTATCGTGCTTTCAAGGAGGGGCCAACAGCTCATAGGCTGTTATTAGCAGAATAAACCTCTCCCATCCAAATTCCTCAGGGATGCGGAGGGAAACCTTGGCAATAATGAAGCCAAAGGAAAAACTGACTTCTATTCCCACCCTGCTTCCTTCTGTGAAGGCCTCAACACTGAACCACAACAGTTATGCTCCAAAAGACCACAAATAAAACCAAAAGTACCCACAATTTCAAATTCTGATCTGAATTCTCATTTTCCCATCATTTAACACCTTCTAGTAACATTTGCTTTTTCAAGTTAGGTCTATTAAAAAAAAAAAAAAATAAAAAGGAAGGATTTTAAGACTAGAAAAAACCAAACCAACCAAAAACCAACCAACTTTAAATGCTGCTTTTAAAGGAATCTCTGCAGAAGATTGAAGTAAGATAGAATATATTTCAAGATTTCCGTACATTCCCGTCCTATCCATCTTTTTTACGGCTGAGTGTTTCAGCTCAATTTGTCCAAATCTCTGTGTAGCTTCAGTTTCCCTGAAAAAAACCACTTTCCAGCAAATGAATTATTCATTGAGGATATTTCACTTTATTCCTGGCCCTTCGCCTTGCCTGGAGCCTGTAAATCTTTGGGATGGGAGTGGAGAAACCCTTCCTACCTTCATCCCTCCAGTCCAGCTCCCCTCCGAGGGCCAGGGACCCTCAGGAGGAGGAAATAAAATGCAATTTCAGCAGCAGGAGCCTCTGCTTTGGAGGAAGCAGCATCCCACAGGCTCAAAGGGAGGAGCATGGTCATCCGCGTTCAACCTACTGCGTTTCCTTCTAACGGCCTCCTGGGTCAATCCACCTGTCACCGAGGCACTGGCTCAGAACCTGCAGCACCCACCACTGGAGAAAATAATCGTGCACTCCCAATCACCAGCTTCATTATCACGTTAGTTTTCATCTTCATCTGGAGTTTGGGCACCTCAAAGCAAAAAAATACCTGTGGGAAGGACATCTTCAGCTAACGACATTCGGGGGGGGGTATGAAATTTTCCAACCAAAAGGGTCTACAATCACTTCTAACACACGCGTCCAGGAACCACTCCAAGGGTGACAGCGGGTCCCATGTCAAGAATCCACAGCACATTTTGTGGAAGCAGAATGCTTTCTTAGTTTTGTGCATAGAAAACCTTCTTCTAACCTAATTAGATGGGTTTCTATAGTCAGCACAGCCCAAGAGACCAGAAACTTTCCAATGAACAGGCGTTTGGGTTTGTCGTTGTCTGGAGGTGAAGGCTGATCTTACTTCAGACCATCCTGCTTCCTCACCTCCACTTTTGCCAAAAAAAAATCTATCCAGCAGGGCAAAAGAAAAATTATAGGAAAATTAATGTTCCTCCCATCCCTAAAATACTCTCTTGCCATTCGAACTTTTGAGATGGGCAAGTTAAACACCCTTTGAAGAGACGGCTAATTAAAGCTTAGAAAGCATTCAGATTAATTTGGGTTTGTGGAAAACAGCAAGTCTGGTAAACTAATGACTAAAATCTCACACTTCGCGCTAAGTTATTTGTGTGTGTGGTTTATCACCATTTTTATATTCTTTCGGTTTAATGGCATCATCAAATATACGTAGCTCTAGGCAAATGTCATTCTACTTATTTTCTGTAAGCAAAACTTTTGTCAGACTATACCATCCCTATCACCCTCTAAAATTAAGCACTGCATTAAGAAAGCTGCTGCAAATGCTGTGTGCAACGAGTGAACATCTGAACACGGTTAGGACGCTGGAGGTGAAAATAATTGTGATGATTACAGAATAGAAAACATCAAGCTGCAGTAGCTGGACGAAGTGGAACAGACAATCAGTCTAATTTTTCTGGGTGAAAAGGCCGTGCTTGCAGAAGGAGGATCAGAACACCTATCTGTGAAAAACAAGAATTACAGCTCCACTTTAAGCAACTGATCCCACCTTCCAGAGCTCACGGGATGTTTTATCGCTGTCACTGAGGTGCAAACAGACAGGTGAAGGTAAATATGAAATACCTCGATGTGCACACGCAGCAGGCCCTGCTCTTGCCCCCCAGAATCAATCCCAGACCGCCTTTGAGATTTTTCTCAACCTATATGAATTTTTTTTTCTTCTTTTTTTTTTTTTTTTTTCCCCCCTGAAAGAGCCTGTATTTTTCCAGGCAACACCCTTATGCCACACACATGGATGGAAGCAAAGTGGGAGGTAACACGCAACGAAGTGGCCACCAAAGTAACCGAGAGCACCCTTTTCACATCACCGTGGTCCCGCCGCCTCTCGCTCCTGGGAGAGCCCGGCATCGCCACGAACAATGGCTGGAACCGCTGGCAGGAACCCAAACCCCACACACACTGCCTGCAGATGATTTTAATAAGACACAGTGTTTAGACCACAAAGGGATACACTCCCGAGTAGCTCTATATATATTTGTTTACTTAATTGAAGGGGTGGAATACCATAGGCGGCATAAATACGGCATTTATTCTACGCGCAGCAGTCAGTCTGGTGTCACAGACACAGTATACGCCACCCTTCCATGAAGTTAATTACTCGGCCCTCAGCTAGATTAATGTCTGTTGTGATTTATTTCTTTGCAATTCACCAGCAGGGTCTGATTTAACTAGTGCTGCCATAGTAAAAAGAAGACCAAATATTAGCTTATATGACACCAAAAAGAAAAAAAAAAAAAAGCAAGCTTAATCTCAAACAGCAACCGGATCCGTTTTCAGCAAACTTAAAGAGTTTTTCTCCAAAGGAGAACAGTAGCTGCTGAATTGTTACATCGTTAATGGTAAATTAAGTTGTGAATACCAAGTGGACAATGGTGTTATTTTAATAATTTATGTGCAATGTGCAGAGATACACTGCGTAAGGGCCTGCACAGGAGCTCCGGCGTCCCAATGCACGTTAGCTCTTGCCCGGTCGCAGTCCCCTCCCTCTGCAGCAGCCACCTCCATGCCAGAACAACAGGAGCCCAGCCTGAAGCCCACAAAGCCCAGAAGCGATGCGCCCGTGCCACGCAAACACGCTGCCAGAGCATTAAGGCTGCGGAGTGCAACACTTGAAAGCCAGGAAATGTCAGGGCTAAAGCTAACTCCCTCGGTTTGAACGTGGTGCTCATGTGCATTCTGATAACGCCTTTAATCTTTGGAGAGAAAAAAGGGGGAAAGTAAGAAACAATAAAACCTATGCTGGAAGCAAACACCAATTATGGAAAACTTCAACCTGAAGGATTAAAACTTGATGGGGCACATGGGAAAGAAAACAAGGGGAGAGTATCTTCAACTGTAGACGATGCTCCACTTCCATCTCTATCAGAGCTAGCTCAGGCTCTCCTGAACTAACCAGGAAGAATGTTGTCCAGGATATCAAACGGATTACGTGTCCCTCAACTGATGTACCAAAATCCTGCACTTGATATTGACTGCAGGGGATCAAATACTGAGTCATCTTGACTCGAGTCAAGTCATCTCAAGATGAGCAGTCATCTTGAAAGAGATGACCAAAAGGTGAAATTTACATCACTTCTGCCTCCTAAGATCACCTCTTATTAATCAAATACAAACGTCAAGCTATAAGCTTATGGCCTGGCCTTCAGAGAATAACGGAATGGTTTGAGTTGGAAGGGACCTTAAAGCCCACCCCCTGCCCTGGGCAGGGACACCTCCCACCAGCCCAGGTTGCTCCAAGCCCCATCCAGCCTGGCCTTGAACCCCTCCTGGGATGGGGCAGCCACAGCTTCCCTGGGCAACCTGGGCCAGGCTCTCACCACCCTCACTGCAAAAAGGTTCTTCCTCAGATCTATCTCAGGAAGAAACTCTTAAGCAGACCAGGGTGCTTTCACCAGTCCGTCACACTGTGGGATCCTCTCCTACGGATCTCCTCAAGTCATACTTTCAGTGGCAGAGACAGCTGGCCTGTTTGAAGTCCTTGGAAATATGAGATTTAATATAATTAATCAGCTTTGGAAGCAGAAAGAGCTACACTCCAGAAAAATTAACCATTTTGCTTTGTGTTGCCCAAAGCAGCAGAGTTCCTGCCTTCCCACTTTTTCTATAATGCCACCAGGTTTCTTTGCATGAGTTTCAGGACATTTAGAGCTTGGAGTGAAGGCACCAGGAGAATTCCTCCTCTACCAAATTGTTTTCAGTTCTCCTCACCACACTAGAAAGCCTAAAACTAACAAATGGATCAAAACTAGCAAGTAAAGAAACTTCAACCTATGGTTCTTTCCAACATTTACGTATCGGTTTTTTTTTTTTTTATAACTGACAACTACATTGATGGGAAGAACTGTCCCATCATTTTCATGTGAAATCCTGGCCTTTCAGCCTGGGGGGTGGCAAAGGTGAAGTTTGGCTGAGCGAGGCACTATTGCCTTATGGAAGAAATAAATCGTGTGTCTTCAGCTCAGCTCGCTTCCTTCTCCAAGCCAAATGGGCCACATACGCACCGTGGTTCACCCCAGGAAATCTGGCAAAATGGGAAAAGGACTTTTTGCCATGGCTTTTCTGGCTCCCAGTTGGCAAATGCACCCTCAGCAGAATTCGCCCATGAACTGCTCACAGATTTCTGGTTTGCAGGGGAATCGTTGCCCTCCTGAGATCTTGCACACATTCCATTACATGCCAAAGCTCATCCATGAAATAGCAGGGGTTTGGTTATTTTGTTTGTGGGTTTGGTTGGTTGGGTTTTTTTTCCCCATTTCAGACAGACTTTTCCATCACTCTAGGCATTGGAGGATATATTTCACATTTAAATTTAACAACAAATATGGAATTCTAGCCACTGAATAGGATGTACTAAGGCCCACAGTTATCCTCAGTTGATAGTTTAGGTTTTATCATTATTTTCCAAGTCACAAATTTAATATTTTTTTCATGTTCAAAATAGAGACCATTTGCAAACCATACAAAAAGATTGAAAATGCAGTTAAGGATTCTCAAAATGAAAACTGCTACTGGATGTGACAGGTTGAAACCACAGAGTCATCTCAAAGAAAATTAACTACACAAAGCAGCCCTTGTTCCAGAAGTGTTTTAACACCACAATGATAACACACAAATTTCAATGAAATTTACAAACTGCTATAGGAGCTTAGGCGAAATTTCGCATTTGGTGCTTTTCCCCTTCTATCCTCTCTGTTACTTAAAGCTGTGGACATTTTTCAGCAATGCTTCTTTTTACATCAGAAAGGAGGTAAAAACTTTGGGAGAAACCACCACCCAACAGACTGAGGAGATATTAAAATTACATGGTCTGTGATGCTACTAACAGGCACCGGCTTCAGCTGTCTCCCACCAGGATGGGAGATGCAAGGATGGTGCAGACCAGTAAAACCCCTCTTGGCTTCTGCTGCCTCACCTACAGCTACCACAGAAAGCCTGGACACGGGTGATCTTTTCTGCTTGAAAGGTTTTGGGGAAAAAGCAGTAACTGGGGAGTGAAGCCACCAGTAGTGTTAGTGGATGGACCGGTATGTCCAATCTGGAACCTGCCTTTCTCCTTTCTTGCCCTTTTCAGTGTTTGTTTCCCAGCTCAGCAGGAATACTGTCACACACAGCTCTCCTTTCTTCCCCCCCTACCCCCGCCCCTGCGGGTTTTACTGTGTGGAAAGGGAATGATCTCTTCCAGCTTCTCCTCTGCCGCTCTCATCACTTCGTTATCTGAGTGCCTTCTAATCGTGCATTAAGCGACATGATTAACTCCTGTCACATGTGGCTTGTTCTCTCTGATCCTCTCTGCAGGGGGAGGATCTGGGCCTTTGCAAGGGAAAAGGAAACACACGTCAGCTTTAAAAGTAGTCTGCAATGAACAAAAAGAACTGGAGCCAGATTTTTCTTGGTTGGTCGACTGGTTTTCTTAGGCTTTTTTATTTCCTATGATGAGGAGCTGAGGAATTCTTACTGAGGGTATTCGTATGATACTGGAAACTCATTCCTTTTTACTCCATGGAACTCCCCAGGGAGCTGGTAAGCTCTCTCTGGAGAGCTACCGAAATATTTCATCAGAAGCAACTGAAAGGTAAGGATAAAGAATCAACTGAGTTTTAAGGATGACTGTTTAACTCCACCCACCTTCCCTTTCTGGCTGTTTTCACTAACGCCCCTTCAACTCCACCGTCTAATCAACAAAAGGGCATCTTCATTAAACATCTGGTACTTCCTCCTTCAGCTGTAACACGTGATATTCTGTTAGTAAAACAAAGTGGGCTTTCACGTCCGTTTACATGCATCTAGTGTAACAGAGGGAACCCTGCTGTTCCCAAGACCAAGGGTACACCACGGCATAAGCAGGAGTGACGCCAGGTGGGACCCACCCCTCCATCACACACAAGAATGTCACCAGATCCCGCTGCAGACCCCGCTTCCACAGGTTCTTGGTCCCACTGTCCCTGCCCGCTCTGGAACTTCAGCATTCTAATCCTTAAAAGCATTCTGCTCATTTTGTGACTGAAATGAGCACACGGCCAGTCGCAGCCACGTATATGCACTGGTGGCAGCATGTTCTCAGCATCACTAGCTGTCCCCCTCCAGCCCCAGGTACTCCTGGCTCTGTTAGCACATCAGCCATCTACGTTGCCACCAGGCTCGGGCTTCTTTGGCTAGTAACCTTTTTCTACAGGCTACTCTCCTCTCCCAGTAGTCCAGACCCACACAGAACGGTTAGAGTTGGAATGTACCTTGAAGATCTCTCTCCCTCATACATTTTAACTGTTTGCTTTTAAAAAAGAAGGGAAATTAATCTGAGGTCATCTTTTGAACAGCATGGGTTGTGTGAAGCTGCTGTGTCAGTCAGAAGACCATGAGAGAGGTGAGCGGGAAGGGCAGGGAGGCAAACTGGGGTAAGTTATCCTGCTTTGGGACAACAGCGATGCCCCGTGATGATGGGCAAAGGGAAAGGCAAGGCCCTGGGACATCACATCAGCAGGAGCATGGCTTGGTTTTCCCTCTTGAGAAGCACTTCCTTCCTAAAGGTTGTTAGTAGGAACACAAACCTCCACTCCAGCTTAAGTACCAAAACTAACTCAAAGAACAAGGTAACTCCTATCCTTTTCCATTTCTTATCAGACATCCCAGCATTCAGGGGTACTCGCAGGCCTAAGTGGGTGCATTTAAGAGACTGGATGTAGCCAAGGCTCCTTTTAACCATAAAAGTATAAATAAATGCTTGGTTTTAACTTATCAAGATAACAACATTGTTTTTTCTACAGAAGAATAAACCGGCGCTTACATAAAGACCTCAAAGCATTCACAGTAACCTAAAGTAATGAATATTGTAATGAGAAACACAAGGATTTAGGGTGATAATGACTGGACTTCGCTCTACTTAGATCGGCTCACCCCCTATGGAGGCTACCAAAGCTTAAAGATTTTATCACCCTAGTAATCAGCAATGGGTAATGGCCTTCATAAAACACAGTAATTAAATTGACTGATTTCAAACTAGTGCATTTTTTTCATTAGGGAGTTCTTATTTAACCTACTTCAAAAATCCCTTTGTGAATACTGGCTGTATCAGTCAAAATTCAAACAGCAAGGGACGGGGAGCTCATTCTGTTCAGTATTTCGGATATTATTCAAGTAAAAAGCTGGAATTCCTACTATGCTGTCATTCTTACTTTTTTTTTTCGTCATCTCTAAAAGCTTCCAGTTTTAAAAGTCTCTCAAGACTGAACATTATAAAACTGGGGGCAGAGGGGAAGCAAATCAAAACCTTAGCTCTTTACATTTTCCAACAACTGCCTTTTAGAGATTCTGCTTTGTTAAAACACGCTTTTAAATTTTTCCGAGGCATGCATTCCAACCTCCCTAGCAAAAATATCACTGGTGAAATTCAGGCACTGCCTCACAATCTATTTAATTATCCTTTATGCCTGGATTGTGTGTGTTGTTGTAACTACTGTACCTTACTTGATCTTTGAATCCTGTTGAATATAACGTGGTTGTAAGCACAACCCCTTATTATTGTTCAAATTTGCCTTCAAGATGTGTGCAAGCCATTTCTCTGTGTTCCAATACCTGTAACTCAACACAGATTTTAAAATGAAATATTTCATGACGAGTCTGAACTCTGCTTTTGTGGCAAAAAAAAACATTTCCTAACTCAGTACATGCTCTACAGGAGCTTTACGATAGCAGAAGTAAACCTACTGGAAAATCTACCTGGATAACTACAGGATACAAACCCCAGCTTCCTATTTCTCTGGGCTACAGCGTGTTTTAACTGCACGAAAGAGACGCTGGATCTGTTTTCTGTATGAAATCTGGAGTGAAACATGGGGATCTTGAGATAGGAGCAAAAAGTACCAGTCCTTCCCCACTCCATCCAGAAAAAAATAAGGGGCTCAATGTATTAAAGCTGGTCCCAAAGATGCATTTCTGTCTGCCCAGAATCCTAAGAATCCCATAGCGGCCCGTTAAAGGCTGCTGAAATCAAAGGAAATTGTTTAATTGGCACCAGTGGGACATTCCTCACTGTACCGCTTCATCCCTAGATGAAGACCTCCTCCCTCCCACGTCACGTCTTGAAAATGGAATATGGGGACTAACAGCCATCGCAGGGATGATGGGGAAGGATGCAAAGAACAAGTCCTAAAAAGCATTAAAGAGATATTAACTCTGAAACCTAACAAAGTCACACAAGCATCAACAGGATTCTGATTTCCCTATAAGGAAAGGAGGACAGAGGCAGTAACTGGAAAGAATCCCAGGTAACTGCTTCCTTAGGGAGACTGGAAGGTCTAGGGAAAGACCTTTCCTTACCTTCCTCTTACTTTTTCTTTTATTTTAATAAAATAAAGCACTCCTTGTGACTACAGTTTCCAACTCTCCGGTCCTGTGCTGTGAAACTGACTTTATATTTTACTACAATCAAATAATAAATCAGGGATTTACAGTTCCTATCTATTTATTCACAGCGCAAGCAGAATACGACCTGGAAGAGATTAATGGTGGTGGGGGGAACAAACCAAAAAAACAAAGGAATAATGGAAGGTGGATGAGAAGCGGCTTCTTTCGCAACCAAAGGCGCAAAGAGCAATCTCAACAAGCCAAAGAAAGCAACAAATGGGGTTGTTAGAGAATATTTATGACAGCGGCAAATGTGTAACATCACTGAAGCATGCACAATGGGAGCGGGCTTTCTAGAAAAATCTATCTATGAGAGACACGCAGTTAGGGCCAACGATCAATCACCTGGACAGGTGAATAAATCTATAGGCAGTGGTCCGTGTTCTCTTGGACCATACAGAAAATTTGCTGCCCAGTAACTAAGCTGTAAGGCCTCAGAAGCCAAAGTGCATTATACACACTATTACATTAACAGTATCTCAACTATTAGATTGGCAAAAGTTTGAGTATTTTGATCTTACAGAGTTGAGGTGCATTTACAATGACTGGTTATATTCCCTCGCTAAGTTATACAGGTTTAAGATGCCACCACACTGAAACAATCCAATTGTTGTGTGTTTGTTTGGGTTCTTATTTCATTTTATAATCCAAATTCTTTAAATCAGTGGTTGCCGACCCAGAAGAGCACATCTATATGGGCTACTTAAGCCTCCTCTCCCCTGGAAGGGTGTGTGTAACTCCCATTAATGCTAATGGGCATAAAGCACACGCATTGAGGGGAAAATAGACCCCTCACTGTGAAAATAAATGTGTTCAGTTATTTTCAGACACGATGCTGAAATCAAACAACTAAAAGTACGTACTCTAAGGAGATAACATTGTACAGCCTAACTGAAACTGTCACCAGTATTTTTAACTCTCTGGTCGTGGACCCTGCCACATCCTTCATGTTTCTGCCCTTTCCTGTGTCAAAAAGGCTATGACTGGGTAACGTAGCCAAAAGGGCCAAATCCTAAATTCTTACACAAGTGAAACAGCCCAAATCTCCCCCTCCTTGCCTTCACAATAAAAGGTTAGGCTCGTGTCTTACATTTGCAGTTAGGCAATACAACGTTTTCTCTTTGAACCATATGGGTTAAGAGCAGCCATGAACTTCACCGTTCTCAATAACAGGTCCTTAAAATCTACCACAGTAAAAATTCCTATCACTTAATTTTTTTTTCCTTGATTATTTGATACCCTGGTATTTTCTGCTCTGATCAAAATTCTTTGAGTCAAATTCTCCCTCTTCAAATGGGTAAGAAGATTGCTTATATAGTAACACAAAATTCAAAGACAAGGTGCTTTATCTAAATACAAATACAAACACAGTTCTTTTCTGACAGAACCAATGTTTTACAAACTTACAGAATCACAGAAATGTCAGTTGGAGGGGACCTCTAGAGATCCCCCAGTCCCACTCCCTGCTAAAGCAGGGTTGCCCAGAGCACATCCCTCAGGGCTGCATCCAGGAGGGGCTTGAAGGTCTCCAGAGAAGGGGACTCCACACCCTCCCTGGGCAGCCTCTGCCAGGGCTCTGACACCCTCACAGCAAAGAAGTTTCTCCTCAGATTCCAATGGAACTTCCCACATTCCAGCTTGTGCCCATTGCCCCTCATCCTGCCACTGGGAACAGTCCGGCTCCATCCTCCTTCAACCCCCCCTTCAGATCCTTGTGAGCATGAAGAAGGTCTCCTCTCAACCTTCTCTTCTCCAGCCTGAAGAGTCCCAGCTCTCTCAGCCTCTCCTCATAAAACTCAATCTCCAGACCCCTCACCAGCTTTGTTACCATTCTCTGGACCTGCTCCAGCACCTTAATGTCTTTCTAGTAGTAAGGGGCCCAAAACTGGACACAGCACTTGAGGTGGGACCCCATCAGTGCCAAAAGCTGATCTGCTGACTCTTCCTGTTTATCCCCTCATCATTCCCTGCAACTGGTGGGATAGAGGAGAACACCACTTGTGCTCCTGATCCTTTAACCAGCCGTCCCAGGGCCCTAAAGTCCCTCTTCATTGCCCTTAGACTTTGAAAAGGTACATCATCACCACCTACTTGAAGTATCAGTAATAGGTAGCAACCTGAGGGCTGAACTAGGGTAGAGAGGCTTCTCCATATACCCTTGATCCTGGCTCTAGGGAGGCAGCAGATTTCCCTGTGGGATGGTTCTGGTCGACAAACAGGGTCCTCTGTTCTCCTCAGAATGGAGTCACCTACTACAATTACATTTCTTTTTTTTCTTAGCTGAGGAAATCCTAAAGCGTGGAGGAGAGTGACTAGCGCTGGGCGACTCACTGGATGGATCTCCCCTCTCCACGCTGTTGCCTGGCCCTCAATACCCAATTGTACACAATACAATACCCAATACCCAAAATACCCAAATACCCAAAATACACCTATAGTGCGAGGGCAACTGGCAAGGAGACGGGAGCCTGGAAGGGTCCGAGGAACCAGTCTCCATTCCTCCCTGTCCCTTAAGTCCCCTCCTTCTGCCGGCTGACAGGACGGGAGAGGATCATCCACTTCATGCTGAATTAAAGAATAAGGCTGGAGTACGGTTTGAAGCTTTGCTTGACATAACCAGGCCGCTCTTGACATATGAGTTAGCAAATCCTGCAAGGTTTTAACTTGGCTGACCACAAACAGGGGCGCACCCCACCGCAGGGGGATGCTGAGCAGCGAGGGACTGCCTTTAGACAGGCACGTAGAGGGGGCCAGCACGATGTCAACTTGGAGAAGGAATTATCTCTGAAAAACAAAGGGGTTCCGAGAGGGTGCTAGGGTCTGGTGATGAATTCTCGGATGACTATATGACAATATAGTCATATAAACTATAAACAATGACTGTGTTAACTAGTTCCCCGAAATGGCATGAATAGGTATGTATAACATATATATTGTGAAGCCAACTTTACCTGGGGCAAAAATGTGCCCCTCGGCCCGGGTCAGCTCTTAAAGAGGCAGCGCTCGGCACCGCCGCTGCTGGAATTTAGGCCATGTCGGGGACGGTGACGAGGGAAAACAGCTTTAGATGTTCCTGGCGAGTGCATTTAGGGCCTCTGTAAAGCGGCCCCGCTGAGTGCCCGATGCGGGTAATGGGGGAGGGATGTGCCCCCCAGGGTGTGGATGCCCCTCGGGTATCACTGGGGGCACGTCGCTCTTCCAGCGGTGAGACTTCATGTATTCCATAAATGGTTAAACTGTAGGGA
>VZRU01003672.1:111010-122327 GCA_013398155.1 Pedionomus torquatus
AGCTATGTTAGTCACCGAAATCATTTCCAGGCCTGGGTACCGTAAGAAAGGACGTCCACGGCCTTGAGAACATACAGGGACGCGGTACAGGTGGACACTGCCCAGCAAACAGGCGGTAGCAGGAAGATCCTTAGTTTTAATGGCTAATTAAGCAGTTGGAATGTTCTGCCAACGTGGAAAAGACAGCCAAAGGACAGATGGAGACGATGAGGGCTGAGGAAGAAATGACCCTCCCTCAAAACGAGGACCACCAGAAGGAGTGACTACACATGCCCCAAAGATCATTGTAATATGTAAACGAATTCTCAGAAATTGAATGAATGTGCTAATATTTTCGCTTGGGATTATACTGCATATGTATAAATCTGACATGACGACAGGATTTGGGGGAGCACAGCTGGAGGAGTGACCCCCTGCGCACCCAGCGCTGCAATCTCAGAATCATAGAATGGATAGAGTTGGAAGGGACCGCAGAGATCATCCAGTTCCAACCCCCCTGCCCTGGGCAGGGACACCTCCCACCACACCAGGTTGCTCCAAGCCCCATCCAGCCTGGCCTTGAACCCCTCCAGGGATGGGGCAGCCACAGCTTCTCTGGGTAACCTGTTCCAGTGCCTCACCACCCTCATAGCAAAGAATTTCTTCCCAATATCCAATCTAAACCTCCCTACTTCCAGTTTAAAATCATTACCCCTTGTCCTCACTATTCTTCCTGACAAAGAGTCCCTCTCCTAAATATAGGATAATGAATATAGGCAATAACGAATGCCTGCTTTCTATGACTTCACCTTGAGCCTGATCCCCATGGATCCTCCTGAATACAAAGCCAGACCCATTATTAAAAGAGAAGCAGCTGCAGGACCTCGGGGTGGCAGTCCATGGAATACTACGCCAACCAGCCCCTGGGATCCCTCGCAACTGACAAATTTGACAGAGAAATAGTAGAAACCCTGGCGAAACAAACAATTCTCATGGCGAGTACGCTTAAGTGGCGGCAATGGAGTAATTGGAATCCAGGATGAAGCCAGCGGCTACTGGGTTCTGCCAGTTTTCTTAAATTTAGGACCTGACCCAGCAGGTACACCCCATTCTATCACCAGCCCAGTAGCTTATTGGGCGGGAGGAGCCGACACCCTGGAGCAGGGTGAGCCCTCCCTAATCCCCATTAAAGCTCTAAGTGAGTTATCCACCGCCGTCACAGAAGCTGCTTGCGTTCAAGCCATGCAGGAATGAGGACACCAGGATGTCCCACTCTCTGCTACAGTAGATTTTACAACGTTAAAACCGCTGATCAAAGGAGAGCCAGCAGTTCTTAAACCCCAACTAGTTGCCGAACGGGATGAGATCAGAAGAGATAGGGAATTTAATACACAGGGCAATCACCCTGTGCATCACCAGGCCACTTCCTACCTGGGCAGAATTTAATTACTGCCGTGCAATGGGCTGGGATGGTGCAGCAGTTTGAAAAACAAAGCCAGAAATCCCGGGGAGGAGAACACCAAGACAGACCTGTGAAACAGGGAAGAGGAATTAAATCAAAGGGAAATAAAAACTTGCAAAGTCAAGGAAGGAGCTGTGGAGGACAGCACTAGCACTAGGCATTGCCAGAGCCACGATTCGCATTCAGCCTACGGGCATTATCTTGAGTCTGACTGAAGCGTTCCAGAAACAAGGTAATGGTGAAAACAGAGACTGTATTTCAACTTCTTTGAAGGGAAATAATCCCTTTCTCCCTCTTCAGGAGGAATTGCAGGACACAGTCAAAGAATGAGTGATGTCTGGAAGGTGATTGGGCCTGCCTGTCCAGAAAATAGAGGCTTATCAGGGGACAAATGATGATGGCCCATACATAGTAATTCCAGCTGGTCCTCGAAGACAATTAGTAAAATTTTTAAAAGATACGGGAGTGCTAATTTCAATATTAATGCAACAAGACACTGAGAAGCTGGGTGTGTGATCCGGACGGCAAAGAAATAGAATTACAGGTGTGAAAGTGGGAACTTGGACTGCAGCTGCTGCTGCACTGTGAGACCCAGGACCCTCCAGTGGCCTGGGACACCTCCACCATCATCTTCCTCCGCAGACTGAACATGAGCAAGACAGTGGCTGTGACAGTGGGAACGAAGATGCCTTGACTCATCACAGGCTTCTGTGGGAATAAAGTTCTTTATCCCCACAAGACCTGCTGCCCCCCAAAATCCAGTGAGCAGAATCCTCCCCTTGCTGTTGTGCTTGGGCATCTGCCTCGACTGTGACAACGGCAAGCTGGGGTTTTAAGCCATGGGCTGTATGAGATGCCTTGACGAGCGCGAGGTGGACTGCTCTGACATAAGGTACCCAGCACTTGCCCTACTGTGTGGCACAGCAGTTCATCTCAAGGAAGCCATCCCAGCAAAGAGCTGTGCAGTGCATGTACATATGCAGTCACTTTGAAGATGCCTGGCTTGTCGTGGTAGCTGTAGGCTGGGCCAGAGGAGCTGCTGCTGGCCTCATTTCCAACTCTGAGCAGCTGGTGAGAGGACTGTGGAAACCTGAAACCCATGAGCTACCAAAGATGTCCTACCCTGTGAAGGTAACTTTGATAGGAGCAGTTCTTTTCACCCTGCAGCGCAAGCGAAACACTGCCTGGAGCAGGAGCCTAGATATCTTGCTCCCATGAGAATATGACAACAGGTCAATCACCTCACTCTGTAAAGAGTGGACAGTCCAAGAGCCCTTTGACCTCTCCTGCAGGGCAGCGGCTGCACTCCAGGGTCTCCCCTTGAGTGGGGACGCTCGCTTCAGGTTCTGCTCCTCGAGGCTGAGAGATTTCTTACCGCAACAGATTCTCGGTGACTAACAGCATCCTAAACTTTGAAGTCTCAGCTAAGTAATATAAAGGATTGACGGTGCATATGTAATCCTTTAGCCATAAACCGTTGACCAAGTGCGACTAGGATTGGATCCAGGGGGTTCTTTTCTGAACCTCGTGACTCAACAGGAGGGTCTCCCTGACAGCTTATCTGACCCTGTCCTCTGTGCAGCAAATAATCAAGTGTACCTTGCCCTCGAATCTCATAAAACACAGTCGCATTTCGTACAGATTTTGTTAAATCAGTGTTTCACCGCAATAAATATTTCACTACTTCTCTCTTATGAGCCAAACCAATCACTCCACCCGCGAAGGACCACAGCCTGTCAGCAGCCACCCAGACGGAGATCCCTCTGTGTGCCCCAGTGTGTGTGGAGGTGAGCTGGAGATGGCGGGGAACAGCACAACGCTGCACGTAGCACCGAGCCGGACTCACACAAATAAATAACATTGAATGACTCTCTTTCCTTTTTTCCTTTTCAAGCATTAGAAGCCCACCTTCTTTTCTGACCCGAGTGTATCCCCCTGACTCATTTTGCAAGCTGAAGTCTCAATATACGGAGGAAAGGCCAGAAACTTAAATATTACTTCTCCTGCACAGAACACTAAATCCATTTTCTCCTGGGTGAGCTTGCAGGGATAAACAATGCTGTGAATGATTTGGTGTATGATATGTGAAAAGACACATTTCATTCAAGCCCGTCTAGACTCCCAGACAAGATCAGACAGCGCTGTCATCAAAGATGTTTCCACAGCCTGTCCTAGGACTTGGAAGACAAAAAATAGGAAACACAAAAATCCCACCTTTTCAGAACAGTCATGCAAAAAAGAAAAATAAATAAAAACAGCCTGACCTGCCAGTGTCACGGTGGAAATCTGAGCTCAGTAACCTTAGACAATTTAGAAATTACACTAACAATACAGCAAGAAGTTTCAGCAAACATTTGTGAGGAAAGGCAACTCCTGCACAAGTGAATGCAATCCAAAAATATGAGTCATGCACAAGCAATTTTGCTATGGGCCATAAAATCACTTTATGAGAGTTACAGATAATTCTGTATGTATTCTATAATGTTTCCCTACTGTGTAGAGATGGATATCTCAGTATCCTATCACAGATAATGATGGAAAACAAATTCCCTACATAAAAGCTGACTGCTCAGAGATTCACCCTGAACCGCTCCGAAGGATTGTAACGCTGACAGAACACTTTATACCGCATTCATCAACAAAGAGGTAGATTCCATCAGTGCCAAACACGCTGCAGTTTAGATGGTTTTTATAAGAAGTAGCGGGGGGAATGGAGAGCAGCCTTAGACACAAGACGCGCATCCTGCTGCTTCTCAGCACCTACATTCTCTTTGTCACTCATGCACCTACCATCCTACACAACCTCTCATTTCCCCCCGTTAGCACCCTTGCACCTATTTACACAGATCCAGCATTATTCAGTATTAAAAGAACAGGCGTGTTCTGTACGCCTTGTGCTGAGACAGAGCTGCAGCACCAAGCCAGTCATGAAATTGCAGTCACTGGAGTATAAAGGGTGAACCCTTCAGGACCCGAGTCTGAACAACATAGCTTCTTTTTGCATCTCTATTTTCCTCCTTACGCGCCTTTGTAACTTCTCCCAAGTGTACCCACATGAGATAAGTGATTTAGTCCCAAACAGGATTCCAATTAAAGTTTACAATTTATTGCACAAAGGCCAGCAAACAGCACTGGGTGCGCCGGGAGTCTCTGCTCAACCAAGACGCACGTCGTACAATTCCCATTCCCGGTTTAGATTCCTTCTGCTAATACATATTCATAGCTCCTCCCGAGAAGAGGTTGGTCTACGCTAATGATTTCTCGAACCTTCTTTGGCACATGCCCTCTTCACCTATTGGGGTCCTCCTGCCTCCCACCTGGTGGTCGGCGGATGAAATCGGCAGTCCCCCTCGGCTCACGCCCAGGAGGACCCCAGACCCCACGCATGGGCCCCACAGACCTCCCCTGCCATGACCATGCCACGACCATGACCATGAGGTCAGCAGCAAAACTGGTTTAAGCTGGTATACGAGAATGTTCATTAGGGTTTTTTTGCAAGAAGTAGGAACTATTTACATACCATCCTGCTTCTTCTAAGCCCTCAGTTACACGGGACCAGAGAGAATGACACACACGTACAGAGGGTCAC
The DNA here is from genome assembly GCA_013398155.1 of Pedionomus torquatus. Lineage (NCBI taxonomy): Eukaryota > Metazoa > Chordata > Aves > Charadriiformes > Pedionomidae > Pedionomus > Pedionomus torquatus. Next base: position 116,041 of record VZRU01003672.1, read on the forward strand.
ACTTTACCCTGCAGCCCTAGCATTGTTCCATATCGACACGCATCAGGGGAACACATTTCACACACAGAACCATTAAAAGAAAAAAAAAGTTTTGAAAACACTGAAAACTTTCCAAAAAAGACTTCTCTCATGAGACTTTAACTAGTTAACTCTGTTGCAACGTAGCTTTGTGACTAACACACTGTTGGCAACCCAAAATCAACAGGGACTCTATCTCAGTGCTTCTTTGGAGGTGTCCTCCTCGTGTGCTACCAAATGTGATCTTTTCTCAGACTTGGAAGTGGTATTCTCCAGGAGCCGAGATTTAAAAAAAAAAACAAAACAAACCACACAACAAACCACCCCAAACCAAGAATACTACCTCTCCGACATCATAGATCCATATGCGACCTTCTGAATCACCAACTGCCACCTCCTTCCCAGCCTGGGCCCAGCGGACACGGTTGAGGGCAGAAGCTCCTTCTATGGTGACGCTGGCTGTGGGAACCTGCCGAAAGAATAGGAACAAGGAAGGACAATAAAATCACGCTGCCTGTGAACCCGGGGGGTCAGTTCTGAACATGCTGCTGAGCTGGGTGAGTCACAAGTCCCCCGGCTGGAAGTAACACACAACCCTCATGGGGAAGGAGGGGGGGGAGAAAAAAAAAAGGGTCCATTGTTTCTTCAATCACATGTGCTAAAAAGAGGAAGTATTGCTCTTTTTAGATTCCAAAGGGATTGCTTGGAATGAGCAGGGAAGACTTTTCCACAGTAAAGGGCTGTAAATGAAAGTCTTTTCTCCTCAACCTTGGAGACACAGGAAACCACATCTGCCTGTCTTCAAAAGTCACCAACTTATGACCACGAACCGACTGAGAGTAGGACCTGGCTTCAGCCCTGCCCTGGCTCCTGGCCTCTGACTTGGGCCCAGATAACCTGAGGGTGGGCAGACACATCCCTGTAATTCCTGCTGACACCACCTTTAAATCTGTACTCACCTCTGCAGCAAGATGCAGAGGTGGAAACTCAGGTATTACATCAAGAAAGTCCTGAGCTAAACACTTCAGAGCGAGGACATGGCCAGAAGCGAGAACAGCTGAGCTGACATTAGGAACTCCCACAACATATTCCCACAATCCTCTTTGACATCCCCAGGAGACTTCTTCTGCTTTAAATACATCTGGATGCTGCCTAATTTCCAAGCCCTCCTCCCCCCACCAAGTCAACCAACTCAACAGGCGACCCACAAGAATACATAAAGATTCTGGTTGACGCGTGGGATGAATAAAGCGATGAATATGATCTGGGGAGCAGCATTTGTAACCTACGCTGGAATGAGGGCATCAAAAGATGCTGCAGGAGGAAGGAACTCTGTGGGTGTTTGTCCCAGATAGGTTGATCACTCGGTTGATTTAGGTCACCTCCTAACACAAACGCCAGTAACCTACAAGCCCGCTAGTGCTCCACCCAGACGCCTTTCATGGGAGAACCTGCCTGAGCAAGGAGCCTGAGCTCGGCACGACAGTCTCCCAAACAAGGCGGTTCAGCTTTTTAGGTCAGGGCAAACGGGACAGGACAGCTGCAAAAGCAGCTCTTCCACCAGACCCGTCTGTTGGAACAAGTCTTGGGCACAAGAGGGACAAGGGGATGTCCTGGAGTTGGGCAAGAACCAGAGGCTGGGCTGACTCTGGAGGAATGACAAGAGTGACTCCTCCTGTCCTCACTGTCAGCACGGTGCAGCAGAAGCAGCAAGAAAACAACCTGAAGGTGGTAGGAAAGCCTGCTCTGAACATTGACAAAATGACAGGATGAACAAAACCCAACATTTTACTGACTTCCTCACAGTTCCTTGTACCGCAGTTGTGAGCCAGGTCAAAAGATGCAGGAAAAGAATAATTTTAAAACAACCACTGAGTAGCTGCCAATCTCCTCCTCAGCTCTAACACCTTTCACAGTGTCACAGGAGATGAGTAAGGGTGGGAAGCTGGACCCCTGCAGACCTCCTGAGATTCTGGTTATGGCCACAAGGTGTGGGCAGCCAGGCTAGGCGGGGACTGGGACACAGGGCTGCTTGCCTGGTCCCTCCACGCCTGGAGGCTCCCCACACATGCTCTTCCTCCTCCTCCTCACCAACCCTGACACATGGCTGCGACACCAACCTGGCACTTGGAGCACAAGGAGCCACCCAAGCCAAAGCGTCACCTCCGCAAATAGCTTCATGGTGCTGCCCTGAGCCCCACCATGAGAAACGCAAGAGGGTTGCGTTTGCAGAATGATGGAGAAGTGATGCTGGATAGCAATCAGAAAGCAGGCACCATCCTTCCTTTAAAAAGTCCTTAAAATGCAAATAAGCTGCTGCGCTCATCTCCCCATCCTGCAAGGCTTAGGTCCTGTCCAAGGCAACATCACACCCAAAAAGTGCCCCCGTCCCCTCTGCTCCTGCTGAGAGTTGATGGCCCAAACCTAACACGGGGTCATTGAGCCACGATAAAAAATCACGGCAGAAAACAAGCAAGTTTTACTCCTGGGATCACCAATTTCTTTTANCAAACAACAACTAAATGCCACGTTTCAGAGGACTCATCCGCTACCCAGCTCGGTTTCTCAGAAAACTGTAGATCAAAGGGATTTGTTTCATACACAAATACTCACTGCCTGTATTGAAGGCACTGAATTTTCACAAAATCTTTCCAAAGGCTGAAATACATTACAGTAGAGTTTGGGGTTTTATATATATATATATATATTTGTTAATACAGCATTCTTTCAGTGTTCCACGGAAAAACAAGCAGTGCTCATGCCGCAGACACGAGACACAGCCCATGCTTTTTTTCCAAAACCCGATGGTTTTGTAAAATCCTGTTGCTATTCCACAAAGCCATCTAACAAAACAAAAAGCGATACTCAAACAGTCTTTAAAAAAAATCTAAATAAAAAGCCTTTTCTCCAGTGATACAGAGAGAAATACAGTCAAACCGTAGTGTCTTAAAATAGATCTGCCTGCACTCGGCACTGATAGGTTAAATTACACATGCCTGTTTTAGATTTCAAAGATAAGAGTTTATTTTATAATGGTGGCATTATGTTTTTAAAATCACTTTTGAAATCCTTGATAAATTCTCTCAAGTTGGTGCTTGTCAGATTTTTTAACAATTTTGAAATGAGATTTTAACAGGTAGCAGATTAAGAAAGATGCAGTCAGGAAAAACTGCGAGATAAGAACATACCTTTTATTTTTTTTTTACTTTTATTGCTTCCGTAGTGTCAAAGCCTGCTTGCAAATACATCTATTATCTGTTTCTAGAAATAGACACCATCGTCACCCTTTCAAAGCTAAAACACAGCATGTAAAAAACCCCAACAGGATACAGCACATCAGAAATAAGCAGTTTTGCAAGTCAATTTAATACCAGTACACAGATAAATCAGACTTATCAATAACCCCAAGACCTTCCCCGACCTTTATCAAAAAAGAAATGTTAGGAAACATAGATAAGAAATCGGTATTTGGTATCCTGAAACTATCTGCAAACCTCACTATTCTGATCCATACAAATAATGCTCAGTTTGCAAAAGAATGAAGGAGTGGATAAGGAGGGGTTTTTTTTTGCTTTTTAAGGCTTTTTTCTTTTACTATTCAACTATCAAATATAAATTAAAATGTGATGACTTGCATTGCTATTACAAAAAAAACAATTTCTGGTATCCACAGATCAACATGAAGCACATAAATACCCTCGTTACCTTACACTGAGATTTTGAGAATAATTAAATTCATTAAATCCATGGTAGAGTCAAATGATTTTAGTTATTTTGATCAGAAAGCATTTTGCTCTCGGGAGAGCTGTTTTTAATAAATACAGGGAGTAATACTAGTAGAAACTGCTGCAGTTCAAAAATCTTGAGGTAGCATCTTGTAGCTAAACCCAGGTATTTTCTTAACTGATTTACAAAATCAAACCAAAATAAAAATGTGGCTTATTTCCCAAATTAAACAAAACCAGGTCTCATTAAGAACAATCCTGCCTAGTTCTTACTCTGAGATTTTTATCAATAGCTGGCAGTTAAATGCATTAATATACCTGTCATTTTCTCCCGTCTTCGCAAATACTTTGACATCACATACCTGACACCTAAAAGTAATAATGATCTAAAAAATAGGTGTTTCGAGATTTCTTATTACAAAGGCAAAAGTGCTGACAAGGAGTTTTTCTCAGCAAACAGCAGCGCAGACTCCAACGGCAGAATCAATTGCAGAAAGCTTGAAAATTATAAAGTAATTATGACCTACCAGACAGAGGGTGAAAGCAAGCAGCGATCACCGTCAGTGAGGAGGTTTGGTACTTCTACTCCTTCTCCCGCCTCACCAAACCTCACAGCTTTTCACAATCTACCGGTTTATCATTTCTAGAGACTTTTTTTAAAAAAACATTAGTTTTATCAGTGCTTAGTAAGGAAACCAAATGGTATTTTTGCCTCCGGAGCCATAAAAATACAAGGCTCGGGTGCCAGGAAAATAACCCCACTCTGATCCTCACATGGGAGCCGATTCTGACCTCTTGGAATCGGAATGGAAATCGTTTGTGAAATCAGGGGCAGCCTTGCACGCAGAAGAAAAGCAGGATCAAGCTTGAAATTAGTGTTATTTTTTTTCTGATGTTCTTTTATATTTATACGTAAATGCATGGCAAAATATATCAGCAGTTTTCTGCGTACAGCCTTATTAGTGATGGGAATGGGATCAGGCGGGTCCACACTAGTTTTTTTTAAAAAGAAATTATGGTCCTGGTGAGTTAAATGGCAAAACATCAGTTGATTTCTAGCAGAGCAGGATTTCAGTCCTGGTATTCGAAGGGAGAAGGCATTTTTTACTGTTTTGGGGTTATTGTTTTCTTCCCCTTCTTCTCAAAATGTTGGGTTTTATGCTCTGTGTTTAAGCCTGCATTAATGAGAACACCTGAAGGATATGTCCCTCCCTTCCCAAAATAAATTCTGAGGAGACTCCTCCTGTATATCCTCCAGCTGTATGTGCTCTAATTAAAAAGGCTGCGCTGCTTCCTGCTCCCAGCACTTCAAAAGGCCTGGCTGCTCCCCTCGACGAGGCAGCGCCCGGCCCCGGGTCCTTTTACCTGTCCCTGCTTATTTATGGCTAAAGCACCGCTCGCTGGAAGCCATCAACTGCGCCCGTATTTCACCTCGCCTGAAATGTACAGCCTGTTTATGTGGAAGGCTTATTAACCATCAAACTAAGCTTAAAAAATACCCCCAAAACTGAAAAAAGTGGGGTGCATGGGGTGTGTGTGTGGAATACTGTTGCTAGCTCTTTGGCCTTCTCTTATTTTTGGAAACAAAAAGAAACTGTGGGTTAATCAGTTAACATGTGAGGGTTTGTTTAAAAAAATGTTCTTCATTTTACATGGCATTAAGTAAAAATACCCAAGGCTTCAGCTGTGGAAAAATGTTTTCTATCTCATATTGCTGGCCATCTAAGACTGACCTCAAGTGACACCACTGGTTTCCTCCTCAATATTACTGGAGGAAACTCAAATCCAGAGGAAAAAGTCTAAGTCTGCAGCACTTTTTAAAAAATCTGAAATAGTAAGAGAAAGAAGGGGCATTTGGCACGTGGAAAAAAATTACTTTTTTTTTTAAAAAATGCAGTATATGTAATTACAAATGGTTAGAAAAAAGCTGATTAATCCTTTCTCATCAGTGGAATTCAAAGGCGTGACGCTTCTTCCTCAGCAGTCCCCCTGCTATTTAGTTTTAATAATCACAGAATCACCTAGGTTGGAAGGGACCTTTTAAGATCATCTAGTCAATAATGATGGAAAGAAAACTTATTTTGCCATTTGCCTTTGTGCCTTCAAATTCCACAGCCAATTTTGAAGAGGAAAAATAAAAATAAATAAATAAATAAGTAAGGTGATGGTGTAAAAGTCCCAGGTAACGCGTGAGACGATGCTTCGGTGCTTAAAAAACACCCACCCGTGAAGGGGAGTCGCTGAGGGCTCGGAGGCGGGGAGGGAGGGTTTGTGACAGGACCGGAGGCTGGTCAAAAAGGCAGGTTAAAAACGTTTAAAGGATTTGGAGAAAGGTCAGGAAGGAAGGGACGCGGAGGCCGGGGACGGGGCTGCCATGGGCCCAGGCCGCAGGCCTGATGTGTGCCTGGTGGGGTGATGGTGGCCGCCCTCAGCTTGAGGCGGGGCGTGTAAGAGAAATCAATAAAAAATAAAACCAAACGGGAGTTAAATGCGCATGGAGAAGGGGAGGAAGCTCCTTCCCCAGCTGGCAGGGTGGCTATTCAC
>VZRU01003673.1:7980-22469 GCA_013398155.1 Pedionomus torquatus
CAGTGTAGAAGCTGAGGGATCAAAGGGTCAACTCCCTTTCTTTGATGGCTGATGTCCAAGGAAGACCCTGTCTGTTTGTCTGCCTTTGACCCCGATCCAAGCTGGATCCGAGCTGGATTCCTGACTCCAGAGCTGGAATCCAGCTCCTGTCCATCACCGAGTCCAGTCTGGGGCTTTTCCCGATGCCTGCTGGGGACGTGACCATCATCCTAGGAGCTTGATAGGGTTTTGTACCTATTGGATCTATTTCATTATTTTCTTCTTACTCTAATTTTAGTATTAATACTTCATTAAAGTAGTTTAGTTCATTCTAAACTTGCAAATCTCTTTATCTCTTCTTCTTCTGTCTTTCTTGGGGGGGGAAGGGCCATCTGTCAGCCTGGTTTTGGTAAATTTGGCTGAAACCACGACCCATACCTTACCCAGCAGCTCAGCAATCTTGCCTCTCCCTGAGAGCAGGGCTTCTTTATGCACAGAGTCCATAACAAAACACAGACAGAATCTCACTCCCTGATTAAGTCCTGGGGTTTTTTTTTGGGGGGAGGGGGCAAACCCTGGGTAGAGAGCAACAAGCCTGAATGCAACAAGAGCTGCACCGATGCTGCTCCTGGTGTCACCCGGGCTCAAACCCAGGCTACCAGCTCCCCCAGTGGAAACTTCTCCGCATTGAACTCGAGTCAGGATTTCCTCTAGAAGGATGCCTGGATCCTGAGCTTACAGAAAGACAAAAATAACCAGAGCACTCACTAACCCCAGAGGGCATTGATGCTGCATTACCATCCACTCCTTGTCAGACTTAACGTATTTATTACCCAGAACATCTTTGGGAAAGGAGCAGACGTCCCAGTGATTGGTGAACAAAAGGGGACGAGAATAAACACAGTACAATGGATATCACTCCAGCAGAGTCATTCATCTCACGTACAGAAACAAGGGAAATAGCCCCAATCAAAACTATCTGCTCCTTAAGCCTAAACATTCAATAACTTCCCAGCTTTGGAATGTACGTGCATCTCCTCCCCGGGTTCCCCGTGGTTTACATTATCATTTGCAAGGTATATTATGACAAGTTATTTACTTTGGGCCGTTGCCCCGGGGCATTCGGGTGCCTCTCCTTTCAAAGAACGTCATAAATAAACATGAATAATCTGCATAAAGGGAGATGACTTTATCTGGTAAGAAGCCAGAGGAGCGGGCTGTGCCCCTCCAGGCGGGGCTCCCGCCGTGTGTTTCCCTTTGAGCTGTTGTGTGCCCGTTACACCAACAAACCAACCTTCCCCCTCACCACACAGCGCTGCCTTCGGGCACGATGCTCGCCTCGGTGGGACAGTTTCCCCCAGCGAAAGCTACTCTTTTACTGTCAGCACTGGTTTTCTCCGACGCTGTGCTAGCGGATGGATAACTGCGCCGCCAATAAACAAGCAATTCCGCTTAAAACCAGTAGCGCCTGTCAACCAGCAGCTCCTTAACACCGACGTCCCCCGGCGCTACCTCAGGAGGCTGGAGACGGGGGACAAGGGAGGCGCTCAGATTAAGCGGCAGAGACTCAGCAGAGCTCCCAAAATAGCAGGGGGAGAGGCAAAAATAGTCAGACATGCCGATTGCATTGTTATAACTTAAATTGTATTCAGATGCGAGCCCCGACGTGCCAAAAGCTGTAAGAGCGGAGCACGAGAGATCAGAAAAGTGACATCTGGTATTGGATGCCCCTCCAGACATGACTAATACCGTCGGCATTGTGTAGGCTTTGCCCTTCCTAATTTAATAGTCAAATGTAAAGATTAGGCCCCCGCAGGTCCCGCGGCAGGAGGAGGGGCTGTTTGTCCGTGTGTCTGTGTGCAACGTCCCGCCGTCCCTCCCCGTGCATCTCCCCAGGTCTTTGAGCAGCCCGGGATACCTTCCACATCGCTACGGACAGCTCATCTCATTGCTTCCAGCTGCGGGATTTACAGCTGGACCGTACGACTCCAGCCTTTATTAGTGGGAAACGAGGGAAATTTGACCACTAAATATCGATTTTATGCGAGAGCGAGTTTTTATGGCGCAGTATGAGACGTATGTGCCCGGCCAGGCCCACGCTTCATTTTCATTAAACCTGGAGTTATAGCTGTAGATTTCCAGTGCATTATTAACAGGCTGGTCCAAGTATTTTTAAATCTTTGACTTTACTTTCATGAATGTCATAAACCGGCCGGTATTAAGAATTTAAAACCTTCTCCCTTCCTGCAGTTGGTCTCTGAAGTCAGGAACGCAGATGCCATTTTTTTCTGACCAGTACAACTTTTCCCCTGTAAGTGAGCTGCTGCCACATCGGGATATTGGTATTTTTTAGCTTTTCATAGAGTAAAGCATAATAATAATAAGCAGATTTCCTCCAGCTCTTTGCAAATACGGCTTCCAAAATATTTTGTCCTGGTAAGTGTCTTTCCTCACCCTTCAGAGAGGGAGGAATTGTGCCGGGCAAAGCCAGCCCGGGTCCCCAGGTGCCACGCAGGGAGCAGCGGTGGAGCATCCCACCACGTGTCCTGCTCGGCCCCGGGACCCAGCTGTACCCACACACACAGGGAGAACACGCTCTCCAAAACCCTTAGCCCTGACTTTGCCAGGTGTCGAGGCGTGCAGTGGGACGGCGGGGGGGACAGGGGTGACAGCGCCGGTGGGCCAAGGACATGCTGGACCACGAGGGAAGCAACGTGGAGAACTCCAGCACGGAACAACCAGCCCATGGCTAGTTCACAGCCCTTCACAACAGCTGGAGACGTGAAGGTCAGCCTGACATTTCACAGGAGGGAGATATTTTAAAACTACTCATTTTTTTATTTATTTACTCTGTGCTTACTTTATAACGAAGATGTGGGTGCAGCTCATGAGACAAGCTGGGGCACAGAACTAGAGGGAGTTGAAATAAGGGGATAACTCCCTGCGAGCTCTTACTCCACAGTGAGCGAGTGACAGCTTAAAAAAAACCCCAACACACGAAAAACCACCAGCCCTAGACACAAAGGCTCCAATGTTGTCCCTCCGTTGGTGTGGAGCACCCGTTCTAACACGCAAGGTACAACCACGAGCCCTGCTCGCCGTATGTTAGCATTGACCTTCTCTTTCCAGTAACAGCCCAGTGAGATTCTTCTTTCTAACATCTGCTGTAGGAACAGCTTAGGTTGACTTGGCTATGGATTAACACTGGATGGGACGGCGAGCCACTGGATTCCACACCAAATCAGTTAAAACTGGTATTTAAGCCTGCTAATAAGCCATAAAAAGCACACACAGAGGACATGAAACATTCTCTGTGCATCAGGCAGAAACTCCCCGTTCAAGCAGGCAGGCTCAACCTGAATATTATCAATGGTGAAGGACAGAAGAGAGGAGAAACCTTACAATTCAGAGGTTCGCTTTGGTTTGGCTAAGGACCCAATATTTGAACGTTCGGTTGGGTTTCATCCAGTCTGCCTGACCATCTTTGATCTGCAGAACTAGCTTGGACGTCTTGCAAAAACAGGGTATTCTTGTGAAACTTCCAGTAATTTCTCTTTCTGGTTGGGTTGAAATACCGTAAAAGTAGTCTTTTTTTGTGGTAATTCCCTGCCTCGTTAAGCTCCAAGCACAGTGTCAGTTCTCAATAAATAATACATAAGTATAGTCTTTCAACACTTCCATTTCCAATCCTGATCAAACACGGGAAGTGAAGAAGAGTGAAAAATCAAAAGAACTGGTCAACTCAAGCCCCAAAATGTCTTTAACGTATGGGATTTTGTGGTTTTAAAGCCCGAAAAGGAGGCCCCAGGGCTGCTGTGCAGTAACACAGTCACCACCATGGCTGGGGCAGCACGGATGGGTCTGCTGGCCATGGTCAGAAAAGGGGTGGTTGTGTGCCACGTGGGACAGCCCTGCCAAATCCGTGCCAGTGGTGGGCTTGGAGCTCTGAACCACAAAACACACCCTTTGTCTTTTAGCATCCAGAAGTTCTCAAGCTTAAAAGTAAAGGAGAACTTTTGAGTCCTTTAGGTTCTTGATGTTTTCTCCTTTGTTTTCCACACTTTCTATCTTTTTTGGGTTTTGGTTTTGTTTGTTGTTTTTTTTTTCCAAATCTTAGCACAAATTTCTGTCTCCTTGAGAGCAAAGAGGCATTTAGGACATTTATCCCTTCCCCTATGACTGATGGGAGGGGCAGGGGACAGTTGGCCACCACATCCAACCTCATTCCTGCAGAACAAAACGTCTCGAGGTCTCAGGCAACAGGCATCAGATTTAGGGAGAGGGGTGTGCAAACTGCCCGGGGAAACACCAGCAACTCACACAGAAGCCACACAATAATCTCTGCAGCCATTATCGAGACATAAAAGCCTGTGATGGTTGCATAGAACAAGCTGGACTTCCTCTAATTTGGAAGTCAGGCACTTTCTTTACCACAGATTCTTATCCTAGGGTGTAAGCAACAAATGTCTCCATTTTTCTTTTAGAACAGAAAATATTGAGCCAAATACTGAGCTTTTCTCTGATAATAACTCAAATTGAAAAGAAAAATATAAAAAAAAAAAAAATGAATTTTTTAACTTATCTTTCGAGTTGCATTAATTTGTTTTTCTGTCTGCTGAAAAAAAAACTACATCCAAGGAAAATGAAAAACATATGGGTTTAAATAGCCTAAGCCATGAATATGAGTCACTGCTACTAAATTTTATGATGCATTCCATCTAATTAATGTGACAGAAGATATACGTGTATAGGTATATTGTGGAAGATAATAAACCGCTTCATAGTTATGGTGAACAGGCACAGACACACACACACACACACACAGGTCCGAATGCGAGACACATTTACACCTATTCTGCAGGTTATTTATAAATACTTGTATTGCACTGAAAACAAAACCATGTCATGGTGTATTTTTGCTTGTACACAGCAGGAAAAATGAAGATAAATGTTCACAAAAATGCCCATTTTATTTTCCCATCTATCAGGGAAGCTGTTGGACAAGCTGACTTCTGCCGTCAGAGGGTCTATGCCAACGAGCACCCCATATTTTATATACTCATACCTGAACCGTCTGGCTTGGGCTTTCTGATGCAGGAGAGACTTTCTGCTCCGAGTTGTAGCTGAATCTTGACGTGACTCAACACCCCAGGTAGGGGTTGTTGATTAAAACTGCAGCTCAGAAGACTGTCTGCTCCCACATGAACGCAACAGAATATTCATTAACTTTGAGTTTTTTCACATACAACAAAAAAGCCTCAGTTCCAAACATTCTCAGGAAAGGGGCTTCACTTTTCAACACACTGAGCATTTAAAAAACGCGCGAGTGGTTTTAGTAGTTGAAGTCCTAAGGTCTTTTGGACACAAAGGGTGCGACTGGGTGAGCTCCAGGGAGTGGATTTCTGGGAGTTAAAACCATGCCTACCTTGTCACTTCATCTGTCACCTGAGTTGTCCATCCCGCAGGAGAGAATGCCGTTCTCCAGCCTCGGTGTTCGTCCTCTCAGCCTAAACCTTCATGGTCTTCATCACACAGTGGAAGAACAAAGTCGCTCACCTCATTCTCCATGAACGAGCACCAAACTCTTTCTTTCGTGGTCTCATTCCTGAACGGGAATAGTCAATGCAAAAATTATAATTCCATAAATAAATTTGGGGTTGTTATTTTTTTGTGTGTGTCACTTTATGGTTATATATTGAGCTCTTTGCTGCCGTCTGTTTCTCTACTGCTTAGTCCTGTGGGGACCTCCTTTAGCTTTTTGGAGACAACTTTACTGCCTTAACCGACTGAGCATCTCCATCAAACTCTGTTGCCCCACTGCCCCTCTCTTCCCCAAATCACCTGTGCCATCCATGCTGCTCAGGCCTCAGCAGGTGTTGCTGTGGCATCCCACGCCTGAGCCCCTCCAGTACAATAAGTGACCTTTCGTTCCTACCCGCCGCTTCCAAATTTCCACCCCCTTTCACCTGTGTGGAGATCTTCCTTCTCATCCTGTGCTGCATTTCCTTAGCAGTTTTTGGTGAAAGACAGCGTTACCATGGAAGCATGTGAATGAAATAATCCACTCTAGAAAAATAAATGTATTTAAACACGTGTTCACCAAATGAAGTGAAACTTCAGACAAGTCTTGTTTTGAATTCAAATTTGAATTTTGAATCTTATTAGCCCAGAGCAGATGTTTACATCACATTAACACTAAGGACTAAGGGACATGAACACCCATGTTTTTCACCAAGTCTTGACAAAACCTTTTTTGGGGGAATTCTATGCTGGAAGACCGGTCACAGCAGCTTCACTGTCCCCTTGGGACGTGTCCCATCAGCTGGTGGGGGTTCATCCTGAGCACTTTCTGGTTCAGAGTCTGGCGATTGCCGGGCCGAGGGCGCGGGCTCGGCCTCTCCATCGCCAGCTGATGGTATAATAAGAAACACATGAAGCGACTTCAGTTTATTATGTCTTCCCTTGCCAACATAACTCCAGCACAACTAATAAAAGAAGGGATATTTCTCCGTATTCTTTATTATGAACTAAAAATTTTAAAAACGCTTTTTAATGTAAAATGAAAAAGTTACTCCACCTTGGCCAAGTTGGCATATACCAACCTGTCTTCCCGCTTCTGGTTTTAATAGAAAGGCGACGGGACACGCTGCTTTCAGGGTTGATTACCTTATGGGCCAGGTCCTTCCTCCAGTTTGTGTCGTGACTGCGCTGTCATAGGGCAGTGTTTATTTAGCCAGACACAGCAAAGTCATGAGGTGGTACACTAGCAGTCACCCCAAATCAAGCTACTAATGAAAATCCACTCCTGAGAAATTATAAAGGTTGGGAAAAACCCCCAAAATGCTAACATCTTTGAGTGTAAAAAATGCGCTACTCTAAGGAACATCTTGTCTGGGTCTTCTATCACCCACCACCCACCGCCCTCAAAAAAAACCCCAAACCCAACAAAAAAGCATGAATTCCTTCACTCCAGAGAATTTACATTTTTTACTCTGATATATTCTGTTTTTTTTCCATTGGCTTGGCTCTACTTACTCGGTGTTAGTGAAATTTCACAGGTTTTAGTTATAACTGTCTTCCTATGACCCCAGTAACCTGCAAATTTCCACATTTTCTGGCAAATTTAATTTCTGTGACTAAAGGCAAAGCCGCTCACAAGTTTCATGTCGCAGCACTATAGTTTCCAAAAACTGTGATTCACAGCTCAATTTTTTTGCAACTCTGCCCTTGGAAGGGTATAACAGAGTGGTCCATGCTGCTGAACCGTAACCCAGCTATTCCTCCTGGCCGGGCTGATTTTGCATTCAGAAGTGCCAAAGACCATGGATTTCCACTGGAAAACCTGGTGTTCTCAGAGCTGTAAAGTTCCACCCTAATTCAGGGCATTTAATTAATGTACAGGGGCTGAATCTGCCTTTCTCTTAGATCCACGTTGGGCAGCTTCCCAGGCTATGTTTGTGTTTTTACTGCAATCTGAAAAGACACATGGTGTCTGCTGCTTCGGGTGAAGGAGATCACTATATCATCCTCATATCAACCTTGCATTTTAGAAAAATGCTTTTGGTCTTTCTCCCTGGCTGGAAGCACAAAATGCTGGGCGTCCAGTGGGGCACGGCCACAAACCCCTGGCCATCGACAGAGAGCGGGTCTAGTCCTCTCACTGCAACAATTATGATCTGATGAAAGAATTATACAGCTTTTCACATGAACTGGGACGGAACTATTTTTAAAGAGGAGCTTCAAAGACGTTGTAGAGTTCTCCAAAATCTCCATAGACCTCTGGCAATCCGCAGAGAGTCGGCTGCTAGTCTCATTTCCAGCTAAGAGAAACAAAACAGATGGGAGGAGACGAAGAACAAAAGCAGAAAACGCAAGTGTTTTGTTTTTTTCGGAAAGGGAAAAACATTTATCACACTCAATAGAGTACAAATGCATAAATACTTTCCTAGTATTAATTTTCTGTGCAAGCAACCGCTGTCGTTGCCAGGGGGTATGATGTGAGTGTGCCCAACGGGAGGCAGCCCACACAGCTCCGGAGGGGAGGGGACCCAGTTCTGGATACCAGCTCTTGTACACAGAGATTACCCCCATTAATAAAGGTTTTAGCATCCCTCCCAGTGGAACTCAAAGAGAGCCTTTAATATCAGTAATTTTCCAGGCAGAATCCTACTGGCTTGCTATGCCCGGTTTGGGGTAATGAAAATTTAATTTCCTCCAATTCTTCCATGCCCAATTTTCCTTCCTCCATACTGAGAAAAAATGCAAACTACACAATACTTATGTAAAAGCTTTCCGTCGCTGCAGCTGGAAGGGCTGCAAAGACCAAACACCAAACAGCAACTGCTGTTCAGCCATGGGGAATCCAGTCTAAACAAGCTGAGGGAATCTCTGCAGTCTCTGACAGGGTGATCAATGGTGGGGATGTGGCCTATAAAACTAGTTGTCAAAAAACAACAAACAAAAAAGCGGCTCGCTGGGGTTTGTGTGGGATAGCACGTAAGCTGCAAGCATCAAGGGTAACCTCTTGTCTTAGGCACACATCCCCCTGGGAATTCTGCGTGGGGCTCTCGCATCGGGACGCTCCTCCATCACCAGCACAGCCCGCTTTGGAGCCCTGGCATCCCAGCCGCACTCAGTAGCCCCACGGAGCCTCCGACACAGCAGCCAAGGAGAAAAACACAGACCCTGCAGACTACAAAAACCAATGCTTTCTGTCTTGGATTTTCCAAAAAAACCCTGATGATTCCAAGTGACACTGCATGAGCCTGGCTCATGAGACTCTTTTGAATACCAACGGAGGCTTTTGTTTTCTTTTCTCCAAGCTTCACAAGACAAACTTCTGATTCCATTTTACAAAAGCTGTGGCTTTTGGTGGCCTGTGAAACTTTTGATGGCCAGGGCTTTAAGACGATGGGGGTGGTTTGTGGGTTTTTTGGTGTTTGTTTTTCATTGTGGAAACAGAGGTGAAGAGTGTTCATGATGTGAAATACGTCACCAGGACCACTGGAGGACGTCAACCAATGTTATCTTTGCTCTGTCTCCATGAGATGCTGCTGCTGGACCCCGGAGTCTCTCATTCTGGAGCCAGCTGGTTCACGGGTCAGTCCACTGGGTGAGGAAGCATGAAACCACTGACCCTGCTGGCTCGAGATCTCCACACACAACTGCATCTGCTCTAGTGATCCGAACAGGGCCAGGAGTTGTTCCTGGGCACTGAAACTCGATCGTCCACAAAGCAGCAGAAAAGCCCTGGGATGGCTTTTGCCAGAGGTAGCTGCTGTTTCCCCAGGCAGTTCTAGTGTATGACCTGGAGATGAGCGTGTCCTACGCAACGTTGCCAACAGGTAAATCGTAGGCAGCGACGCTGTGATGGAGTGACTGATCTTTACAATATGGATAGGGGATCTCCCATGCCAGTTGGCTTTGATGCCAGAGAATGGCCCCAAGAACACTTAATTTATCAGAACAGACTTAGCCAGGGAAACCGCTGTTCCCGCTCTGCTGGAATCCTACCCACGGTTCAATTACAGTTCCTCAGACCTGGGATGTTATTGCAAAAGATTTCGGCTTCACTAAATCAGTATTTTCTCATTGAAGTATTCCATCAGAAGACTTCCAAACCACTTTAGCCATTTGTTCTTTCTTACCCCAGCCCAGGAAGAGCCTTCAATCATTTAACCCCAAGAACTCACACGCAGATGTGGCCACAGAAAGCAGACAGTGAAAGTCAGGGGTGGAATGAGCACTTTTTGTCTGAATTCAGCTAATGCTCAGCCACTTAGTCTTGTTATAAACATTTTCTTATTAAAAATCTCTACCTTCTCCCCGTAATAGTGGGATATGAGCAAACTGCTTCCAGGCATAAAAAGAAAATGAAAATAGGTGGAACTTGTTAGGCATCACTTTGTTAACAGCCCTCATAGTTCTTGATGCTCTGCCCTGACTCCCTTCAGTATCTCAGCTTCCTTCTTTCAAAGCCCAAGCACAACAGCCAGAAACTCACTCAGATCATACAGTTCACACGGACGATACAGTTCCTTACTCAATTGGAAGGTTCTCTGATCAGCACAGTTAGGGCTATTCTTGTGCCCTTGCCATTGTACCTTCTGATGCACTCATTAGGCAAGCTCTGTTCTGTGGTTTTTTTCCAGAATCCAGTCCCTCCTTGTGCAGGATGTTCTTTATGCCTAATGAAGCTTTCTGTCCAACCATGTAAACCAGCCTGGTGTTTAAATCAACTGGCTTTCAACAACAAGTGAAGGTCTCTGCCTTCCACGGCACCACTAATTTTGGTGCTATAACCTAATGTCACTTGAATCAGCTCATTAGAGTCTCACCTGAAGCGGGATGCTAGGGGCATTTCTACAGCCGTGCTTACCAGCCTCATTAGCAGCACTGTCTACAGCGAGTGCATGGGATATTCGACCCAATAACCAATATTTAACCCAATAACCAATATTCAACCCAATAACCAATATTCAGCTGCTTCTCATCTTTAAAGGAAACAGCAAATTAGAGGCTTCATTCGTGGTTCAGTCTCAGCTCAGTCTGCATTTATGCCCAAAAGTGAACTTTGCTGAATTAACCCAGGGGTTTCACAGGTGCTGAGAAGAGGGGTCTTCCAGCGGCTCCTGGGGGAGCTCAGGAGGCCACTGACGGGCTGATGGAGCAGACACTGTCACTGCTCAGGACACAGATTCCCAACCCGAGCAGAACCAAAGAGCACAAACCCCACGTGGGCTCCGACTGCAAACCTCCTGCAAACACCCAGTGCTTCAGCCTTTCCTCAGTGACACCTTTGAGAGCAAACCAAGTCCCCCCCGGGTAGAACAGGGCTGTTTGCAAGAAGCAAAGGGCTGGAGGCAAAATTTTCAACCGCAGCCCTGAAAAGTAAATCTTCCCTTCAGGCAGGAAGGTTTCTACAGTTGCTTCCATCGAGTGTTTGCCAGCTCAGATTCTATCTCTTCGAAAGTTTAACTTCATTCTGGTGTCTAATTGTTGCTTCAATAGAATCATTCTCCAAACGCCCTGATTTTACTATTTCTGCTCCCCCACACCCCTTTCTCTAATTCTGACATCTACGGATGAGCCGTCCCTCCCGTAGCACCCCTGGCACAGAGGGGGGCACAGAAGCGCTCCGGAGCTTGTCTGCTCACTAACAATTAACCACTTGCTTCTGGCAACCTGGGTTTCCTGGCACAACCCCCCTGTCAGCACCGAGTGAACTGCTACTGACTGCAGTCCTCACACAAGCGCTCCACTGGCATCCTTAAAACTGCTAAATTTTCCACTGCTGTAAAATCTCCAGCACCCCCCAAACTGCCACCGAGGCTGCAGAACTGCCTGTCCAAAAATGCCAGTTTTGTCCTCCTTGGTTTGTTTTTTGGCTTTAACCCAGTTAGTCCTTAAGCTCTTCTTCTGCTTTTCAGTAGTTCTGCAGAATCACATTTCATTTCTAATCATATTTTTATGTCAACAAAAAATACATGATGAGGACACTAAAAAGCCGTAGAAGGGTGGTTTTGCTTAAATAGCTTCTTTTTTTTTTTTTTTCTCAGAGGGACAGAACAATCTTGACATGCAAAAGGGGAATATGGAGAGGGAATGATAAAGGTCCAGCACAGCTTTACTGGAGTGGGGCAGAATCAAAAATATAAAGGGAATTTTTGAGAAGTGCTGAAAGGAGGGTTGGTGCCGTAAGAAAGCAGATGGTCTCCGAGCTGTTTGCCTTGATGGCCGCCAGAGAATCAGAGCTTTCTACATCTCAGCATTTAAATCAGCAGCCCTCCAATCAAATAATTGATTTGTGTTATCATTTTCTGCTCTCACCGGATGGCTCTAGAAGATGTGGAGTTCTCTGGGTGCCGGCTGAGACAGAAGGGTGTTGTACAGAGCTCCCACGTCAGAGGTACAGCTCCAGAACTTGAGCATCACTCACAGTCGAAGAGAAAGCAGTGATTTGGGATTGGAGTTTTGAAGCCATCCTTTAACCGTCCCTGTTTCCACCCTCCACCGTGGTACCCGGAGCCGGGCGGCACCGATGGCTCCTCTCCCAGACCACCTTTGGGCCGTGGTACACGATGGTTTGAAGCAGGACAGCTTCATCCTTTCAGGATGTGCGGCTGATTTTCGGCTGCGTGGAGGGGCTGGAATGCAGGCAGGGAAGGCTCGGGGGCGAGGCAGAGGAAGGTGAAGAAGCAGGCTCCAGAGATTGGGCTGGGTAATGCGGAACAGCCCCGATATGATTTTAATTAGAGCACATGCCACGGGATCATTTACGCGCAAAAAATATTCAAGGACTTGTGGGCTGGAAACTGCTGTTTGGAGGAAACGTCTCTGCCCGAGGCTGCTTCAAGATGTCACTACATTAGTGAGATTTAAATACGTGTGGCTCATTCCAGATTCAGTGCCCCCGAGTCTTTCTGGCATTATGGGCACTTTCTGCTCCACTCCTGTCACTAATCAACAGGGAAGCTGCCGCAGAGCGGGGCTGGGAGGGTATTTAGGGAGAACAAATTAAATAAAGTGGAATCAGAGCAGCTTGGCTTCCAACCCCATCTCTTCTGCTCACTCTGGGTGCTGCAGCTTGGCTGCCGACGTCTGACCTTCTAACAGCAAGTTCCTACCGCGAACGAGGTTAACACTGCCTAATTCAAAAGCACATGGAGCAGAGGAGCCGAGGCATTAAATAGTGCTTCATAAGGGATGTGGAAGGACTTTGAGTTTCCTACCTTTCTGCAATAATAACAACAACAACAACAACAACAATAATAATAATAAATTAATTATAATTAATCCTATATTTCTAGATAATAATTTTATTATTATCATTATCATTATATTATTACATTATTATATAATAATTAACTATATATTTTATAGATAATAATTTCTTATTATTATCATTGTTATTATTATATTATTATATTGTTATATTATTATTATATTGTTATATTCTTATATTATAATTANGTTGCACATAGAAGCCCTAGCCGAGAGTCGTTCCTCTATTTCTGGCATATCAGAAACATCTAACAATGGGCAGTTTTTTCTCCAAAGGCCTTACTGAGATGGGCAAAGTGACAATCAGGCTTCTTTTCCAGAGGCATCAACTCAGGATCAAGTGACTCGACCAAGGCGGCACAAGCATCCCGCGGCAGTTCCAAGAGCCACCTTCCCCCTCCTCCATCACCATCGTCATGAAATCACTTCACTTCTCTAAGGCAGCAGCAACTCAAGCGAGTTCAGTGAGGGTGAGCGGTGCAAAGGGAATCATCTCGTTGTGCTGCCAGGGTTTAGGAAAGGATGACTCTGAAAATAGCAGGCCAGGGAAGAGTTTTATTTCTCAGACTCTTAACCAACTCAGTGCTTCTGAAAAACTTCCAAGTAGGATTTTCTTCTCCAAGGGAAGGCCTAGATTACTGGGAGGTGAAGTGCTTCTGAAGGAACAGGTTTTTACAAACAACGGCCCTGGAGAGAGGAGCAGCTGACAGTGAGGGCAGAGGACTTGAGGAGCAGATGTCATAGAACCACAGAATGCTATAGCATCTTTTTAAACTCCTCTTGTCTTTTTTTTCTCCATTGGGAACTGCCCAGTATTGCTGGCTACCAGGGCAGCATCTTAGTTGCTAGGACAAATAGCCGTGATTATTAAACAAAGGAAAGAAAAACCAAAAAGTCTAATTCCTTTAACCAGCTGTGAAATACTTCAGGCATTCTGTTACTGATGATGGCACAAATTTGACCAGTTTCTAGTCTGGGAGCCATCCCAGCTGGGGAGAGCGCTCCATGGAATTTCCATGCGTTTTCATAGAATCACAGAATGGGTAGAGTTGGAAGGGACCTCTGAGATCATCCAGTTCCAACCCCCTGCCCTGGGCAGGGACACCTCCCACCACACCAGGTTGCTCCAAGCCCCATCCAGCCTGGTCCTCAGCACTTCCAAGGTCATCTTCCATACACGCTGGTTGAAAGATTCTTTGGAAGGCAGGTGAGGATACGGTCCTTGAAAGAATTGTTTTAACAAGGTGTTATGGTGATCAGGGACGTGGCTGCTGCAAAGCACACCCAGAGAGTTTTACAGACAGAACAGGCTGATGGCTGTGTGCGTGGGTCCCTCATACACCCATGTGCCCAAAAAACAGCTCTTTGGAGTCCACCAAGGCCACATCCTGGTGATGCTTGTGAGAGCAGGACACGTACCTGCCGTGGCTCTGTGCACTAGCAGGCGGCAGCATCTGAAAATAACACCAGTGAAGGGAAAACCACAGCCACCAAAGCCTCTGCTGTTGGAAGAGCCGCGTCTGGGATGCAGTGTGTGTGTGCTCTAGTGCTGCTCCAAGCGTCACAGCATTGCTCTCTCAAAAAAAAAACGGGGCTGGAAGGACCTGAAAAAGCGACACATGCCGCTCGCCTCGCTGAATGCTATTTTAATACTAATGTGGAAATTTTGCTTTGTGCACAAACACTTTTCTTTAGGGTGGATAAAAAAAAAAAAAAAAAAAAAAAAA
>VZRU01003673.1:29661-39866 GCA_013398155.1 Pedionomus torquatus
AGGGGGAATGGTTTTAAACTGATATTTAGATTAGATCTCAGAAAAAACTTCTTTGCTGTGAGGGTGGTGAGACCCTGGCCCAGGTTGCCCCGAGAAGCTGTGGCTGCCCCATCCCTGGAGGGGTTCAAGGCCAGGCTGGATGGGGCTTGGAGCAACCTGGGGTGGTGGGAGGTGTCCCTGCCCAGGGCAGAGGGGTTGGAACACGATGATCTCAGAGGTCCCTTCCAACTCTACCCATTCTGTGATTCTATGAAAACGCATGGAAATTCCATGGAGCGCTCTCCCCAGCTGGGATGGCTCCCAGATGAGCAACTGGTCAAATTTGTGCACTCATCAGTAACAGAATGCCTGAAGTATTTCACAGCTGGTTAAAAGAATTAGACTTTTTGGTTTTTCTTTCCTTTGTTTAATAATCACGGCTATTTGTCCTAGCAACTAAGATGCTGCCCAGGTAGCCAGCAATACTGGGCAGTTCCCATTGGAGAAAAAAAAGACAAGAGGAGTTTAAAAAGATGCTATAGCAACCAGATTAATATAGAGCTAGTAACGATGGAAGTACTGCAATAGGTGGGAATCCTTCATAAGTGCTGGATGGGATTCAGTGCCGAAGTACAAGTACAGGTGAAGTACATACAGTCATAGAATCTTCGAATGGTTTGGGTTGGAGGGAGCTTAAAGATCATCTAGTTCCAGCCCCCTGCCAGGCCACACCGTGTCCTCCTTCAGGTATAATTTTGCCTGTGTAAGAAATGACTGGATGTGCCCAGTCCCCAGGATCCTGATTCAGCGTTGGGTGAAAGCCACTGACCCCTTTTCACACGGCAGATTTATTCCAACATGAAGAGCATTCTGAACAGCTCCAACATCCACTTACACAAAACAAATGAGTCTATAAAGACAGCCCCCTGTTTAAGCTCCCATCTCTAATTTTCTTTCTTAAAATCTGTTTCAATTTCAGCATGTAGCAAACGGGACTCTGTGCTGGACCAGTAACTCCACAGCAAATGCAGATTAACTCTGCAGGGCTTTGGTGGAGTCCAGCAGAAACGAGTGAAGACCTAAAAGACCATTTCTGGCTTGTATTTGAAGTAGACATTCAACTCTACTTTTATTCATTGCTAAGTCATATTGCGTTGTGCCCAGAGGGCTCTACCAACACTCATGAAGCATTAAAATCCTGATTTGAAGGTAATGAAATATAGAACTAGCCAAAACTTTTTGAAAACTCAAAACCCTTTGTTCAGGAAGTGGAATTTTAAACGGAAAATTTGTTTTGTTTATTCCTAAAACACAACAGTGCGATCTGGGAGGCTTCATTTAGCACTCTTGGGAAAAATTTGGACATTTGCTTGGCTCTTGTGCTTCTGGCTTATCAGGACCTGGGTGAGGGAACCTCATCTTGTGCAATTCAAATGTTCTTACACCTTTCAGGAAACCTCAATTTGGTGGAAATTACCACAGTTTGAGAAATGCTCTCACTTTCAGTTTCATAGGTTTGTTTTTTGGGGTTTTTTTGTTTGGTTGGTTTTTTTTAATTTTCTTATTTATTAATTTACTTTTCTGAGTTTTCAGAAAGAAAGCTGAGGGGCCAGCACATGGGTATGAAAATCTTAAGTTGTATGTAAAATGAACATCTAGGGTTAGATAAACAACAAGGCTATTCTCTCAAGGTGACCTGCATCCATTCCCCCCTCACAGGGATACAGCAGGACTGGAAGAGCTGACCTGGGTCGTTGTTTTCTCAGGAGACTATTACATACAATCCGATTCATAAAGTCACATTTCATCAGAAACTGATTAGTAGGTTGGTGCCTTTCCACGCCGTCAGAAAGAGCAAGGTGAGCAAATTAAGTGTTCACACCTCAATAAAACACGAGACAGGGTTTCTTAAAATTAAGCTCAGGAGCAGGAGTGCTGAATCATGGTCAGCATCCAAAAGACAGAAATGATGGGGAAAGCACTTAAGACATCAAATAACTGCATCAAATAACCACCAAGACCTGTTATCATCCCTGGTTTTGGTGCAGTTGTTCATGCGTCTGCACAAGGGATTATCACAGCACCATTGCCTCATGCTCCAGTGGCTGGATGGCACACAGGAAAGCAAGACCAATTTTCAAATGCTGATCCACCAGGCTTTGGTCTCCAGCTGCATGGAGCTCCATTTATTTTATTTTTATTTTTCCAGATGGTTATTATTGTAATAAGTGGCATCTTAATTAAATAAGTTGGTTGCCTTTATCTCCAGGTTTGTCCAGTCACACGAGTAACTTCAGGGTGCCTCAGAAAATCCAAAGGGCTGTTTCCCAAAGGACTGGCAGCCCGTGGGGACAATCCACCAATGTTCTGCTCACGTCTTGCCCATCTCCTGCTGCGTGACCAAAGCTATCAAAGAAGCAGCAGGATATCCCTCCACTGACTTGAATTTTGCAGTCAAAAGGAGAGGGTCCGGGGTGCAGTATGTGAGTGGAGGGGACACAAAAGCCAAGGAGCCCTGGTGAGCACCCTCCACCAGCCCTGAAGAGCACTTGGGTCTAGGGAGGGCTGTGCTCTCTCAAAACATTCTCTGGTTGTCAAACAAAGCCCTGCAGAGACCCTAAAAGAAGTGAGCAAAGAGAATTCTGGAAAAAGGAGGGGAAAGGAATGAATTATATTGAATAAATAAGAATGCGAAAGTCCTTATTCATAAATCTCAAATAAGAGTAGCTTTGCCCTCTTTCACAAATAGGTGAAAACCTACACCAAACCGATCTCATTCAGGGACACCTAATCCCAGGGGCAATGTAGAAACCATGCTGTTCTTTGCACATTGCATGGGGCTGTTTTTCCCCTTAAAGCTTCCCCTTTTCTGCAGAGGGCTCTGTAACCTGCGGATGAATGCCATTCAGCACTGAATTTTAATGAATACAATACTCTTTTGTGATAGTTCAAAGTTCCAAGAAGAGGGTGGGTGAACGTGTAGACAACAGTGATCTATTTCTGAAGGGCAAATCTACATGGAGCCAAAATATTAGAGTCTGAAGAGACTTCACAGATTTCCAAGGCCACCCAGAAGCAGAATTAATGAGTGCTTTCAGTGCACCTTCTTATGTGCATCTACAGCAATGGCTCTTCTGCGAATGAACAGAAAATAAATCTCGGGCGCCCTGTAGAAAGTCCACTTCACAGAGAGATGGATTTCGTCTGTATTTTGAGATGCGCTATTTAAAAAGGAATTATCCCAACTTTAAACAATTTAGACTTCAAAAGTTAAGGTGCCTGTTTCGGAGAACAACTGTCACAGTAAAAATCCCGTTTCATTAATTTGGACAATAATAGACAGCCATAGACTATAAATAAATAAATTCTATTTATCCAGCAGCTACTGTTCTTTCCTGGCGTGTTCTGCCTGACTGAGGTGTCACAAAACACCACCGACAGTTTGGTGGTCGCTGTCGGGCAGTGTTATTTTCCCTCGGTATTCCCTTTCTTGATGTTATTTTTTTCTAGCTTTTCCTGTGCCGGTCTGTATTTTTTCTTCAGACTTTCAGGTTTGTTAGCTACTGAGCGGCCAAAGTCTGTTTCACGGGGCAGGGAGCAGCTTTCCCTGGGGGAAGCCGTGGCCAGAGGTAGGGGCTGACAGACCCTGCACCTCCTGGTATTATTCATCGTGGAACCCTGGGCCAGCGCTGGTCTCCACGGTCTTTTCAGTTTACATTCCTTGTTCTGGAAGATGCCAAGAAACAGCAAGAAAGCATTTATTAACCGAGACAGGGAGACATTACAAAACAGGAAGGGAGCTGGATGGATGAGTATTTATCTTCAGAAGCTCCCAGCAAAAGGATTCGTTGGAGTTGCTGGAGGTGGTTGGGTTTGGTGAGCCGCAGGCTTGGCTGGCCACGCTCCTCTTTCTAAATCACTTGTGGCCTTTCTGGAGGTACAAAGACATGTGCTGCTGTAAGTGGGGCTGTACAGGTGCCGTGGGGAGGACTTACGGCTTTTTTCTCATCTGTGGGAAGCAGTTCCCCATAAAGCGAATCTCAGAGAGGGTGACAGGTTTGGTGTCATTTAAGATCTTCACTTTTCCAAGCAGATGAAAGATGCAAAGTGTGTAACTCCAGTTTTGAGCTCAGCTGAAATGAAATATCTGTTGCATTCTAAACTCCGAATGAAAGATTGCTTTCTATGGGCTCTATTCAGCAGAAAGTCCAATTTTTGTGGTTTTGGCAATAGGCTCCTTGTGGGCTTCAATGGTTTAACTTTCGCTGAGCTGAAGTCTCAATCAAGAGCCAGAAGTTTCTCCACACCTCTCCCTTGGGAACCAGCCGGGAGGTTCTGGCAGCAGCTCTTTACTAGTATTGAGAAGATGTCGTGATCCGGGAGCACGTAGGTTTGCTTTATATCTACTGACATCTGCAGCCGACCTTACCTCCCTCTTGACACGTGTGAACCTTCACACGTACACGCTTACACCAAAAGTGGGAAATAACTAGCTACTTGCTCTTTGGAGGAGGTGTGGGTTGAAGCAAATACCAGTTGCATGGGGTGGGGGAGGGAAGAAAAAGTAAATCCATAGATGACGCAATTATCAGCAAACTAGACCCAGAAAATACAGAGTTAAAGTTAGGCTTGAGAACTCCAAATGCCCTATCATGTGGAAATACAGGGGAGATATCAAAGCCACTGCAAAATTGACTGATCTCACTTAAGTAAAGTAAGCCTTACTGAAGTAGAAGGCTTCTACTTCACTTCTTTTCCTGTACACTTTCTCCTCTTCAGATTGGGGACCTTGCACACACCGTAATATACAATCGTGACAAAAGTATTCCAGTGTTTGTGATACCAGATTAAGGGAATAAGCTTTAAAAGAGCTTCACTTTTCCCAGTGTTACTGAAGTGCAAGGGGGAAAAAAAAAAAAATAAAAGAAGAAGAAAAGAAAGAAGTATCTTGGTTCTCTCTTGGTAACCTAATATTATAATAATTCTGCTACCTCATCTTGGTCTGTGAGGCTCAGGGTGATGAGAACTGCAGAATGTCCAGGAGCTGATTTATTCTGCGTGGGATATGCAGGGCTCCAGCCACGCGCTGTACCAGCTCTCTGGAGCCAGGCACTGAGTAGCCAAGGTACAAACACAACCCACTTCTCCCTAAGTTTTGTACTGGTGACTTTGCAGCCTAAAAAACATTCAGCGTATTTTTATGTGAATTATATGAACAGGTCTATTGTATAGATCCACACATTTTAATGGAATATTAGAGGAGCTTGCAATTCTAATCTTCCAAGGAAGGATTAGGTGGCAAGTAGGTGCATCCACAGCCTCCTGGCCCAGGGACAACGCGATTCACATGCACAGTCTCACCGGGGGTGGGGGTAACCAGAGGACTTCCACTGCAATTCTATGAAATGAATATCAGTGATGTGCCCGGGGACATTTTGCACACAGAGTATTTGTCTGTAACTGTAAATTTACAAATGGCCTTTAAAACGTGGCTGTAAAACCTGACCCTGATGTGAGAGACATTCTGAGGGAGAAAGCAGTAGGAGGGCATCCATCTCCCAGCCAGCAGGTCTGGGATCTCCCTCCCGCAGCAGCGATGGGCAGGCAGGCTTAAATGTGCCCCTTTCTTTGGATATTTTGAAATACTCCAGAGCTAGTACAAAAATTACCCATTCTTCCAGAAGGTATTCCTAACTTCATCCCCAGAGGCAGACAACCCACTCCTCTGTAGAAGTCTAAAGGAGAAAGATTTAACAAGATCTGGAAATATTATTTTAATGCTGTAACAGCAAATTCATCCTTTACAATGTTTTCTGTTAAAGGAGTAGTTCTGGTGTTTGAAACAACAGAGTATTTGTCACTGTTTGCACCCAGCATGTAGCAGTGGTACCCTAAGATGCAGGAGCACAAGCAAATCACTGCGGAGGGAGCGCAGGGTGGTGCCCAGGGACAGGACAAGAGGGAACAAACTGGAACACAAGAAGTTCCATCTAACCATCAGGAGGAACTTCTTTGCTGTGAGGGTGTCAGAGCCCTGGCAGAGGCTGCCCAGAGAGGTGGGGGAGTCTCCATCTCTGGAGACATTCAAACCCCCTTGGACACGTTCCTGTGGGACCTGCTGTGGGTGACCCTGCTCTGGCAGGGGCTGGACTGGGGGATCTCCAGAGGTCCCTTCCAACCCCAGAGCATCCTGAGATTCTGTGATTTGTTCATGTACCAGTGACTTGTGACTGCACAGAAAGGGGCAAATCTCTTAAGAGTCTATAAGATCTATTTTTTTGCCCAGAAAGTGATGACATAAATTTACCCAGTTAAGCCCCTCTGGGAATTCTAGCAGCAATATGCGTCAGTCTAAGTTTCTCAATGCCCCTTCCCAAGAAAAGGCAATTTTTTGTGGTTGTTTCAGGTGGAAGAAAGAGTGCATAATTGTCACTTAGAGGTTAATGGAGAGGTGGAAGGTTTGCCCTGGTGAGCTACAGGTAGACAGAGGGGGTTACAGGGGCATGTTGCAATAAGTGTCACAAGAGGCTGAGGAATATGGAAGAAATGTTTGAAAAGATACTTACAGTCAAGTCAAAGGACATCGAAGAGACAAAAATTTTGGAAGCAGAAGCCAGGAGGAGAGCTTGCCATGAGTGGTAGGAGGATTTATGGCAGTACGAACCGTTATGGACCTGGGCTGATACATTCAGGTGCGTTAAAGATCTGCCATTGTTTAAGTGATAGTCTGTAAGAAATTCACATTAAAGGAAAAATCTAGGAGATTCTATCCATGTGACCATGGACAATGCTCTATTATAACTGTCCCCACCACAACTACAACCTTCTCCAAAGTTCAGTATCTTTCTCATCAACAAATATGAAAAAAAAACCCAAAGCTAACAGTGTAACTTTCTCCAATTTCAGAACACCAGGTTGGTCCAGTCACATCACTGGTATGGCGCAGATGGAGGACAAAGCCGTGGAAGTGATCCAGGGGAAGCTAAACACAAGCTTATCCCATTACAGCCTAAATTTCTTACACAGTAGAAAGCAAAATAATGAAACAACTGCAATCAAACTACAACTGCAGTACTGAATGGGCAAGTTCTGAGAGAAAGGAGAAGACAACACGCTTTGAGCACAAGATGCTAAAGTAAAGACAGCAGTTAGCCAACCCCCTGGAGACACGTAGGTTCTCCTCTCCTCTCCTCTCCTCTCCTCTCCTCTTCTCTCCTCTCCTCCAGGAGCAGGCAGGAGTCTCCATCACCCAGCTGGGTGGGACAGGAGGGAACCTGTTCTCAGACACAGTGGGAGAGTCATCGTTTGTCTACAGGAAACCACACACCAAAACTCCCGTCTCCGTGTGGTTGGAAACTTTGTTCTCCGTCAGGAGAAATCCAGACAAAAGGTCAGTTCCAAGAGAGACAGCAGAAGGGCAGCCTAATGCGATGTGACAGACGGGGTGAAATATGATCTATAGCAATAATTTGCTGTATTACCAAAATCTTGCCAGGTAGCTGATGGATCTATTAGAAACGGACCGTTTCAAGATATCCACAAGAAGCACGTCGCACAGCATCACTTAACACCTGCTCATCTTTAGCTTTCATAGGATGATTTCCACAATTTAAATAGTAACGAAGGCTCTGGTTTTCCTGTTAGCTAATGAAACAGGTGCCGGGTCCATTTAAAACAGAATATTTCATGCAACTAATTGACTCAAGAGCAGCAAAATCCATCCATCCCAAGAATCTTCATTGCTCTTCTTTTTCAGTTTTTACAAGAGTTGTAAAAAAGTCATTACTGTTCATAGCATAAAAATATTTTCCCATTAAAACAGTGGCCTGCTTTTAATAAATCCCAAAGTTATTGTTGGCTCTGGATTCCCAACGTGTAACCAAATGAATATTTTTTTGTGTGCAAGTCATGAAATTCAATATACTCTGTAAAACTGTTCAAATCCTTCAACAACTCATTTAGTCTATGCAGATGTCAAGAGAGACGAAGCTGTATTTTAAACTGTAATATACCCAGGAGTGACCTTTCTTTCGTTACTATTATCTCCATAAGCAGGAATGGTTGTGTTGGCAACATTCCTACTGATTTGCCGGGGAAAGGGAAATCTGCCTTCTGTGCTATCGAGAGGATGAAGAGTTGGGCCAGAGGAACCTGATGAAATTCAACAAGGGCAAGTGTAGGGTGCTGCTCCTGGGAGGTGGACAACAACCCTGGAGAGCAGCTCTGAGGGGCCTGGAGCATCTCTCTTACAAGGAAAGGCTGAGGGACTTGGGTCTGTTTAGTCTTGGGTCTTGTTAGTCTGGAGAAGGCTGAGGGGGGATCTGATCAACACCTAGAAACACTTCAAGGGGGGGTGTCAGGAGGATGGGGCCAGGCTTTTTTCAGTGGTGCCCAGGGACAGGACAAGAGGGAAGGGGCACAACATTGACCATCAAAAAAGTTCTATCTGAACATGAGGAGGAACTTCTTTGCTGTGAGGGTGGCAGAGCCCTGGCAGAGGCTGCCCAGAGAGGTGGGGGAGTCTCCATCTCTGGAGACATTCAAACCCCCCTGGACACGTTCCTGTGGGACCTGCTCTGGGTGACCCTGCTCTGGCAGGGGGTTGGACTGGATGATCTCCAGAGGTCCCTTCCAACCCCAGAGCATCCTGAGATTCTGTGGACACCTCACTTCAGATCTTCATCTGCAACTGGAGACCATTTTATCAGAGAGATAACAGGAATATCTAGTGGAACGCTTTTTTCTTTGTCTTGCAGCTTTCTCAGGTAAGGTGTCTGTAATCTGACAAGTTCCCTTGAGCTAAAGTTTGATCCACGAGAGTCAAAGGAAACCCAGTCACTGCCTTTGATACCAACACGATTTCAGCCCGTGTTTTTAAGGCACAAAAGACATTTCAGCCAGTTCCAGCCAGTCCTTTCTGC
The DNA here is from genome assembly GCA_013398155.1 of Pedionomus torquatus. Taxonomy (NCBI): domain Eukaryota; kingdom Metazoa; phylum Chordata; class Aves; order Charadriiformes; family Pedionomidae; genus Pedionomus; species Pedionomus torquatus. The sequence goes on from VZRU01003673.1 coordinate 38,562, forward strand.
ACCTGAAGGAAGAACAGGTTTGAGGGTGCTCTCAGCTTCATTCCCTGTGGAAGCCTCTTGGCTGAACATGGTGAAATATCTCACTGATGGTGTTTTTCATGACAAATATATTTCATTGTGAAAATTCATTCATTAATATAAAAATAATTCATTATTTATAATTAATAATTCATTATTTATAATTAATATCAAAATAATTCATTGTGAAATTTCAGTGTGAAATACCTTACATGTAAACTGAAGCTGGTTTATTCACGGCCTCCTTTTTGTGTGTGTGTGAAAAAGTGCACTGTACTTCAGGGTTACTGTAAGAATTACTGAAGAAGAATAACACTACAGACTCGGGCAGTTTACAGAAGCGGGTTAAAATTATCATGATTATGTCGGTTTTTATGTGAGGACGCCTAGAAATATAAACTTCATCCTCCAGAACTACCAGGAAGAGAGAATTAGAATCCTTAATGAAGTTGCTTTGATCTAACTCTGGACTGTAATTAATAGGATGCCTGACACGTACCTGGTAGCTCAGGTTGCGCTGGGGCAGGGGTAGGACCGTTTGGTAGCTTTTCCTGTCAACATAGAGATGTTTCTAGATTGAAGGGGGTTTTTTTAATCTTATTTTCATAATATTTTCTGGTCTCGCAGTGTTTGTTTTAGCAATACCACAACAGCCTCACAAGAGGATCCTGTGCCAAATCACTGCTCGGCGGTTGCTCGCAGCCTCAGCGTGGATTTTATCCGGGCACATGTCTGTGCCTTCAGCATCCCCCGCAGGGCACCCCAGCGGCTGTCGGGAAAGGGGTCTGCAGCGGCAAAGAGAAGGTGTGATCTCTTCCCCCAAAACCTGCCTTTGCAGCCAGGTGCCCCGAGGAGCCGCTCGCCGCCTGAGACACCTCTTCTGCCCCTGGGGTTACCCGGGAAGGCAACACCATGTCCTGGTTTGAGGTAAAACAAACCAATTTGCTGTTTTACAGTTTTACTTTCTTAGCTGGGCCTCTTCTAACGAGCTAAACTCTGCAATTAACAGCACATTGGTCAGAAGTGTTTTGTCTTGCAGTGATAAGACCTGATTATCCCAAGGGATGGTGCAGAGAGGCCCTTGTTTATCCTTATTCCTGGAAGAACCAAGGGCAGATAATTCTCGTCATTTTCCCGTTGGGTTGGAAACGGAGAAGCGTAAAGGGGTCCCACCTGCAAGGAGGGACGGACAGGACAGGGGACCCAGAACTGCCCAACAGGGGTATTCCAGCCCATCCCATCACGCCCCGGATAAAAGCTGAGGGATCAAAGGGTCAACTCTCCTTC
>VZRU01003673.1:46391-61260 GCA_013398155.1 Pedionomus torquatus
AAAAAAAAAAAATATAAAAGAAACCCTGGTATCTATCTAAGGAATTTCCTGGATGCCACCCTTAAAGATGACAGTAATACAAAGAAATGTTGGGGTTAAACACTGAACACATTATACTTAGAAAAAATTAAGTTGATGTGTGTAATCCAATACAAATCCTGTTAATTTTTTGTTTTTCTTGGTTCTCTCACGCTCCTTCTCCCTCCAAGTCATTTGGCATCCATTCCCCCCTAAACCAATTCCTTCAGTGCTCTGCTAGGTTTGCATTCATCGCTCTCAGGCAGCTCCCCGATCTCCATGGAATCTTACTCACGATGCACAAGGAAAAGCCCGAAGAGAACTGCAAGCTGAGGGATTGGCCAGGTTTGGTAGAAACTGTGGAGCTGAACCTCTGCTCAGCTGGTCCTCTCGGGAGGGCAGGGAAGCTCTTCAGAGCTGCACCCACCGTGGCTGCAGTGGCAGGACCCAGATGGGGAGATCTCACATCTGCTCCTCACCATTCCGAGTTTCTGTTCTGCTTTGCCCTCGGGTGTTGGACATGGACACATCCCTGCACGCAGCCGGTTTGAGTGGAAATCTCAGTGGTGGGTCAGGGCATGGGAGGGGGCGAGGAGAACCTCCTGATTTATTAACACCATCGAAAGCCCCACCATGGTCAACCAAATGCCAAAAGTAATTCCAGCTCCTCTGGAAGAAAGCTGAGCTGCAGCCTGGTGGTGAGATACCGAATGAGAGGTTAAAATGAATTAGCATGATCAAGCTCTGGGGTGACAGCCGTTGTCTCCACGGGGCTCAGAGCATTGCTCACTGCTGCTGCTCCTCGGCGCCTTTCGTGTCCCTGCTCTCACTTTCTCTCTCAATGCAATAAGCTAAAGTTTTGTTACAAACTCTGCTGTAATTTCTCAGTAATCCGAGAGGATAACCACAGCTGCAGTTTTGAGGTTGCCAGCAATTCCTGCTACTGGCAATTTTCCGTCAGTCTTGTTAAGAAAGTTGCCACAATTTCACCGCAAATAGCGAGCCTGTGGCATACTCCAGAATTTGCATACAATTGTCGTTAGCTTACCAAAGTCATCCTTTCTGTTAACAATAGCTCTCTGAAACTGCTTGAAAATCGGGCCTCAGCCAAGCCAATCTGTTTTGCATTATGCAAAGTATTTTAATGTGAAACCTTTTAATGGAAATCATCACTAAAGCCACTTGGAGATCCTGCCTGCTATCTGCAAGACTTGAAAAACTAATGGTATATTTGCTTTTTGGATTATTTGTACTGCTCTTTCCACAGAAAAAAAAAAAAAAAATATTAAAAAATATCATTGGAAGCATGTTTAAACAAAATTTAAGTAGAAGTTGTTTTGTTAACATTATTAAAATGCATATTCAGCAAATTCGTTTGGCAGCATCAGCTCCTGCAGCTTCTGGGTCCTTGCACTGCGCTACTCGCAGCCCAGAACATCAGCTCTGAGTCGCCTTCTGATTCCGTAGCTCAAATGGGTGTTGTGTACAAAGTGAACTACAAGAAACCCAAAGCTGTTAAAGGCATCTCTCATGCTATTTAGAACCAGGTGGAACGGCTCTAGTTAAGGATTAATTGACTAATTTTGGACAAAGTTTCAGTTTGTAACGATCTGTTTTGCCGATCGCAACTGAAACACCGTGGAGTGCCATGGCTGCCACTGCATAGTGTTCATTCTGGGACAGCTATCTCAAAAAAAAAAAATTAAAAAAATAAAAAAAAAAATTAAAATAATTATTTGGGGTTGGTCCATTCTCCCTGTAATCCACAAGCCACCCACTTCCATTTGAGCCAGGTTTTCGTAAAAAACCTGAACATCGGAAAGTTGTCTGCAGAAAACTAAAGAAACCAGTGAGATTTGCTGCCAGCGCTGTTCCTGCAGCTCGCCCAGCCACTTGTCCCGTGGTCCCTCGGCTGCATCAGGGGTGCCATCGCCCGCACGTTCTGCTTGCACCCCTGCTGGATCTGCTTTTACGAGCTCCCACGTCTCCGAGAGGGATGGAACAACTTACACGCTCTCCCGAGGGCTGTGGTTTTGATCTGAGAAAACATCGTGGCTGGTCATATAGGAAAAGTCCCTCCCAAAATGCTAAGGGAATCACTTTTTTTAATAACAAAAAATTCACCTATTCAGCAGGTCTTAATTCTTTCAGAGGGGCTTGACAGTATATCAAATTGTCCCGTCATTAACTGCTGACACTATAATGAAGCCGCCTTCTCCCCCGATTATATCATTCTCTCCATTACTGAGAAGACTTTAGCCCAGCCATCCATTTAATGGTGTTTTCTTTACGAAAAAAAAGCAATATGTTTTACTGATAAAAAATGGAACCGGCCTGTTCTTCAAGGTGGAAATTAATTTTCCAAACCTCTGCTATTTGGACGGTTGGCACGAGGGTAAATCTACAAATCCCAATGAATTTCCCTGGCGGTGGCTGTCCTTGAAACAAAACAGATGATGGTGCTTTTTTTCTGTATGGCTCAATGTGAATTTTTGCATCCTGGAAACCAATTAAAGGCGATAGGACAATTACCAGGAGCTTTCACTCATGTTACCTTTTAGCATCTAGCGAGCACTAGACCGCTTAATTTTGAGCAGGGCAGAGCACAGCAAGGCCCCTGTGCTGGCACCCTCACGATCCCCCTCCTGACAGGGGAAAACTAATGCAGCAAAAGTGTTATAAATAGATGGACAAAACACCGGGCTGAAAAAAGGTGTAAAGGTTCACATCGGAAACCTTTAGCTTAGGACTCACTTCAATTTATTTAGTGGCAAGATTCATAGCGTTTGTGCCTTTCCCACCTGTATTTAATCTTGTGGCATCCAGCTCAGGCAGGTTGATAGAGGAGATTGCTTTCATAAATCTTAAGAGTAAATGAATGGATCATCAGGTGATGAAGACCTTGACCACCAGTAAAGTATTTCCTCAGAATGACTCATCTTCACAACAACTTATTTCTTCCTGACCCAAGGGCAAGTTAAATTTGTCACACGGTCCAGCAGTGTTTAGACTAAACCTAGTCTTAATTAGCACCGTTAGAGCGCTCTTTAATTTGTCTGTGGCCACGCTGATGACTCCATAAATCCTCTGGCCGCAGTCTTTGACACAGTACTGGCTGCTGTATGACTAGTTCATCTGCCTCTCATTGTCCGGTTTTGGACTGGAAGGATCTTCCCTACGGGCTTGAGCCCATCCACCCCCCCCAAGCACCTTCAAGTCATGGAATCACAGAATTGTCTGGGTTGGAAGGGACCTTTAAGATCATCAAGGCCAGGCTGGATGGGGCTTGGAGCAACCTGGTGTGGTGGGAGGTGTCCCTGCCCAGATCTTTCAGGTCCCTTCCAACTCCAGCCATTCTTTGATTCTATTCTATGATCTGGTCTACCCATCAACGTAACTCTGACAAAAGCCATCACAACCCCATGTCTCTAATATGCTATTAAGAAACACATATTTGGAAGGCTTCCTGTACTCAGAGAAAGTGGAGAAGTTATGATCATATGAGAGAATTAGGGGTTTCCCCTCCTGGTGGTATTACATGCATGAGCCAAAGTGGAGTTTCTTGGCTGACTTGCAACGTGATTTTGACTGCTATGCACAAAATGGACAACAATTATATTTAAACCTGTCCTTCAGTTCCTCTAGACAGGGTATAACAGTCCTGCTGAGACACACACCATGTTCCAGGCCCCCAGTGAAGTATTTAATCCTTCCTCTTGTCCAGTTCTGACCCTTCCTTACAGTCCTATTCATTTGAGTGAGAAAAAAGCAACTCAAGAGACTCTTTCCACTTCCATCGCCCCGTAGCAAACTGCTCTCGCTGTTACACACCTCTCACACCTCCGCCACTCGTCCTGGTGCTCATGCAATACCTGCACAGAGATCCCCCCAATGCCCTGATCCACCCCCTCTTGGGAAGCCCACCCCAGGGTGCCCCGTATCCCTGAAGCATCCGGCTGGGATGGAAACTCAGCCTGTGAATTTGCCGTGTTCCAAGCGGTTCTGTGCTAATCGCTGCACCTCCTGTAATTTAAATTGTTTCTTAATTGCATTAGGAAGAAACCCAGAGCAAACCCTGTCCCCTGTTGCCAGCAGCGGAAGGTGTCGATGGAATAAGCCCAGTCGGAATGAACAGACTGTGGTTTCCTGTTCCAGGGGAAGGAAACAATTGGCTTTTCCCACAAGTGCATGAAGGAGGCTGCTGCTGTAGGAAAACACAAGGGGAGGTGTGTCAGCCACGTACGTCCTCCGGCAGCCAGCTCCCTCCTAAAAGACCGAGATCACCCGGCGTGTATCCGAAACTCAGGCTCCAGCAACCCAAGATGAAAATGATACCCAACTGCTGACAGGCTGCGGCTCCTGAAACACATGCCATGATCTCTGCTTGAAGCAACACAACATTCACCTGGAAAAAACACAAATCCTGACAGTGCCAACGAAAGGAGAAGAGAACAATGCCCGTCTCTCCTATACCTCCTGTAGCTCTCAGCCATACAATCTGTTTGTAATGATAAGCAAATATTTATATTTTTATGCCGCATCTTCAAAAAAAAAATGAAACCACCTTCTGCTTACAATTGAAGATGCATAAAAAATGAGTAGCAGCTCAATTTCTAATGCTACTGTTTCTTCATTAGCTAGTTTTAGGAGCATACTGAAAAGCTTTTTAAAAAACTTAGGAGTGATCATGTCAAAGTCCTGTCCTAGAGCCAGTCTTAAAGATATTCCTCCAAGTGACACGTTGCACGTCCTCACTATCCAGCTTCGGCAGATCCAAGCAAAAGCCCCTGTGGTTCAGTTGCTTTAAATGATCCACACTGTCATGAGGAATGATTGACAACGACCAGGGGAGGTTTAGGATGGATGCTAGGGAAAATTTCTTTACCAGAAGGGTTGTGAAGCCTCGGCAGAGGCTGCCCAGGCAGTGGTGGAGTCCCCACCCCTGGAGGGATTTCAAAGCCGGGCAGACGTGGTGCTGAGGGACACGGGGCAGGGGTGGACCTGCCGGTGCTGGGTTAAGAGTTGTACCTGATGACCTTAAAGTTCTTTTCCAACCTAAATGATTCCTTGATTCCGTGATTCTATGATCCTATGAAATTATGTCATAGTGTCCCAGCTTTGGACATTCATCTGCTGAACTGTGGGTACTTAGAAGAGAGCTTTCTCATTTGCCCTTTGACAACTTTAAAAAAAATAAACCACAAAAAAAATAATCTATGCTTTCAGCATTTAATATCCTCCTTTAATTTAGGTTGCTTAATGTTGCTGACCCTTTCTCTTCCTACATTATTTATATTGCTTGAAATGTTCAGGATCACCTGAAAAAATAAGATGCTTGGACTGTACCCCATCCAAACTCTTGCAGGCTGCACCACGCCTGGGAAAAACGGCACAAAATGAACCTGCACCTGATTTCAAGATGTTACACATCAAATTCGGGCTTTACTGCATTTTAGGGCACCAGAGGCAGCTTTGGGTTCCTGTGGGTTTATGCCTGCAAATGGAATTGCTGGAGACTTTTCACAGTCTGTTTTATAGGAGCTCATATATTATGCTTCATCGTCTGGTTTGCCCGCAGTCTGAGAAAAGAACTCAAAAGTTTGCAAAAAAAAGTTTGAGAGGCACTGGAGCTCTTAGCAGTAGGTGAAGCAGAGGGACAGAAGCAATCCAGGGTCTCATCGGGTCTATTTTGCTTTAGGGAGTGTCTTGTCCTTGTCTCTTACCATCACACAGATTTTTCCCCAATGACCTGGGGCACTTTACCTTTCCCATACGCAACTTTTTGGCTTAGTTCCCCAAAAAGCAAAGTGCTGGACTCTCAGCACTTTTGAAAATTTCCTTTACTCCTCTTCTCCCTCTACGGGGACCACAGGGGACCTTGAGACGTTATAAATCAGCCTCTTGGTAGAGCAGCACCCCACGGGGCACGTCCCCCCCACGCAGAGCATGACCCCAGTCACCAGGGGTTTGGCCACCAGGTTCAGGGGGAGCAGGACGAGATCCCCAGGTCTCACCAGTCACCTCCTGGCTTGGTCGCCCTGGGGCTGGTGGGAGAGCAGGAGCTCCCGTGACACCGTGAGGCGGGAGCCCTGGGTTCCACGGGGCTCTGCAATGCTCTTAGCCCCGGCGCAGAGCCTGATAATCCTCAAATGGTACTCTTGGCTTCTGGCGCCGTTGCCTGGTAATGAAAACAGAGAGAGGCTGCCAGCCGTGAGCCATCACCCTGCAGCCCTTCAGGGAAAACACACACGTGACGGGGAGCACCCAGCACAGGTCCATGTGCAGGCAGTGGCTCGCTTCTCTCACCAAACCCCCGCGTCTGGCCCGTGGAAAGCCTTATCTCCCTCAGATGAAAATACACCGCCCCTCTTAAGCCTTTTTCCTCCGTGAACGAAGTCATCCTGTTACCTCAGTGAACCGCGTTTCGTCCACTGCCTCGCGCCTTTGAGAAATGGTATGGTTAAGCAAGACGTTTCATAATCATTAATCTATAGTTAACCCAGCCTGCCGTATTATGCAATTCTGTGCGGAACAGCTGGGGCCCACTAACCAGAAAGCACTTTTATGGTTTCTCTTAAGGGCCATTAAATCAATGTGATGAGAGCACAGCTGGAAAAAATCCTGCAAAAATTTATCAGATCCCACACAATACGTAAAGGGACCTCTCGGTGCAACTGCAGACTCAGCACCGAGCCCTCTGGGCTGAAGCTGCAGGTGGAGGAACGCTTACGGCAGGGCTCATACGCCGTCCCCGAAACCTCTGCTGCCCCCCCCTCGCCGGTGAGGCTGCCATTTGGGCCTCGTTGCCTGCTGTAGTCGCCGTGGGTCCCGGAGAGGGAGATTAATGGGCTCCTGAGAGTAGCCTTTTGGGCAACTGCCACACCGTCCGCTCCAGTCGTTGGAGGTGGGACCTCCATCACCTCCACCACTCTGGAAATCTCACGTTTCCCTCCTTCCCGTTTTGAAACAGAAGGCAGAAAAGAAGGAAAAAAGCTATTAATCCCTGAAATCCACAGTTTCATGACTGTTCACACGTCATAGATAATGCAAAATAATTAAGAAGGAATGCCATTACTGAGTTACAATGTCCTGCCGAATTAGCCTCTGATGAAATAAAGCAGATTGGGAAGTGAAAGGCATATTAATCAGAGAAGAACAGACCAAAAAAAAAAAAAAATAAAAAAAAAAATCCCTATATCTGTTTCATGGACGTCTAAAGGGTTTTAGGCCCTAGAGCAATTTCTTAAACACCTTTATTAAATGCCTATTAAAGACCTGATCCATGGGTCTGTTGAAGCTGGAGTAGTTGTGCTGTGGATTTAACCATCTCTGGATCGGATCCATAAGTGAATCAAATTAAAATAGAGGAGAAAGAGAAGAGCTACGTAGCAAAAGAGCTCTATAGGCTGGGACAAAAGAGGGGAAATGTAGCCCAAAAGGAACATGGCAAAAAAAAAAACCCGAGCACGTTTCTGAGGGAATCCAAGCAGTGGCCCGCAGGCATCTTTTGCAGAAAAGCAACCATCGCAGATGCCTGGCAGCCACAGGCACTGGGCTGTGGTCTCAACGTGCCTTAGAAAAACTGCCTATTTGGGGGTTTGATCCTACCAGACCGTAGGCTCAGCCCCGGGGAGGGCAGCAGACAGGTGTCTTCCCACCGCCCGGCACAAGTGGCTGGTACGATGCCAGGGGATTCATAGGGGGAGGCTCATCCCGGGTGTTGTGTATTGACTGAGTCTCCTTCCTGCCTCCTCCAGAAGCAGCAACCCACACAGTCTGCTGCTTCCCTTCTTAAAGAAGACCCTCACGAAGCAGCTGCTGTGCTCAACACTGCGCTATTACCAAATGGCTTAGGGTAGGAACTGGAATGACACAAACACAGGAGAAGGGGGCTGGAAATGCGAATGTGTGGGAGGGAGGGTTTTGAAGCAGAAAAAAAGGCCAGTGCCAAATTAGAACTTAGCAATAGACAGAAGGGCCAGCAGCCTCCCTCTTGCAAAGGGAGCTGTGGTCTTCAAGGACCATGTTTTGGCAGATTGCACAGGGACAGGGATTGCAGAATCGCACAGTCAGCATCACCACGCACGTATGAAAAATAGAGAGGGGTGTGTATGATAGGCATGTGTGTGTACATCTGTGTGCATGTGTTAAAACGTTATGTGCATGATTTATGCCGTGCACCTTCACCTGTGCTGTATTTCATACGCCTATGGTAGTTATACACACACATACACCAACTATGTGTCTCATAAGGTCGCACCGCGCATCCCACTGAAACACGTTTTTCCCTCTCACCCCTCCCAGCCAAGACACAGATGAATCTGGACTTGGGAAGAGTGAAGGACTCCTGGAACAAAGATGAATAAACCCCTTTTCTGGAACACAAAAGTCTACAGGAAACTTGTCACTGTCTTGAGTGGGTTCAGGATCGAGTCCTCCTGGGGCTGACTAGGAGGGCTAGGAGCAGACATCCCTCCAAAAGGCTGTGCTTGAATAGATAAAGCAGCTCCTTCTGCTTCCCGGGGCTTCTTTACATGAGAGTGTGCCTATACAGTAGGGGCCACAGGGAAGAGCAGTTTGGGGCGAGGAAAGTGGGCAAGGTAACAAATGTCCATCTCCAGGCAATGCACTACGAAGAAAATGTAGTTTCACACTGCACTCCCTCTTCCCCCTTGCCCTTACAACTTTTTGAATTGCACCAAAAAAAAAGCCAAGGGCTTTATGGAAAATCTGCCTGCAGACGTGGTGCTTGAAGGCTAGAAGCACAACACAAACAAGAGATGCAGGGCAGGGCTGAGGAGAGGGGCAGCTGGTACTCATATTCAGTAATTCTTTAAAATTCTATGTCTCCCCAATGGTATTCTTTGTGTGTGTGTAAAAGATTCCCCACTATCCACAGCAAAGAGGCTTAAAAAAACCCACCAACACTTCGTTTTCAGAAGTGCTATTGGTTCTTAAACAGACTTTGACAGGTTTGCTCCTGTTAAAATATCTTGCTATAACCAACACAGAAGTACCCTCTCCTCCTTTTACTGAGGAAGCCTGAATTGAGTTTCCAAACCCAAAGCAGGGGAAGTACAGAATTTTTGAATTTTAAAAACACAGAAAGCCAAGACTCCCTAAGGCATGCAAAAATGTAGAGGAAGAAATTCTATCTTCCCATGGTTTGCCAAATGAAATGGGGAAGAGGGGGAATTAGTTCTTTTCAGAAACAAAAGAGAAAGCAGAGGAGAAAAGCCTGGGTCCTTGGTGAGCAGCAAGCAGGGGACAGGGTGGCTTGCTGCAGCGCTGGTTGTCAGCACTGGAAATGCCCCCTGGCACTGGACGACCTGGGACCACCAGAGCATCCCACCTTCTCCGTCGGGAAGTGACCCCCACAGGAGGGAGCAGCAGGAAGCTCCTCTGCATTTGTATGTTGACGTGAGACACTCAGAACTCCATGAACTTGTCAGGTTTAGTCACTCGGTCAAAAATCCCAGTAGAGTCCCGGAGATTTGCACATATAATCCAGTTCAGAATCATATTCTGCTGTTAATGCAACTAATGAAAGAGAGGACAGGCCCCGACATTCTCGCTGCTTCAGCTTCCAAGAGGATGTCTTGCTGTGTTAATCCTTATTCATACCCAGACCACCAGAAAAGTACAAAGTGCTTATATCCCCTCAACTATATTTCAGGATAATATGCGGGCAACGTGGCTTGTTCACCTCCATTAAATACGAGCAGTGCTTCAAGATTATTGAGATTTATCTAAATATTTCGTGAGCCCTTAGATCAAAATCTGTTTCTTGCCATTTTGACCCCATCTGTTTCATTGCATCCCATTTCTTACACCTTAAGAAAATCTCTCAAGAGGGAATACTTCTTTTCTCCCCTTTAAATCCCCAATCATGCACCGCAGGAACGCTGCTCTCCGTGGGTGCCAGGCTCACATCCCTCTCCCTGTCCTCTGAGCAGAGCTGGCTTGGCTGGCAGAGACACCCAAAGAATTCCCCTCTAAGGAGGTACCGGCTCAGAGCAGGACTGAGTCAGAGCATTATTGTGATGCAAAAGGTCAGATTGACGACCCTTTGAAAATGCCTCCTCAGTCCCAGAGTCTGTCCCGCCACCAAGAAATGAGCATTCCTGATGACATGCTGTTAACCCACAATGGAAAGTGTGATCAACTGCCTCTTTCACACCCCTTTGCCAACGACCTTCACTTGGGAAAGCACCCTGTGAGCAATATTTCTTTCCTGATCCGTGGAACACTATTTAAAGTGAAAATCCAGTCCTCCCTTTGAAAGGCTCCTGCCTGTGCCGTTACCTTCAAAGAAGCAGAGTGCTGTATGCTGACAGATCCTCCTCTTATTTATACCCAAACTCTGCAGATATTGCTGGAATCCCTATGAATTTGCACCGCTGCAGGTATTTAAACACGGTGCTGAACTCTCGTTAGAATGGACTTTTTTACCCATTAATATATAAAATATTAGCACGATGTGCTGGTCCTGAATTTCTCATGAGCTCAGACCATCGGGGAAGGAACCGCTGGAGAAACAGCTGCTGCTTTTGCCCCCAAGTGCCTGCCGCCTTCTCCTACCGTCTCCAAAAGGCTGAGCTGCCCTTTGGCATTGGGTGACAGGGTGATCCTTCCTATCGGCCCCATGGAGGATGAATTCCATCACCTATCAATATTCTTTGATCTCTGTGGGCACACACCGTTGGCCTTCCGAGCAGTAATGCACGTAAATAAACTGGAGGGTGTTTCAAAGGGGTGTCCCCTTCGTTAGAGGGATGGAAAATGTGTCCCTGTCATTTGTTGCTGCTGAAACTTTGGGCACAGGACACTTGCCTACTTTGCTCACTGGAACCCTAAAACAAAAGAGGGTAAGAGGACTGAATTAGAAAAAATATGGTCGAAGCAATAAGCCTAACAAAACTAAATCTAAAGTTTTCTCCTGATTTCAACAGCTTTGGACCGACCTCCTTACACAGTCCAGGCAGCAGAAATGGCACGTCAGCTCAGGAGCTCACGGGCTGCAAACGAATCTGGATGACAGAAAAATAGCATTATCCATTCACTTCTGAGTAAACCACTCACAAAGAGATTTTTTTAAGGGATGTTTATACATTCTTAGTTTCTTGCATGATGCAAGTACTGAAATAGAAACTTTCCTCATCAAAATGGAAATTGAATCAACGGTCCAACTGGCCTTTAGAGCCTTAGGCTCTAGGGCTGTGCTTGTGTGTGTTCGGGTGTTTTCTTCTCTACAAGCCTGTCACGTGGCAGCCAGGGACAGCCCAAGGTGCCGGATCTGCTTCTCTCGGGCACATAACAGCTGCCATTCATCTGCAGCATCCGTTTGGGAGGAAACATTTCTTGTCTGCTTTTTAAACTTACTGTAAATAACTTTTTTTTTAAACAGGACTCAGAAGCACCGAAGCAGGAGGAGCGGATTCTCCCTGATCCCTTGGTGTCAGCAGCATCGCACCCTCCGGCCACCGCCGGGCAAGGAGGGACAACGACAAAGATGGTGACAACGGCAGAAGCCACCTCTCCACAAGCACAACTGCATCCAGAAAATGGTTTTAAGCAGCATTCTGAGCTGCTTCCCCAGCAACTGGGAGAGGGGTTTTATGGTCTGGGAACTTCAGACAGGAGATCCCTCCCTAGGCAGCACCTATAACATAAACCTTAATTCTGGGCGATCCTGGCGCTGCCCATGAGTCTGAATATGGTTTGAGCGGTTATTAATAACAGAGTGACAGGATTTCAACTACGATATGGTAAAAGTCATTGATATTATCTGGAAAAAATCTGAAATGAAGGACTTACCTGAACTGACCGAAGACCAGGACACAACCTGGACACAGCGAGACTCTCAAAGGGGCCACAGGTTTTCCCTGAGGACCTTCACCCAGAGCTGTGCAAACCGGTATCTGAAAATCTGGACATTTTTAGAAGCTGACCCTGAATCTGGCTCTAGATCTCTTTGTGTTTCTGCTTACAGCTGTTCAGGTCAACTTTGACATAGGAGGTTTGCAGTCAGAAAATGAAGTTCTACTCAAATGAAAACATATAGCAGAATTCCCCTGAAGGAGGCAGGACTTCTAAAAATGTTAAATAATAATAAAAAAAAAGCAGCTCATATTGGTATTTCTTTTGCAAATGACTTTTTATGTTGCAGTACACTACATGCTTTTAAAAGTCAAAATGAAAACAAGCCATTAAAAGCAGCTTTCAGCTGTTTTAATTGACATTTTGGCACTAGTATTTAGAACAAAGTTCTGAAGTTCTCCAGAAAACAGAATTTTTGTTCTCTGTACAGCTCTGCTTCTGGCCCACACTGGGGTAAATGATCATAGCTTGTGAAGCACGTTTAGCCTTTGAAAAATTCCCTATTTCTGAATTTTAGCAAAACCCGTAAGAATCTTAGAAATTTATTGGGATATTTAGAAAACTCATGGAAACCTCCACAGCAATATCCAGTTGAATCGAACCGGAAAATAAAATCATTTTAATATCCTAAGGCATGACAGACACATAGTTATTTAGAATGACATCTGACTGCAGAAAAACATTTGAAACCCAGCCCAAAGGGCTATCCTGTTACCACTCATGTTAATATTTGTTTTAGGAATAGGAATGGTTGTATTGCATCAGAACAAAAGCCCTTCTAGTCCAGCATCTCGTGTGCAATATTGGCCAGTAATGGCCATGGTAAGAAGATGGTTTTTCTCAAGCAGCCTTTCCTGGGGCTGTCCTTCCACTACACCGTAGCTCAGGGACCTGCTGAGGCCCGACCACCACCTGTGGTAGCCACGGGGCCACCCACCTTCCCCAAACACGTCATTATTTTCAGACTCATTTACACCGTGAACCTCCACAGCGTCCCGTGCCCAGGAATGCAAACATTTGATAATGCATCTTGATGAACTAGACTCATTCTTCTGGCCTAATTTTGAGCTCATTTCATCTCAGCCAGGGAGGAGGGAGTGATAGATTTTGGGTTTGATTTGTTGGGTTTTCCAGAGCTTATTAGAACAAATATGCAAACTGGGGTTTTATTTGTGGATGTTTCCCCTTGTAGCCCAAAAGTCTTTTTTGAAAACATCTAATGTAAGATTAATTTTAATGAAAACCAGAAGAACGGGGAAGTGAAGTCCTGATTCCCAATGCATTCTACATCCCAACATCTTGCAGTCACTGGATCATTGGATCTCTACAATTTTATGGGTAGCGGACTTCAAATATACTCACTTAGACGAAAATCTTGATGGGCACTGGACTTTATTATGGTTATTCCAATACAGCTTTCTTTAATCCACCTCTGTAGGAGTTAAACACACATGCATAAGAGAGAAAGTAGCAAAAAAGAAGAATTATTTGTCTGTTTAGTCAGCAAAAAAAAGGAAAATTTGACTGACTCCATTATGCTGAGGCTTCAGAAATGGTAGGAAATGTCCACTCATCCAGATTCCATTGCTCCAGAGAGAAAAGAGAGAAGAATGTGAGAGAAGATACATATTCTCTCAAAAAAATTGAAATCTTTGGATTTGTCCCAGTGTGGGAATATTGCTGTTTTCTCCACCAACCAACCCCCCCTTTTTTTTTAATTAAAGTTTTGTAGAATATAAGCTGATACCACAGAATCCCAGAATGATACGGGGTTAGACGGAGCATCTAGAAATCATCTAGTTCAACCCCCCTTACGGGGCAGGTCCTCCCAGAGCAGGTCCCACAGGAACGTGTCCAGGGGGGTTGGAATGTCTCCAGGGATGGAGACTCCCCCACCTCTCTGGGCAGCCTCTGCCAGGGCTCTGCCACCCTCACAGCAAAGAAGTTCCTCCTCATGTTGAGATGGAATTTCTTATGTTCAAGTTTGTGCCCATTCCTTCTTGTCCTGTCCCTGGGTATCACTGGGAAAAGATCAACCCCATCCTCCTGACACCCACCCTTGAAATATTTCTAGGTGTTGATCAGATCCCCCCTCAGCCTTCTCTTCTCCAGACTAAAAAGGCCCAAGTCCCTCAGCCTTTCCTCGTACTATAACCTAGTAGAGTAGGTACTCCTTGTACTATGTCCTACTATAACAGGTTTGACCTTCCTTCGGTACCATCAAACATTAAATAAATCTAAGTGGATGCTACCAATTCCCTCCTGGTGTCAGAACAGAAACAATCCCTAAGAAGGGACATGAAGTTGCAGAGGAGGCAAAACCACCCCTGAGCCTTCGCAGGCAGCAACCTGCCCCTCTGCAGTCGTGGGGACGTGTTTGGGGGACTAAGCCATGACTGCACCATCCAAGTCACCTCTCCTTCACACGGGAGCACCAGCAAGCTTCAGGATACCATTCTTCATCTCCCACGATGATAAGAATCTTACATAGATGCTTTCAAACAGGACCTTAACGAAGTGCACTTGCCCACATGATTTACTTGGACAGCATGTTCCCGTTGATTGGGAAGCAGTAATTAGCACTGTCCACCTGAGCTAACTGGACACATGGAGCTTTGCTCTGGCCACCGGTCTCTGGAGCACTGCTGGGCAAACCGGTGGGTGAGACGGGTTCAAGCAGCATGATTGCTCAAGGACCTATTGTCCAACGCCTGGGACAGAATTTGGCACAGCTTTTGGGCTACATCTGTTCTCCCTGCTTCTCTCCGCTCAAGGTATAAAAGCTCTGAATGTAGGAATGCGTGCTTGGAAAAAAGGAATTCCATCATATTTGAGAAATCGTGGCAATCTGGTGAAATCCCTGCCGACTGGAAAAAGGGGAACATAACCCCGATATTCAAAAAAGGGAAAAAAGACAACCCAGGAAACTACAGGCCAGTCAGTCTCCCCTCTGTGCCTGGCAAGATCATGG
>VZRU01003673.1:75387-93807 GCA_013398155.1 Pedionomus torquatus
AGAGGAGAGGAGAGGAGAGGAGAGGAGAGGAGATAAAATACAAACTGGCATTTCTGTGTAAACACATTGCACTTGGAAAAGCCTTTCTCATTAGCTTTCAGACATTAAAAGAATCCGTGTTCCTTGTTAAAAGAATAAATCTTGGCAAACTACCCTTGTGACAGAATGGGATGTGTCTGTGTCAAATTATGAACGCTGTGTTGCATTAAGAGTGCAAACAATCCAGGACATGCCCAATTACAACCGATTACACCGCATCCGTACGGCCAACAGACCTAAAAAGGCTTCTCACACCTCAGGGGAAGGCTGGTACCCACAGAGCAGCATCCCCTCCATCTGGGGACGCCTGTAGGTGATGGGGATGGGGGTGGGTCGTGCCCGTCCCTGGGACCGGGGAGAGGAGCTGTCTCCATATGTCAGCACACCACTAACCCTAAACCAGCTCAGCAGAGCCCCTCTGCAGCTTTCACAGTAAAGCTAGCCTGGCCCGGCAGGACGGGGAGAAGAAGGCGGACTTCTGCATCCCTCCAGATGTGCCCAGAAATGCACATAGGAATAGGGACGGTGCCTCCTGCCACACTCCAGAGCTTGGATAGCCCTGTCAGTCTGTGTGTCCATCTGGGAGGTGCAGCTGGCCAGGGGCTGGTGTGCTCAGGGCATGAACTGGAAGCGATGCTGAAAAACAGCATCTTGTTGGATGGGATGTAGGGTCGACCTGAGACAGGTGACCACGGGGACAAGCACTCAGCTCGACTTCAAATATCGTGGATTCTTGGAACTGGCCAGGTTGGAAGAGGTTTTTTTCAGATCCTGGAGTCCAACCATCAACCTAACACTGACAAAACCCACCACTAGCTCATACCTCTGTTATTTACCTTTTGTAAATTTGGTCCTTTGTAAGGAGGCGTTTCCCAGCCAACACTTGCTTTTGTCAGCGTCCCCTGGACAGCCTCGTTAGCTGCCCCAGGCTGTTCGATCCATTCATTTTTCTGCTCTCCAGACCATGGTTAGATAAAGTGTGATGAGTACGCATTTCCAGAGCTGGAGGGGGGGGTGTCTTAAGAGAGGAGGGACAGCACTCTGCACCACTCAGTAACCCGTGGCACTAACAAACCAGGAGTGTTGCTGGAAACCACAAAAAAGCTGCTAGAAATACGAAATGCAAACTATGCCACAGAACCGTGGGGATGGAGAGTGGTGGGGTGGGAGCCGCAGCAGAGGAGCAGAGAGGAGGTCACCCCGTCCTCTGGAGCAGGAAGCCAACAGGCAGCCAGAGCCTTCTTAGGCTCTTACTGCTCTTCAGGAATAACACTGAAAAAAAAATCCAGCCCCGGCAACAAAAAGTATATAAGAGTGAGAGGTGGCAAATGTCAAGTAGCGTCCCAAGAAGATTAAAATCAAGGTGTCCGTGAACAAGCATCTGAGGGAAATATCTTACATATAACTACCAAATAAAGTTGGATGTACGTGTGTGCATGCTCCACGGCTTGTTAAATGAAGGTCTATAAGCTCAAATTACCTTATATTTTCAAATCAATAAAAGATAGTGTAGAAATTACGACAAATTTATCACAGAATCACCTAGGTTGGAAGGGACCTTTTAAGACCATCTAGTCCAACCAATGAGGGAAAAAAAAAATTAAAAAAAAATCCAAAAAACCCCAACACCCATAAACCCCACCCCCCCCAACACTAAGCCATATCCCTGAGCACCAAGTCANAACACCCCCAGCTCCCTCAGCCTCTCCTCAGCAGATTTGTGCTCCAGACCCCTCACCAGCTTCGTTGCCCTTCTCTGGGCCCGCTCCAGCACCTCCATGTCTTTCTTGTGGTCGGGGGCCCAAAACTGGACACAGCACTGGAGGTGGGGTCTCCCCAGTGCCGAGTCCAGGGGGATGATCACCTCTCTGGTCCTACTCACCGATCTTATGATCCAAATAACCTTATAGAAATTACGACAGAAAGCTATGATCCGAATAACCTTATACATCATTAGTATCTGGAATAACTTGCTTTGGTTCTGGCCACTTTATACCACAATAACAAAGCGAAAGCAGAAATCCAGAGCCGGGTGCTCGTTATTAGTGAACACACGGGGTAATTCCCGTCCCGTGAGAGGGTGAAAAAGTGAAGACTGGAAGCAAAGGCACAGAGCAAACGGCCACTGGTGCCCGTCAGTGCTTTTCGTTTACCTCGCAGTGCAGCTGTAGCTGAGGACAGCTCTGCATTTTGGGATGCCCTGTTTAGTATTGCAAAACTGCAGGTCCGAATCACAGTAAGAACTGAAAATTCCCAACTTGTTTATAAATGAGCATCCTGAAAATACTTCTTGAGCCAGGCGCATCAGAATATTTCATCCGAGACTCTAAAAACATAATAATCCAAAATCAAATAATGTTGAAATGAAAGAAGATTTCAAAATGAAATGCAAGATGGGATTTTTTTTTTTTTTTTATGCTTTTCTGGAACACTTTTTCCAATTTTCTTTTGTACCAAAATTATAGTGAATCTGACAGTTTTATAAAGCAATTTTCATTCCAGCAAAAATACATTCTCTACTTGAATTTGGTTTTATTAATAGAGCTGTGGCCAACAGTACTCCTACTACTCATTCATCTGAAAAAAAAAAAAAAACCAACAATAAAAGGAAGAAGGATATCCAACAAAATTATCAGGCAAAATATTTAACACCAATAAAGGCAAGTACAGCCGTAAGATGCAGCTGAACCCAGAGTCTCCACAGGAATCAAAACCAGATGAGCCCCGTAGCAGGGGCAGGGAGCGCAGGCAGAGCTGCCGCAGAGAACATCGACCAAAAGACAGAGGTGAGGAGAAGCCTTCTCCACACGGGCGCTGCTCCTGCCTGCCAGGGTGCTGGAGGGGGCTTGGAGCCACCTGGTGTGGTGGGAGGTGTCCCTGCCCGGGGCAGGGGGGCTGGAACTACATGGTCTCTGAGGTCCCTTCCAGCTCTGACCATCCCGTGATTCCCCTGAAGCTGGTGGTGCCCCTCTGAGGTGGGCATCACGGGGACGGGCAGACTGGTGCTGCTCTGGCCCCCTGCATGCTCCTGTCCACCCCAGAAGAAGCAGAAGAGATGTTTTGCAGGTTTCCCTTCTGGAAGACCCATTCCTTCCTCCTGCTGTCCCCAAACCTTTGCATCTGCTGCCCCAGAATCCTTCAAAGCCTGGCTCCCAGTCCAACAACTGGCTCGCCCATAATCACAGGGCTTAGAAAGGCTCTTCTGGGGAGAGCTTTCACTGCACCCCTTCCAGGGGTCCCCCGGTCCCTCTGCAACGTGGGTCTGGCCGTGTCTTTGTGCTCCCTTTACTCATCCCCATGGCTTTTATGCCCCCGCAGTCCCCCAGCAGCGTTCCCTCTGCTTGTTTAAAACTCGCTGAGTGCCTCCTTACATTTACGAGGGAGCCCATCCACAGTTCAACCAGAACACTAAATATATTATACGTTCTGTTTATTACGCGCCCTGGAGAGCTGTATTTAAGAGCGCAGATAAAAAAACATTGGCCGTAGTGTTCTGTAAAGGAAAGGATTAAGAGGGAAGCTGACAGAAGCGCAGTTCTCCCCGCCGGCCAGGCAGACACACTTATCTGCCTCCCCAGCCTTACCTCACAGGCAGAAAGACACCGAGCTGCAAAATTTATCAGCGATGAGGTCATTAATAAAGCTGGTCAGGCTCAGTAGTCACTTTTAAGGCGATAGCGCCCAGCGATAAAGTAAAATACTAGAAAGATAGTTTTGTTCTATGTAAGTTATGATTTTGTAGTTGAAAGGATTTTGACAATGCTTGCTTTGAAATTTCTGGCCTAGATTTTCAGTCCAGGAGCCATTTACATATTCGGCTCTTTCCATCAAGCTGGCTTTAAGAATCAAGCAATATGAGAGAGGCCTTGCCAAAGAATATAAAGGAAAATGCAAGAATTCAGATTTATAGTAGAGCTGGTGCAGCTTAGCTTGGAGAAATCTCACCAGGCAAGCAGGCTCTTCTCCTTAAAAGAAAGCTCTTTAAGCTTGCAAGCTATGGAGAGGTTCACTAATATCCATGGAAAATTCTGATATGAAAGCAGGAAAGCAGCAAAAATTTTAAAGTCTAATTATAAGCTCTGCTGTCAGCACTCTCTTTGTGCCAGCTCTCAGCTTCTGCCCACTTAGATGTTGCCCTGATTCCAACCTGGAGGAGCCAAGGGGCAAGCGTCCCTGCATGGAGGCTCAGCCCCAGAAAAATTTCGGGGGGCAGGGGAGTGGGTGTGTGTGTGTGTGTGCAGGGAGTCCACAGGCAGACATGGTGTTGCCGTCAGGTCACTCCAGATAACTCGGTTGTGTGTAAGTCATAGAATCACAGAATGGTCAGAGTTGGAAGGGACCTGAAAGATCAACCAGTTCCATCCCCCCTGCCCTGGGCAGGGACACCTCCCACCACACCAGGTTGCTCCAAGCCCCATCCAGCCTGGCCTTGAACCCCTCCAGGGATGGGGCAGCCACAGCTTCTCGGGGCAACCTCTTCCAGGGTCTCACCACCCTCACAGGAAAGAATTTTTTCCTAAGATCCAATCTCGATCTCCCCTCTTCCAGTGTAAAACCCTTCCCCCTTGTCCTGTCCCTCCCCTCCCTGACCAAGAGTCCCTCTCCAGCTCTCCTGGAGCTCCCTTCAGATCCTGGAAGGCTGCTCCAAGGTCTCCCCGGAGCCTTCTCTTCTCCAGGCTGAACAGCCCCAGCTCCCTCAGCCTGTCCTCACAGCAGAGGGGCTCCAGCCCTCTGAGCATCTTGGTGGCCCAAGTCCTTGAGGCAAGCACGTACTCAGAGATGTGGGATGTACAAAACTCCCAGTGATCACAGCCACCAGCAATCAAACAACTCAACCCCCTGCTCAGGCTCCTAAACAGAAGCATTCTGGCATATATTCTCCTGGACCGAAAGGTCTGGGTTATTAACCTGCACAGAACTGGTGGAGGTTGCCTCCCCTCAGCCCCCGCTGCCTCCTGCCCACCTCCTCACGCCCTCAGACTGGCGGCCCCAGTGTGGGGAAGCTGCTTCTTAATGGGAGCCGTAGATACACATATCCCAGAGCTACAGGAAAATTGCCACCCCAGATGTGCCAACTGCCGGCCACGTCCCCCACCAGCCCGGCTGAAAACTGCCCAGTGCCAGGAGGTGCCGTGTCACAGTCGAGGCTCACAGCAGACGAGCTGCAAGTCGGGCTTCATCTCCTAAAATGTGCTGCAGGAGGTGAAGCGAGCGGCTTTCCTGCCCCTCCGGCTGCAGCAGGGGGCTGGCGAGGCACGGGGTGGGTTTCTGCCCAGCAGCTCCCTTCTCCCACATTTCAGGCCGCCCCTTTCCTCCCCAGAAACTCAATTCACAAGAAGATACAACGCCTATCTTCTTACCACAATTTTTTTTTTCCTTTTCTCATTTTTTTCTTTCATTAAACCGAGTGTACCTCTCCAAATGCTGTCACACCAGAGTTGATATTTATGTGTTATTTACACCAAGGGTCCGACTGAACAGGGGAAAGAAAACGGTGGGGAAAACCCACCACCCCCTGCCACATTTTTTAACCTTATTATAGCCTTGCCCTAATTGCTTTGCCTTCTTATTGAGGTAATAGATCACAAAAGGGATTACTGTATAAGGAGCCCACGCTCCAGCTTACTAAGAAGTCTCTCGATTTCCTTCCTCCTCCAGTTCGAAACTGGAGACACAGCAGTGCTCACCGTGGGACCCCGGGTAGGACACCACGCTCTGTAGAACTCTCTCTGAAACCACCTTGCTTTAAATCCAGGCTGAGTCCCAGCCCATGGGTACCAATGGCTCTTCCCCTGTTGCCTTCAGCCTCAAGCCCTGGAGGTCGCCCTGGACCCTGGATCGGCCCAGGAGGGCGAGGGGCTGGGGTCTGCAGGGTGCCCTCGGGGCCGGCGGAGGCCACGGATGAGGACAGCGTTCCCACCAGTGGCCAGAAAAAACGTCCCCCGTGGCCCCATCAGCACTTCCACGAGGCAGTGGCTCCCTGAACCTACCTGGAAGCCTCGGGGAGAGCTTTTTAGGGTCTAGTTTTGCTCTGTCTTATGTCACCAGAGAAGGTGTGTGACCCAGGCATTAGACTGGGCTGGAAAGAAGCCACCATCCCTTGGCCATGTCCTTTGACCGGTGCTGTTCCCTCTGGGCAGAAACCCCTTCTCTGCACAGCCTGCCGTAGGACTATTTGCTCTGCCTTCTGGGAAATCCATCATCGCTTTTTAAATGAGATAATGAGCTTGCTGCAAAGCTGAGGCTGGTCTGACCTGCAGAAGCACAATTAACATTAATGCCATGCATGACTTTTGCCAAATCCTCGCCTTGTGTCATCACCGTGATTGGCATGTTTGCAGCACACATTGCAGGAGCCTGATTTGGTTCACAGCTCTCAGTCATTTTTATGTTCAGACATATAATCTAATGAGGT
Source organism: Pedionomus torquatus (assembly GCA_013398155.1). Classification (NCBI taxonomy): domain Eukaryota; kingdom Metazoa; phylum Chordata; class Aves; order Charadriiformes; family Pedionomidae; genus Pedionomus; species Pedionomus torquatus. The sequence goes on from VZRU01003673.1 coordinate 81,842, forward strand.
GAAAATGGAAAGCAGCCCCTAAGCATTTGGCTATTGCTGGGAAAGAATGCAAATTAAATATCTGAAAGGGAGAGCGGGGCACAGGGTAGTGCGTCAGGGAGCTCTGGAGTTCCATCAGGTGCCTCGCCAGCTTGCACAGCCTTTGTGTCCACATTGTCTGCCTGTTGGACAGAGCTAAGAGACAGAAGAATGACAGTCTGGGGAAAAGAAAGACAGACAGTAATTATGCGACGTATGTGATTAGCATGGTAGCCAGAGAAATTAAACCACTAGTCCCAGGAATCTTCCCTTCTATAAGGTACCTGTGGTGGAAGAGAAAAGCTCCTCACTACCGAGTTCAGCTGGAATCCACTCCCTGCTAGTTTAGCTTGATTGCTTTTTTGGATACCTACTGTGGGGGTTCAGTTCCTTGACCTTCCTTTCTATAGCACTACATTGTCCTGCCACGAAGAAAGGCAGATTAAGAATTTACAGGGATCCTTCCATCACTGGACTCTGACAGGAGTGCTCAGGGAGTTCATTTTTCATGGCTTAAATTGCTCCAGGCCAGCATTCTTATCAAAAAGGTTTAGTTTAATGTAAAACACAGACTTTTTTTTTTTCCCCCCCCTTTCTTTTTAATTTCAGCTCCGTGTTAAAGAGCACTACAAATTTCCCTTTGAACAGCAAGTTCCTGAGCTGCTTTCCTTTGAATAACATATAAATTTAGACTATACTTTATTGTTCCTGAGTAAATCAGTCTAGTTAAGAAGTTTATAATTATTATTAGGGAGGAGAAATGTTTTACAGAACAGCTGAAAAGTCTGGAAAATGCCTGGAGTAGTGAGAGCAGGGGTTCACTCTTTGCTTGCTCTTTAAAGGTGCCAGCTCACGGGGCAGTTTCCAAACCTCGTCTTTTGGGTGCCCTGGGATCTCAGCAAGGTGGGACGTGAGAAGGATCAGAGGTCTGGTGGGCGTTAGCTGCACCCCGACCAGCAGGACTCCCACCCGCACCTCCCGGCACACAGGGCTGCTTCTCCAAAAACACCTTCCCCCCAAATTCCCCAGGATTTTCGCTGCGGTGCTGCTGATCCCTTCGGCAGCTCCAGAGCCTGGGTGATGTGGGGAGAGGGAGAAGCCCCCGCAGAACCCAGAGCTGCTCTCGGGCCGGGGGGGCCCTCCAGGCGCCCCACCGCCTCGGGGAGCCGCCTGCCCCCCGCAGTCCCAGGGGGCACCCTGGGAGCCAAAGGCTCCTTCCTCTCCCATCCCTCGGGCGCCCCGAACCCGCACGTCGTCTGCAGAAAAGCCTGAGCTATTACCTGCCAAGCTCAGGGGCAGGAAGCTGCTTCGCTTTACAGGGAATAATTAAATATAAATCTGGCAGGAGAGACGGAGCGGAGCTGGTGTTCCCGTAGTCCTGGAGCCCGGTAGGTGCTCAGGGAGGGCATCAGACCAAGCTTTCTGTCCCTGCTCCAGGGACGGTGTGCACGGTCACAGCTTAAACATCCCCAAATAAAACACATGCAGCAGAGCAAAGGGGGTTCCTGGATTGAGGACCACCACGGGGGGCAACCAGAAGCCAAGCATCCTTCCAGCACCGTGCTTTCATGCATCTCCCTCTGTTTCTCCGTCCTCTCTTCAGCCAGGCCCCACAAAGTCATGCCCAGATGACCCCTAAGGTAGAGCTACAGCATCTTGAGAAAGTGAGAGGAACAGCAACAAAGTGGAGCTGGAGATGAGGAAAGGACCTCCAGCCTCAGGTACGCCACCCAGTCCATCACACTGAGGCTGGTCCCAGGCTGAGCACTGCGGGCAGGACACTTTGGAGAACTCCTGGGAATGATTCTTTTTGAGGAGCAGGTCCCAAACAGGCACCAAATGGCTCAGTTCCCCTAAGGTAACAGTGAGCTGGAGAATTTTACAGTCAGAGAATTTTAACAACAGAAATGTGGGTGCCTCGAGAGTTTAGACACCATCTGAGCAGAGACCTTAAGGATCTAAATTTTGGACCTAGCATTAGATCCCAGTTGGAATCCAGTCTTGAATTCCGAGGGTGAAACAGAGGCCAACTGCTGCTGAAGTCCATGGGAACTTCACTAATGGCTCCAGCAAAGCCAAGCCCTCCTTTTTAGAACTAGAATGGGAACACTTACAAAGAATAGTCTGTTTGGCAAATGACATGCAATTTTCTCTAGCCCCGTGATCGTAAACATGAAATACAAATATTTGATATGGCAATTACAATTTCCAAAGACCGAATTACAAAAAAAAAACCCCAAAACTCAACCATAAAAACAACAACAACAAAAAGGAATTTTTTGCCAGCACCGAAAGTATGTGCTTGTTACCTTCTACAGGAGCACCCACCTAAGCTGCCGGCCGAGCACGCAGGCAGCCTGGGGAATCAGCAGCACAGGCAGATGCTGTGGATGGATGGGCTCATTCTTTGTGGGAAAGACTTGCTTTTCAAAGAAAAAGTTTTAAAACTTCAGCGATATTGATGTGTTTCTCAGCGAGCCAGATGCTGTGTGCTAACTGTGCGCCAGTATTCTCTCAGTGCTGGAAGAAAAATAGTTGAGACAACATATTTGATGGATTTGTTTAGGGATTTTGTATGCATATGGAAATCATTTGTTTCTCTGCTGCAAAGTATGTTTGATCACTGAGTATCAACATTTAACTAGAAAAAGTAGCTACGGAGCTCCCAGTTGTGTAAAGCACAAACTAAACTAAACAAAACCTGAAAAGCGGCTTCAGTATATCCCGTGCTCATTAGGAGAATAAACGATGAAATAATTAACTGATGACAGGTATGCAGATTTCTGAAGCTCAACAGTCTCAAGGAAGAGCTTGGTTCAGCTACGCAGAGGGAAAGCCTAAAGGGCTGATGAGAGCCCACCTGCAAGACAACAAGGTGGTTCGGTGAGCATCACTGGGTTCTGCTCAAGTGTTAACTGCACCGAGCAGACCCTAAAGGAAGAGGTAACACCTTGTTTGTGTGTTCTCACTGCAGAAAAACACTGGTGTGAAAAGTTCCCTCCTTTCTGCGCTTGAGGTTCCCAGCCGCAGGAACCTCGGATGGAAAGGAAGCCACAACGCGTAGAATCCTAGAATGGTTCGGGTTGGAAGGGACCCAGCCCCGGGCAGGGACACGTCCCACCAGACACATCCTGTGCCAAGACGTGTCCTGCAGGTGGTGCGGGCAGGTTGACCTCACCGTGTGCTCGCTGCAGGGAGGCGCCTCCGTCCAAGCCTTCTCCTGACGGGCTGGATGAGCTCAGGTGCAGGGAGGGACCGAGGCTGCCACAGGTTTGCGCATTCCAAGGACGCGGCCAAATTCCTCCTCCGTCACACAAATGACATTTCCAAGCAGTTTGGATTTCCTTGGACGTGTCATCTGGTAACCCTGTTTTTTTTTTTTCCTGTTCGTAACCCGATGATGGGGAAGAGATTCTTATTTTACAGAATTTGGTCATCGTTCCAAACCATGCTTTTGTCATCCCGTTTTACCTTAATTGAGGTTGAAAACTCTAATTACTACATGATACGCTTTCTTTCCCCAGCTGGTTACATGAAACTACTTTTCTGGTGTACAGTTCACTGAAAGCAAATTCAAAATTTACTTTCCTTAATTTGCGTTGCTCCTCCAACATGAGATCTGTTTTCTTGACAACTTTCTCAACAATAAACTTCCCGAGCAAATGTCTTTAAGAATTCAGAAACCAAACAAAATGAATCACTGCCTGGGTAACTTCTTCTTGTTATTTATTCAAGATCATAACCATTGTTTTTTTTCGCAATCAGAGTATGCAAAATGGGTAAGGCCACGTTAGAAAAAGTGGTGCCCAAACAGAAGCATTCTAGCCTTTGTTTTCTTTTTCTGTTTTTCTCTTCCTTTTTCTCTTGTTTTCCGAGAAGCTGAGGTACCAGCAGCTCGAGCAGCAGGGCTGCCGTTCTGTCCTCTGCTGAGGAGACCGGACATTTCTCGAGCACCTTAACAAAAGCATGTTTGCCTCAAACCAGGACAGAATGGAAACTTCAAAATCTGGGCAAGTGACAGCTTTCCCAAGCCCGTGGCAGAGATTTGTGCGTCTCTGGGAGACAGGGGGTGGGGGGAAAGAGGGGCTGGATGATGCGCCCCCAATTACAGTGCTCTGGGGAGACGTGTTGAGGATTATATGTGCCACAGAGAGGGAATTTGTGATGGACTACACGGGCAAATATTACTCAATGCTCGGGACAAACAATGTTTAAAATTCCCCCCCTCTTTTCTCAGCCCTCACTCTGGGCTTTGTGCTGCCGCCTCCCCACAGAAGACCCTCGCCACCTCCCTCTGCCCTTTCCTCAGAGCCAGGGGTGTCCGGGTGAGGAGTCCGGGGCACAAGTAACCAAAGGCAAGGGATGAATTTCTAAAAGATACAAAGGTCTGCAGTGAGGAAAGCTGTGGAGAGAGCAGGTAACCATTCAGACCTTTCTAACTGATGTAAAGCAGGTGAGGAGCGTCCCAGCCACCCTGAGAGTGGGTCAACGGGACACCGGCCAGGCTGACTGCCTTCCAGGCTGACTGCCTTCCTCTTGCTACGTTTTCCACCTGATATTATTTTCAAAGCTATTTAGGGTGAAAAGGGAAATTTTATCATGCATTTCATGTGTGTGTACACCCACCTCTGGTCACAATCTTCTCTCACTAGCAGAAAATACCATCTCAGGGTTGGTAGAAAAAATATCTTCGTTCTTTTCAACAAGCACATACCTGCTTAAGGGCAGTAATTATTCCTGTCCCGTTTGACCACTTCTGAGAAGGGAAAATTAAGGAACTCCCATAAGATCCCAAGGGTTAATTTGAAATTGCCTTTTTTCAAATATTAAGCTAAATGTAGGGGATGTCTATACGGACACCAGCAGGAGCGAGCTGCTTTGCCCACCCAGGACCCAAACAGATGTGAAGAAGCTCCCGAAGGGAAGGGGTCCAGTCCCACTCCCCGGTGCCATTCCCAACCTCTGCCTTCTGTTTCGGTGTCTCGACACCTCACCACACTAAACCCAGCCTAAACCAGCGACCCCCTGAGCCCAGCCCCGTGGAAGGGGGCTGCAGACAAGGAGTTTACCTGCCCTTAGGTTGTCACTGGCCGGTTGGGTTGAGTTCCCTCTGGGGGCTGGTGAGCTGGCAGCATCTGTGGATCCTGATGGATTTTCTAGCCCCGGCTGGCGCTGGCCGTGCCCGTGCAGCTCCGAAAGTGCTGACCTCCGCATCCGAGGGTCGTTCCCTTGATGCCAACGGGACTCCACACCGTGTGGGAAGGAGAACACGTATGGAAATATTTGCATGGCCAGGCTGAGATAACGCAGAAGGATCGTGTGAGGCTGAGAAAGCAATAAAGGAGCAGAATAAATTTGTGGATACACATGTAAAGCGATTCGGGGAAAATAATCTTAACCTCATATATAAAATAATGGGTTTTGAGCTGACTGTTACCACTCAGGAGAAAGACCCCGGGATTATGTTCTATGAAAACAACTCCTTCCTAGCCATCAAAAAAGTAAATTGAAAGTTAGGAATTATTAGGAAAGGAGCAGAGAGCAAACCCAGCCATGCAGCTGTATAAACTCCCGGTGTGCCCGTGTCTCCCACGCTGCCTGCAGTTCCCAGCTCAGAAAGCAGACAGGAGAGGTGGCCACGGTCCAGAGGAGGGTGACCAAAGGCACGGCACAGCTCCCGCGGAGGGGATGGCAGAGCACAGCTGACTCTGCAGCTTGGAGAAGAGGTGACTGGCCAGGGATTGTCACCACAGCGCACCAGGATCGGTGAGGGGAGCAGGACACCTCCCTGCAGAGGCACCTACAGAGATGTCTCTGTCTGCTCCATCTCTTCTGCTGAAGATCATCCAGTGAAGCCAACGGGGGCCAGGTTGAAAACCAGCAAAGGAAGGTGGCCCTTGAGGCCCAAGGAAGCAGATCTGCACATCTCGTCTTTCAGAGACGACTTTGGGTAGGACTCAGAAGAGGGAATAAAGAGAGAAACACCCAGCTCGGGAAATCTCCCAACCAGAAACCAGTAGGAATACCAGTAGGAATAGTGGTTTCTCAGGAAAAACATCAAATATACTTGCCTGGTTCTTCCTCTTTTGGGGGCACTCGCTTCCAGCCACCGTTGGAGGCAAGATGTGGGGCTGGAGCAGCCCTTCCTCTGACCTTTTTTATGCTCTTTTCAGGGTCATGGTGTGCTTGCGACGATGTTCTGATGCCATTATAAATTCACTTCTTGTGACCATTATAAGGGAATAAGCCTCTGCAAGGAAAAAAAAAAAAGAACTATAAAAGTTCTATAGCTCAAAAATTAGGACTAAGAAATTAAGAAAAACATCATCCTTCCAAGACTTTCTTTGTAAATTCTTGAAGAAAGTTTTAACAAGCAGCAGCAGCGGTGGCAGCTGCAGGCAGAGGAGAGGGACGCAGCACAGGAGCCGCTGTACCCACGCCGTGGCCCGTGACACAGCAGGTCAGGCACCATGATCTAATGTCCCTTCTGGCCCCGGTATCTCCGAGAGTAGAACTCTGGCAGCCACACAGATGTCGAGAGCAAACTCCAGCTCAGCGTGTTTTCTGTCAGCCACACCGTATCTAGAAAGGCTTTCGTGCCAGGTTTTTAAAAACTTGTCCTGTTGATTTTATAACTGCGCTTTATTTTCCTGCTTCAAGAAGATAATACCGAAATTCTCAGGCAACTCAGAGCCCTGATAACCTGCAACCTTCAGTTTGCCTTTATTTGTGTAAATATTTCTTTCGGTTTCAATCAGTGCACTGTTCTCATCTCCGCCAGCTCCCCGCTGCTCTGCTTTCTGACTGCAGCTATTCACAAAATATCTTCTTTCTCCAGCGGTGAATATTTGACTTAACCATTTTTTTTATTTTCACCAGAAGCCTAGTAAGAGAGACTCAGACCTGGATTTACTGATCAGTCACAGAACTGCTCATTCTCTGCAGAGCAGCATTAGAAGGCTGGAAAGTGATTCCAGCACGGCGGGATGGGGACCCAGGCTGGCTTAAACACGGGAAAAAAGAATAAACAGTAATATGAGTAAACAAAAGGAATTTGCAGCCAAATGAGAAAGAAGAGGAAATCTTTGATAGCTCCCTGTGCTTTCCTGATTTACCACTGGCGATGCCAGGAATGGCTATAGGGTCGCTGGCTGCTGCCACCCTCCTGTACCCCCGTCCCACAGAGCATCCCCAAGCCTCTGCCTTCCTCTCTCCTTTGCATGCTCGCTCTCTGAAACTAACGTTTCAAAATAATTTAAATCGTATGTAAAAAGACCTCCTAGTTTCAAGTTTCCTTTGGAGTAGCCTATTAACTCTAATCACCTCTGATTCATAATTTTGGGTGGCATTTACAGATTTCTACAAGTATACACAAAAGCCATTGAAGATTTTATGAGCCCCATCTAATAAAAACACACGCTTGAAATAAAACTAGAGTTTCTCCAGCCCGTAAACTCCCTGTTTGTCTACTTAGAAGACAAACTGTTAGTAGAAGTCAGCGAAAGCAAAGGTTATATCTGAACCACTGGTACATCTTAAAAAGCTCCTAATCTTATCAGACAGCATGTGAGAGGGCAGAGGGTAGCAGCAGCATCCTGCTCTTTTTACCATATGGGTTGGTTTTCAGAGCAATTCTCTGAGATAAATTATTTATAAGCATCGGTCTGTGCTATCAGATTAACGCATGCAGTTACGAGTAGGTGGAGGTGGTTGAACAAGCTAACGGGATTTTTAACTTCTAATTACCAGGGAGCTATCAAAGAACTAATGAATAATGACAAAACCACAACTCCATACCCACCAATCAATTTATCATGCTGACTTAAAGGATTCGTTCATTTTCTCGGTAGATACATAATAAAATCCTTGCTCTTCACCTTCTGTAGAAGAAAAAAAAAAAGAAAGAAAATGTCTAAGAATCAATACAATAGCAGGTGTGACTCGTGCTGAGGGTGAGAGAGCTGAGAGGTTTCAAACTGCAGTTGCCAACAGGGTACCACCACTGCATCAGCTTGCTCTGCGTGAGGTGTCAGGGAACCCACATTATTTCAGGCGGCGGTCAAAAAACAAATTCCTGGGACATAAATAAAAACAGCCGGACATTTTGACAACGACAACTGAAAAACAACAAAAGCAACAGCCTTAAGTCGGAGCCAGAAATTGCAGCGAGAGCGTCCCCAGAGACAAGTGTCTGGAAAGAGGCAGAGACTCGGCGGGTGATACGGTCCAGGACCAAGGGGCTAACGCCATCCCTCCAGCCACACCAAGGGGACCCGTCCCCGAGGGGGCAGGCGAGGCATTATGGAAATTAATTTCTCTGTTTTAGAGGGAGCATCATACTCCCGCACACATTGTAGACAGGAGGGCCAAACGGAGGGGTAGAGGGTGGGGGGAAGAATAACAAACCCCAGCTGAAGACTGGAGAAGAGGCTTTTATACAGCATCGGTGAAGGGGTGAGAAGCGGAGCTGGCTCTGTAGGTGAGAGCAGAGAGACCTTTGGGAGAGGAAAGACACGGATTTGGAGCTGTAAGAAAATGACTGTTTAGCATCTATGAAATTAGGTATTAATTGGAAGGAGACCGGACTTCTCCCTCTAATTAAAGTCTGGTTTCCGTGCCCTGCATAGTTGTGCTCATATTACCCACTGCCAGAGAGAGTTAAATTTTAGTACCCGGAGAGAAAGCCACTGGCTTCACAAAGCCAGGGGAAGTACGTCCCTATTTAGCAGCAAAACAATTGGCCAGTTGCTTTGAAAAACCAAGATATTTCAGTAATTTTTAAATATTTTTTTAAATATTCAGAAAGTTAGGTTTTTCTGCTGAACGAGTAATATTATCCCAGTTATCTGCCTCCAACCCAGCACAAATCCAGTGGCTGTCACGGTAGCTTTGCTTATGAAGGAGCCGCAGGACCAGAGCCCTAAATGCAAATTACTCTGCTGCGTCTATTACCTCCAGTTTGCATTCATTAACTCCTCCAAATGTTCCTCGCAGACCCATCAGGAGAGCAACACCTACCAATGAAATTAAATGTAATAGTTAAGTCATTGCTTTAATTAAAGTTCCTTTTTGCTGAATTTTAGGCTGCTGGAGGAACTTGGCATAAAATTTTCCAGCCTGGAACCAATTTTTCTGCTTGCAGATTTTCAAAGGGATGCGTTTGGCTGTTTTTAAGTCGCAGAAACGTAAGAAAGACACAGCTGGCATTTCAGAAGGGACTTCTCTGCTTACTGTCGCCTTGACACCACTGCTGAGAGGGGGGTGATCCTTCAAAAGGTGTAAGAGTTTATTCATTCAGGGGCCGAGGATTCCCTCATTTCCAGCATTTCACCTGCCTGCGTTTGCGAGTGATGCACAGATACCAGCGAGGGGCCCCGCCGGCAGAAACCGGGTCTGGATTCGATCACTCTGAGAGCGCCGTGGTTTGGGACGGAGGGATTTAGCCTGAGCCCGTTCCTTGGGATGGTTTTGAGAGGTGGAAGGGCTTTGCTGCTGCCAAGAATCCACGGGGATTTGCACCTCTCCTGCAGCTGTAGACATGGCTAACAAGTACGGCCTCGGCTCTGGAAGGAGCTGAGCTCCAGCCCATCCCTGCCGGGACACGGTGCTCCACTACGGCTGGTTCAGAGATGGTCAGAGTTGGAAGGGACCTTCAAGACCATCCAGTGCCACCCCCTGCCCTGGGCAGGGACACCTCCCACCACACCAGGTTGCTCCAAGCCCCATCCAGCCTGGCCTTGAACCCCTCCAGGGATGGGGCATCCGATGGGGTTTTTAGGGTCCGAGGGAGCCCCACCAGCTGGGGTGTGGGGTCAGCAGCAGCATGGCCCCCCTGCAGTCCTCACCGTGGCACTGACCCTCAGCACCAGGAGGGGATGTCTGCCCTCCAGGCAGCTTACTGGGAATTTAAGGGTCTCATTACAACGTTGGTTTTTTTGTTTAAATCAGATTTTAATAAGACAATCATCTGCGCCTCTGTTGCCACCAGGACCATGAGCTCAGGCTGTGGTTCCAGAGCCTGGGTGAAAGGAGGTGGCAGAGGACAGAAGGGGACAAGGGGACAAGGCTGTGCTGAAGGAGAGGAGCACTCCGGGTTACTCTTCGGGTGCTTGTTAACTGAGTACTTACCTGTGTTCTCAGGAACATCATCAGACCAAAGCTTCAGAAGGAACCTTGATGGCAGAACCCACCAACTCTCCATCGCAGGGCAGCCACGGTTCCAGCGTGCAATTCCCTGCTTACTGCTGAATTCTGAGTCTTCCTGCTTTACCATATTTATCCCAAGTATATTAGAGACGTGTCACACAAATGATGCTATGAAGTTAACTGACTGGCTGTCCTGGAAGAAAAAAAAAAAAGAAGTTGTTTTTTTTTTATAGCCTATGAGGTGAGCAATGAGCTTCAGGACAGGAAAGCTAATGAAGGAGTCATTGCACTAAAGAAGGTCTTCCAGTTCCACCAGTGAGAGCAACAGTTTTACGCGCTGCACAGAGATCTCTGCCTGCCTACATGTGCACATTTACACACGTGGACACACATTCACTCCAAACCTGCGCTCACTCGTGGTTGCTCCTGAGACACAGACCCTCTGCGGAGGTAAATTCGGGTGGAACCTGGGCTGAAGTTTGCTCTCCCTGCCCTGGGACCCCAGGCAGCCCCCCCGCGCTCCTGTTCAATACGGGCTCTGTTCAGTTGAAAGGATTTCTGGTTTGTTTCAACTTGAAAGTGATTTAATATGAGGCCCAGAGAGAAAATCTGTCTCAGTAATCAAATTATAACAAGTAAGGATTAAAAGTATTAAGAAGTTTAGGCAATCTTTTAGCTGCCCTGTGTTCTTGAGGTCATTTGAAGCTGGCTGTGGGAATAAGGAAAATAAAATAACAGGAGGGAAAAACCCAAAGTATTATAGAAGGGAATCAAAGAGCGCTCTTCAGGATTAGATTATGGTACAAGAAAGGGACTGAAACATTTTCCAGGACCCTTAATTCATTTTCCTTTGGGGAACATAGTTTAGAAAGGGTATTTTAATATCACTTTTCTTTCCTTCTAAGCTGGATGTTCTAACACTTAAAAATTTAGTATTAAAAAGTATTAAATTTAGTATTAAAAAAAAGCAGTAAAGGCTGATAATGTCCAGTAATTCACAACATAAATAGCGTTCCCCAAATAGACACCCAGCAGTACGAGTTGTTTGTTACTTGCTGTATAGACACAGGTATATAGAAAAGAGCACGTTCAGGCCCGATTGGTAGCGTCGGTGTGTGAACACCAAAGAGCTTTCTAGCACCTCCCCTAAGTGCCTCGGTGAAAAAGAGCCACCTCTGCTTCCCTAGGTCATTTAACCAGCATTTATGAAGAGATGAACTGAACCGACTCACAGCCGAGGTACTGGTGGCATCTCTGAGGTGGTGCAGGAAAGGGCTGAACTGATTTTCCTTTTTTCTGTCTGAAACCGCTTTGCTTCCACTGAGCAGCAACTTTCCAAGAGCTAAAACCCCTTAATGTCACTATAAATGCCTGGCACATCCTCTGAGATGAATCCCACTAACTCTTACTCCCCCAGCCTGCACCAGTGAAGCCAATTATGAAGTGGGGAAGGGGAGGACCTGCAATCACAGTTAATTTCCTCAGATTAATCTTTGGGGGGGGGAAAGAAGAAACATTAAAAAATTAGTTTTACTTTACCCTAATATTCTATTCCCAAGAAATTTTTTTAGCCAACTCACAGAGAATATTACCATACGTGGTGAGCCCCCACCAGGGCGTGGGGGGCCGTAACTGAGCTTTGCTTTAGAGCAACATCTCAGGTCTAAATGATTTTGCTCAGAAAGCCCAATGTCCCTGACAAAGGCGAGGAGGGTGCAGATGAGGGTGCTGGTCCTCAGGAATATTATTAATGACTCAAAATTATGCTGTATATATAGCATTAGTTTTATATAAAGATCATC
>VZRU01003673.1:93981-108716 GCA_013398155.1 Pedionomus torquatus
CAAGCACAGATGTATATATCTATCATGTATACGTGTGTGTGTGTATGTATATATCCATGTGTATATATACATATATATACATCATGTTTTATTTAGATATCTACACACCATATTTTGGCCCAAGTACGCTGCAATAATGGTCACACTCTTGGATGAGAGAGCAGTGGCAATTTTTTCTTCAATATCTTTTGTCTTTGATATAATTTTTTTTTAAATTATTTTTGGGTGTGGTTATCATAGTTCCAAAATCTGAAAATCATTAATCTGCACCACAGACCATTAAGACAGAGCCATGAGCCGTTGTTTTGGTAACACTGACCCACATATTGCTCTGACTTGCAGACTGTTTTTTCTGCCACAGGTATGGTGTTGACAGTATCTTTTTAAGTTAATTATGCCTGATTATGAAAATACTGTTAGTAAAAATCACATTTGGTGTTTACTTAAGGATTTGAGTTTCGGTAGGTGTGAGATTGATATGTTCCCCGTGTGGAGAACAAAGCTGAGCAGAGGCTGTTGTGAATTTCTGAGTGAACACAGACACAAAAGCTCATGTGGAGCGATGAGAAGAGCCCACCTGCTCCGGGGTGTGTGACCGTCTGAACCTCACCTTGATTTCCTATCACCACCACCTGCCTTTCCTTGGGGGAGTCCTTGGTTGTGGATGGTCTCGGGTCTGTGCCTGATGGATCCAAGAAGCTGTCGGTGAAGGAGACTCCAGAAAGGTCCGATTCCAGATCTCTGTTCGGCAAGGAGTTGTTTTTCATACACGAAGGGAGCTGACTCTTGAAAGCTCACTAGGAGATGCGATGCTCCCACACTGAGGGGGAACCTGCCGGGAAAAGCCTTTGGTGAGATCTTTTGAAGGATGGAGAAGAAAGGAGAGGAAACGCTGTGAGTTCTTCAGCATACCTGGGGCGACCCTGTAGATCGTCATTCAGGCAGGAATGGTGACTTCAGAGAAACTGCTCTGGAGAGCCGGGGCCCTGGCTCTGCACAGACACCAAGGGGGGCAACAAAGTTGATTAAGAACTCTTACGCTGTCTCCTTGTTGCCCGATTGCCAGTACCTCAAGGATGAACAGTGACTCCCATCTCGTCAGCAGTAAAATAGGCCCCTAGAGCGGTGAGAAGGGTCCAGCCCACCCTCTGATGAGTGTAGACCAAAGGCATCTCCAGGAGGAGCGCAGGCAGGGGAGGGAGCCTGGGTCACCAGGCAGTACTTCAGATGTTGACCCGTGCAAGGACACAGCCACCACCAGAGCTGCTGGTCTCCAGCAAGGAGCACACACACACAACCCTAAACAAGGGTTCTGGCTTAAGAACTAAATAAGGATTATCTGTGTATGCCCTTAAAATGCCCACCACCGGGTTTCCTGACCTCCTTTTGTCTTAGGGCTAATGCTTGTGAGGTCACATCTGCAAGACGTTGCAATTTCTTTGGATTCCAGTTCTGTGCCAAATTCAATCTGCTGAAGAGAGAATTTTTAAATGTTCTACAGTGTCCCATCAGGATAAGAATACTCAATAGGTGTCTGCTGGAGACACTCAGTTCTTTGCAGTCCCAGTAACCATCACATCCTCTGCATCCCATCTGACCAGAGCAAGGCAGGAGCAGAGACCCTCACCATCACCCCAGCACCATCACCCCAGCACCATCACCCCAGCCACGGGCGTTCAAGCCCTGCAGTTTAAACTGAAGCCTGTCTCTCAGCAGAGAAATCCTCTCCCAGCCTGTGGCCGTGACACAGAAAGTTAAATTAAGATTAGAACAAAATTTGGGAGGATGATTTAAAATGAGAATCAAAAGGTTATAAAGCTAAATGCTTCTTCAGAGCCAGTGGTTGACACAGTAACCGCTTGTACAATTTTTTTTTCTTGGAAACAGAGAGTAAACACTTATTAAAGTGGGCCTCAGTGATACGGTAAATACATGAATTTATTACCATTTGCAGCCAGAGCTGGGTGAAGAAATCCAGGAGACACTGTTTCAGAATTTGTTTTCCTTCTCCAACCCAAGGTCCAACGACACAAAGTCCTTTGAGTGCCCAAGGAGCTGGAGCCGTGGCGTGGGCCATCCCCGGGGCGCACGGACAGCACACGTCGGGTCACCGTGTGGGGAAGGGCACGGCAAATTTCATTGAAAGAAACACAGTTTCAAGTTACTCTCATTTTTTTCTGCGCTAATTAGGTTGCGGTTTTTGTTTACAGCCAAGCTGTACGAGTTCAGGCTCTGCTGGGAAGAATGACACCCAACGCAAGACGCCTTCTCCCCAGCCTTCAGCTGCTCAGGACAGAATCACAGAATCACCTAGGTTGGAAGGGACCTTTTAAGATCATCTAGTCCAACCAATGGGAGGGAAAAAAAAAATCAAAAAAACCCCAACACCCATAAACACCACCCCATCCAACCCAACACTAAGCCATATCCCTGAGCACCAAGTCAACTCCTCTCTTGAATCCCTCCAGGGATGGTGCCTCAACCCCCTCCCTGGGCAGCCCATTCCAATACCTGACAACCCTTTCAGGAAAGAAATATTTCCTAATATCTAACCTGAACTTCCCCTGGTGCAACTTGAAGCCATCACCCCTTGTCCTGTCATCTGTAACTGGGGAGAAGAGACCAACCCCCGCCTCTCTGCAGCCTCCTTTCAGGGAGTTGGAGAGAGCGAGAAGGTCTCCCCTCAGCCTCCTCTTCCTCAGGCTGAACAGCCCCAGCTCCCTCAGCCTCTCCTCATAAGGTTTGTGTGGGACGGAGCAGCATCCCGTTACACCAGAGGGCATTCAAACTACAGGTGGAGTATCCCGAGGTGGACGCTTTGGGGGGGTTAAACCCTCCCCTGGGCTGCCAAGGGCGCCCACGGTCTGAGCTCCCAGCACACCAGCTGCTGGGGGGCCCTGCAAACAAAGGAGTCTGTGCCGAATTGTGCAGCCTCAGCACAAGTTCATAAATTCAATAAAGACGTGTGCTAATTGCAAATTCTTGATTGCATGTGAAAACGAGGTCCACTCACCTTGAGTCCTAATTTAAGACTTTGAATTTTTAAAATTAAAAGACAAAATCTCAAAATATTCTGAAATACTCTTTTAAAAGATGAAAGGGCTATTAAAAATATCTTCAAAAAATAACTTGGAAAAAAGTCTGTGATGTTTACCCTTCCCTTATTACACAGCAGTACTTAATTATAACTTTGGATATAGACCTTCAGCACCTACCTTGGACAAACACGGATAAAGAAAACAAAAGCAACCCTGGTCAAAGTGAGCTGTGAAAGCAGGAGTCAATCCTAGAGCTCCTAGCTGTATTTACTAGAAAGATTTGGCTGATGTAAACTATAGACATCAGATCTACAACAGTGTCCTCATCACAAATAACACCCAGGAGAACAGCTCTGCCCTGAAAGCACTGCAGTGCCGCCGTGGCTGGGAGCCTGGGGACATTTCACCTCCTGCTGCTCTCCTTTTCTTCTCTGAAGAAGCCTTTCCCTTGGTAAAAGATGTGGACACGGCTTCACCCCAGAGCGACGCAGCCTCCGAAGGTAAGAGAAAGCCCCCCATGTGCAAGGTCTGCATCAGGGGGAGGGGGATCTGAGCCCGTCCTGCATCCCAGCGCCTGCAAAACCAGAGGAACGGTGTTGGAAGCAAGGCCTGGAAACCCCTTCATCCCACCACAGTCTGATTTTTTTTCCTTTGCTGGGCTGCACCTCACACTTCTGCCTATGCCCCTTTATGTTCTCTCCTACTGCTGGGATCCTACTCCAAAAAGAAACCTTGATGAAGACTGTCTCAGCTTCAGCATCCCAATTTCTTCCCCTAAAAGGCTGGTTTGAGGGTTGCCCAGTGCCCCAACGTTTTGGGGAGGCAGCCTGGTGTTCCCCCAGGAGCTCAGCACTCCATGGAGTATTTTACAGCAGGATAACCCCGGGGGAACGGTGGTAGAGGGGAAAACGGGACATGGTGGACCTCAGGCGCCCACAGTAACTTCATTTTCTGAAGACCCCAACTTTGGGAAATGTTTAGCTTTCTCAGCAACACCTACTAAACCCAGCCTCTCTGGGAGACAGACAGAAAGCACCTTGGCTGCATCTGCAGCACTAAATCAACGAGCGCGGGGCCGCGCTCTGTCCCGGCGTCCAACTGGCGTGGAGCAGCCCCCGGCCACGCTCCCAAACCCCCATCTTCCAGAGCGTGCTGGCAGCAGCCAAATTGCCTGTGATCTCTGAGGGACCCTTGGCCTCTGGAAATCCCTCCTGCCTGCTCCAGTTGTTTGGGATAGGGCTGGTGGGTCCAGGTCAAAACCATGCTGAGAACCCTTCTAACAATTCAACAGCGAGACGACGGCGTTACCGTGCCCGGGAACATCCCCAAGACAGTCTAATTTATTAATAGAGGTGCTGCAATTTTAACTCTTCCCCAGGCAGGAGCCGATGAGAGTCAGGAACCGAGCAGACGGCCAGGACTGGGGCAGTGCTGGAAACGTGCAAGGAAATTCAGTTAAACTTTCAGCTTGCAGGACAGAACTTTGGGGTTTGACATCCAGGTTTCCCCTGGGTACAGGCTGGTAAAACCCCTTGATCTGACTCTGCAGTTTTAACGTAGCCCGTGCTTTCAGACCAAACGAAAGCTCCTGGGCTCTTTGCCTCCTACACAGCACAGGGTCCCTCTCTTGGAGCCACCAGCCATACAGATGTTTCTCGGATGCATGAAACACAATATAACATTTCTGCAGGAAACCAGAATTCGTTCGGCTTTTTCACTCTGCCTAAATTTTTCTACATAGCTCTGTTTAGGACTAAATTCGAGTTTAGAGTATCTATTTCCCATTTATTGGTGGTTTGTGATATTGCCATTTATGACCTTTGCACTGTTCCTTTCACTATTTACTCAGCTTTTAGAAATCCAGAAGAGAAAACTCACATTCCGTTTGAGCCTGAATCATGATCATGAAAGGGCTCCCAGTAAAATGTGCTGGACTTCTGAGGAGACGGGAGTCTCCTGCTGTATCCAGGAGCAGAGCCCCAGGTGGGAGCGCGGAACCGCAACAAGAGCCGCTGATGCTCGAGTAGGTCACACCAATTTTTCAGTCTTGGGCTGAGCAGCACAGCGAGTCCCCGGGCTGTGGGGGGAGGGAGACAGACACCCAGAACCTGCCCTTGGAGAAGGACAGCAGGCAAAAGCGGCTCCGTTCTTATCCCAGCTCGTCCTCGGGAGGTGCCTGGCTGCTCGGCTGATGGACACACTCCCCAGCTCAGTTCTCTCCCTGGTGGGCCCTGTGAAGGGCACCGCGATGCTGGCTGTGCTGATAGACTCTGGGGGACAAAACGCTTAATTTGTAATACTCCTAAGCTTTGCATAGGCTCCAACATACGTGCTGTGCATAGAAACAGGAGACTCATTTATCTGCTCTGAAATCCCTTCCAAAGCAAGTACTTGTCACACAGAACCAGGACCAAAAGACACCTTGATGCCTGAGACAGGAACAAACCAAGCCCGAGCATCTCCAGCGCCAGGCTGGCAGCGGCAGGGAAAGCGGGAAGGAGCCCAGTCACCCTGCAGAGAGGGAACCACCGAAAAAAGGAAAGCGTTGGGTCCAGCAACCCCTCCTCTCGGGCTGTACCGTACTCACACAAGCAGCAGCTTCTGCAGGTTGCTCCTCACCCTCCTCCAGCGCTGCAAACAGCGGCAGACTGTGCGCTTTCTGAATCCAAAGGCTGACCCTGATTTGGTGCACAGTCGAGAAAAACAACCAGCATCTCCACCACCGTCAGCATCTGCACCCTCCTTTGTACAGCTAAAGCTAAATCAACGCGGGAGGAGCCGTGGGAGAAATTAGACCTTAGAGAGGAATCCTCATCTTCAAATTAGAAGCTAGTCAGGATTGGTTTTCTTTTTTGGACAAGACAATTTTGTGTGCACACATTGGATCAGGCTGCTTTAGTGAAATTTAAGTTTTCAGCAGAAATACCAGAACCTCAATGATTTTTTTCAGTGGCAGAAGGAAGAATTGTCACCTGTGGAACAGTATCCCACGTATGGATGAAGCAAGAGAGATTGCACCTCACTTCAGAATAGCCAACGCGTTCCATGGGGGACATGAAAGATCTAATTCACGTTCCTGGGCAGAAACAGGCAAAATGGACTTAAGTTGGAGAAGGGGAGATTTAAGTTGAATATTAGAAAAAATTTCTTTACACTGAAGGTGGTGGAACACTGGAGCAGGTTGCCCAGGGAGGTGGTTGAGGCCCCTTCCCTGGAGATATTCCAGGTGAGGCTGGATGAGGCCCTGGGCAACCTGGGCTGGTTGGGGGTGTCCCTGTGACTGCAGGGAGGTGGGACTAGATGACCTTTGGAGGTCCCTTCCAGCCTGGAGGATTCGATGATTCTATGAAAACTGAGCTTCTCAGTCTCTCAGGAGTGCCCTAATTCCTGCTCTAGTCCACACTCCCTGTTCTTTTGCTCTCCATGAGCCACTCAGTCACAGAATGACAGCTTTTAAAAGTTTCTGGATTTTCCTTGGGTTAGGAAAGAGCCTTTTTCTCTGCATACTTTTTGCAAGATGAAAACCCCCTTTTTCCTACCCAGCTCCACTCCTGATCTCCCATTCTGCACCCGCCGTACCGAGCGTGGCTACAGCTGTCTGGAAAGAACCTCTCAAGCCCACGGAGTGGAATCGATGGGAGCAGGAGAGAAAGCAAGGGATGGGGTCTGGTCCCACTCCGACCCTCCGCCCACCGCAGAGGCACCGTGCCTTAGAGCATCCCTGGGGCCGGTCCAACCTGCAGGAGATGACGATGGGTTGAGAGTGGCCACCTACCCTCTGGGATTATCCAGAGCATTCAGTCTCATGCCCTCCCGCCCCTGGCATCGCTGTTGTGTGGGCTGGGACCGGTAGGATTCGGAGAGGACACTGAGAACTCCCTTCTGCTGGGAAAATTTCATTTGGCCAGATGCAACTGAATTCCAGAGGCACGGAGAGGCCAGCACTCGGGACTGAGTTTGTCCCAGTGTATCTTCAGTCTGTCCTCTTGACTCATCAGTTAAGAAAATCTTCTCAGCCCTGCTGTGGTGATCCCACAGCTCCGTGGGACGCCTTGCACTAGAACTCAATGTCACTGACGCATCCCAAAGCGAGAGGTCACATCGAGAGGAAAATCAGCCAAGAAATCTGACAAGAAACAGCTTTCTTGGCGCTCATGGAGCCAAGGTTTGCAAAGGCGGCTGTTTCTGAAGACTGAAAGAGAGCAAGACTGCTGGTGACAGCCACCACCTCCGACAGAGCTGCTGCCCCTGGTTACAGAGAGACCGCAGCAGAAGACAACAGGGATTTAAATCAAGTTCTTATAAATACGTGTGTGTGTGTCTGTTTATAAAATGAAACAGTGAAAGTCTTTTGTCCAATTAATACCCCCCAAAAACCTTGATAAAACAATACATTTTAACCAAATATAACCCTCTTCTATTTCTCGTCAGCATCAATTGGCAGTTCAGCTAAGAAGGCAGTAGAACCAGAAGCTAGATGAAATCAGCACACCGTTGCCAGAAGAGCAGAAATACGCTTGGCTACTGAGCTTGTCCCTCTGTGCTCAGTAACGAGCATCAAACCAAGCCCCCTGTGCAGCAGAAGGAGCAGGGAACGTTCCCCAGGGTCTGCCGGGGTCCCCGGGCTCTCCTCGACCCCCACGCGTTTCCAGAGCAGCGCGGTACCGAACCGTCAGCGGGCTTCTGGAAACAGGACCAGGGGCTGAGGGAAACAAGGTTATCATATCCCATACAGAAGAACAACAGATTAGAATTCCACAGGGATAGACCGATATGCCACTTTTTTTACTATAGTTTGCTTTTAAAATCTTAATACACTGCATTTTGGGGTTTGGTTTGGGGCTGTTTTTTTTTTCTGTTTTGTTTTTGTGTTTGTTTCTCTTAAAACTTGGGAAATCTGAAAAAAAAAAACAAAAACAAAACCAACAAAACAACCCAGATAAATCTCCTCATAAAGGCCCGTTTGGGCTTCACAGCAGAGCTGGTGTCTTGGCAAAAAAGACAGGTCAAGCTCTCGTGCTGCTTGGCAAAAACCTGCCTGAAGTAACTGGGAGAGTAATGCAGGAGTAACTGGGAGAAGCGAGAGGCTGCTCCGCTCCCTGCGCATCAGCCTCCAGGGCAAGGAGAAGCACAAGTGCCCTGAGTCAGTGTCAGCAGCGATGGGAGTCCCTGCACAGAGAGCATCCCCACCTGCCAGCCCAGGCGAAGGGAGGCGGGGTGGTTCAGAGAGGGGCTCTGGAGATCATCTGCCTCCTGCCCTGGCCCAAGACAAGGCGAGGCGTTACTTGTGCCCTCTTGATAGACAGCCAAATCCATCCTCCTAAGCTGGGACAGCGTCACGACCTCCCGAGGCCACCCAACCGCTCCTAACCCTGCCTGTCCAAAGGTTTTCCTAATCCTTACCCGCGCTGGCGTCACTCCGATTCAAGTCTTTTACTTGCCGTTTCGGTCCTACCCACAGCAACGTCGGTGAAAGACCGATGCAGAACAGGAGCCTAAGAACAGAGCCTTCAGAGAGACCTGCTTTGCCCTGTGGCCACCTCCGGCCACAGAGATGGACTTGAGCCCTTGGACCAGAGGGCTGTTGTAGGTTCCTTCCAACTGGAATTATTCTGTCCTATTCTAATCATTTTTAAACAGCCGTGTTCCCTTTAGGACAGAGCTGGTTGCTTGTCATGGCAAGAATGAGAACAAACTACTTTCTTCAACGCTGAAATACATAAAGGCCACGGCCAACCGAAAAGAGCAGAGGGAAGTGGGAAAGGAAAGAAAAGCCAGTGCCACATGATGTTTTAATTAATAATAGATTGCTGGAACTGGGAAATCATGAGAAAAGTCAATATCCTTTACCTCATCATAAAAGCGGTCTTAAAACCTTTTAATATCATTAAACTAACAGTTTCAAACGCCTTAAAATTCATTCCCCACCAGGCTGGAGATGTGAAAACTCACAGAGGAGTCTCTTTCAATAGCGGGCTGACAAAAAGCATGACTCTCTTTTTTATTTCTTGAGTTATATTTTTAGTTGTTTTTTCTTTAATGGAAATCACGAGTAACGGGAGGCGCACAGCCCCGGGCAGAGTCTACTCCCTCCCTTCAGCAGGAGCACTTTGAGCCATGCTAACCGTGGCCAACATGGTCTCAATACCTACCGCAAAAACTGAAAATATTGCACGAATAATGGCCTGCTGGGACCTCTGCCTCACAGGGCTTTGAGGAAAATCCTGGTGGTCTTCTCACTTTGGCAGAGGAGACTCGGGGCCAGATCTGTGGAGAGGCTGCACCCTGCTGAACACAGAGCCCAGTGAAGGAGGAGAAGGTGGCCTCTCATGCCAAATCATCCAAACACCATCATACCTTTCATCTCATTGTCTAAAAATAATGAAAGGGCCCTTTGATTCCCAAAGCACTCGCAGGAACCAGAGTTTTCCTAATATTCACATCCTTACCAGCAGTTCCCCACACACCAGAAATTTAACAACACATTCATTTTGATGATGTTTTCTAAGCCCAACTTTTCTTACATTTAGCTTTTCTTCTGGGGTGGGAGGGGAAGAGATGATACCATTAGAGGTGGCTTTCGGTAGGTTTCGGGCTTGCTTTGAGCTCCTTCTCTCGCACAGTGGCTGCCCTGTGCCACGGCTAGACCGCTAAGTCATGTGCAGACTGTCCACTCGTCCAAATCCTGCTGAAATTCATGAGGGCTGTCCACCTCTCTTATGGAGAGAGACAAAGATCTTTGTATCTCTATTCCAAAAGTCCCTTTTTTCTACTCAGAACTTTTCAGAGATCACCTTTTCCTTTGGTTACGATTAGGAAACAAGAAGCATCATTTTACTGGGCAAAGGAGAAAAACACGCATTGAAGTACCAGCTGATGAATACTCTGCTAAAAATAAGTCTTCTACTTGTTTTCAGTTGAGGACAATTTCATGGTGTAGAAATACTTTCTAAAGTTTTCTCTTCTCATCAGGGAATGGATTTATTGACAACCAATTAGTGCTTCCAGATATATCTCTTGTGTTTACAGCAATATTTTTGCCTCACTTATTTTTTAACTGTTTAGTTTTATGTCTTCCTAGGCTTGTGGAAATTAGTTATTGAAAAAGCTATTTCTTCACTTTTTCCGTCTTGCGGTCAGTGCCAGATTCTTCCTTATTTTATGGCTTAGAGAGCTTTGTTCAGGCTCTTTTTAAATATCCCAAAGGATGGGTATTCTACCACTTTTCTTGGAGCGCTTTCTACAGCTTAATGGACTTCATTATTAGCAAGAAAATCCTGCAAATCAGCCTAATTTTCCTACGCCGCTTTCAAATCTGTTATTCTTCTTAGTTCCAGTGTCCTGGACCACTCGGCACAACCCCACATCCTTCCTCTCTTTTCAACATCTTCCTCAACTCTGGGCTGCCTCCTGCCCCAACAGCCGCCCTCACCCTTCCTTGGGCGCAGACCCTTTTCGTGGCAGGGACACCGGGTGCTGCTGGGCACATCCCGTTTACACCCATCGGACAACTTTTAACAGCTCTTAATTTATTCTTTTTAAAGCTAGATGGCATCATCCAGTACTGCACTGGGGTAGCTGGATACAGACACCCCCCCAACATTCAGAGTTTCGGAACGCTCACCCGGCAAGAGGAGCTGAAGCGGTTGCTGCCGCCGAGGTGTGCCCGTGTCGCTCCAACCAGAGTGTGAAAAACTCAACAAAAGAGCTGAGAGGGGCTACTTTGCCCTGCCCTTCCCCCAGGATCTTTCTCTGTGAAAGCACAAAACTGACCACCATGAAGAGGAGCTACGCACGACTGTGCTTCTGGTGATGGCGAGTGTTTGCAGGGGCTGAAGAGCTGCCTTCTGGGGCAGTGAAAAGCCACCGAGAGCCAGGGGGTGGCTGTGGAGCATCAGGCAGGACCACAAAGCCACTATTTTTCCTCCCGTTCAGGAACAGGAATGCAGATGGAACCATCCCCTCACACGCCTGGAGAGGGATATTGCAAGGGAGATGTAAGGTCAGGGAAAAACCACCTCCAGGGCATCTCTCCTCCTTCACACACCTCCCAGCGTCGGCACGAGCTCACTCCCGAGAACAGCTGTGTCCAGCTTCGGAAGGAAACCTGAACCCGTGAAAACAAAAGCAGTTCGATTATTGCCTGAAATTGATCAGTTTGAAATGAGCGATGAAGACAGTCACCAGCAATGTCCCAAGAGAGAAGCCGCTGAAGGGAATCAGCTCCGGAGGCGGCTCTGCTGATGGTGGCAGGTCCCCATCCCGAGCCTCCCTTCTTGCACCCACCCTCTCTTGGCTACCGGTTCTGCCAAATGGCAAACAGACTCTTCCACGTGGTCGTTCCACAAGGCAGGGCTTGGAAGCCTCCGGTGGGCACGGGAACAGCATCCGGCAGTGGGGAGTAGGAACCTTTTGAAATGAGAATATAAACCTTTAATTTACTATTGTTTGTGAAAATGACAGACCGGCATCATGGACCGGGGCAACGTACCGCTGGAAACCTCATCTCCCTGCTAAACCTGAACTGCCCTCACTGTGTGCATGGCAGAGAAAGAAATACCTGCAGGAGGATAAGGATCGGGTATACTCACTGGCTAATTAGAGCAAATCCACTGGGAGAGAACTCTAGGGAACTGGCAAATAAAACTTTAATAGGGAGGGGAAAAAAGATGAAATCACAGGTTGGTGGGGTATAAACCTTTTCCAAGAGAATCGAATTTCTGTATGGACTTCCACAGATCTTAAAAGGTCTCACCATGTCCTTGGGGAAAGCACTGCTCTTCTCAGCTTTGCCTCAGGTGAAGAGGACATTCTCCTGTCTTCTTGAACTTAGGAAAAAGCACCTCCAGGACAAATGAGGAGACCAGCTCTTTCTGGAGAGACAAAGGCTGGTCCAACAAAGGCTGTTGGAGCAAAGGAGACACCATCCAGAGCTGCGACTGCGGCGAAACCCCTGCGATGTCTCTCCGTAGGACGCTGCTGCCCAGTCCTGTAGCTGGGGCTCTGCCCAACACTTACCGTGATGTTTTTCCTATAAATCTCCAAATCCTCAAGTGAGGATGACGACTGTATACATACAGCACTTGTATGGAAAAACTGAGCAAGAAAGGACTACGATAATCTGGAATCGATTCCTCAATGTGCTGTTCTTCCAGTAACCCCACCGGCCCGCATGCACCGTGGCGAGGATTGCGGATTATGATTCGATTAAAAGTTTGGCTTCCTGCGTAGTTTTAAGACAAGTAGTTCTCTGGGATTATAAAATATCAGTACAAACTGGAGGTAATAACGCACATAAAGTTTCACTTGGTTAATCAAGTATTTGGCTGCCTGCTTTTTTGCTGGGATTGCAAACACCGACAGTTTATTCAACGGCCGCTCCAGAGCGTGCAATGAGTTTCTGCGGGGCTGATTAAACACTCAGCGTGTTGAAGAGTTCAGGTTAGATCTTCCTGCCCACATACCTAACCTACTTCTTGGCATCTTTGCTGTTCTCCAGCTACTCAGGCGCCACTTAATGCGGGAAGATCTGAATTTCTGCTGGTCTCTGCACGGTGCCGACAAGCACCAGCTGATGATCTGCCTGAAGTTCCTTCCACTTTCCATGAGCTCGGTGCAAGTCTGGCCGTGCTGAGAGCCCCGACTGGTTGGGCAGTGGCCACTGAAGAGCAGATCTTTCTCAGTCTCTCGTGACGGGTCCTGTTTGTCGAAACACCTTCCCTGGGGAGAGGCACTGACCTCTGGTTCCACGCTGCTACGATAAAAAGACAGTTTTGCTCATTTTCCCTTTCTGTATGTCCAGCTACAGGCTCCCTTGGAGTGAGATTCCCACCTCTGTCCTCCCCATCCTTCTCCTGGCAGCCCAGAAAACTCCCTACTTGTTTCCCAAGATTACTCCCTTGGGTCCATAGCCGTGCCACAGCAATGCTGACAAACACGGATATCCAACCTGGGCCTGGAGCTTCCACACCACACAACACATTTAAGAGCTGGGGGGTGTACACTGACGTCTTTTCATAACCTCCTAAACCAAATAAATCCAAAGACAAAACCCTTTCAGTAAGTTTGAAATCTCTAGTACCTGTGAAAGAGGGACGAGCAGCACACAACTCATATTGGAAGAAGTCTCTGAGAAGACATTCAAGAGACAGGAGTGGGGAGACCTGTCGTGGCCCACCATACAGGTGACAACACACTTGAAACCTCTACCTTGTGAGCACTTAGGTGAATGACTGGCCAGAATTCTCCAGCAAAATAATTATTTGCTTTCCAAAATAGACGTATCCGTTACATACATCCAATAAGAGAGTTGGTATCTTCAGAACCAGATGCTTATAGCATTGCTCTGTGAGCACTAGCGTGGGCGTCTGAAGAGATGTCAGTAATGCTACACAGAAGTTCACTGTACAACCCTCATCCCTCTGTTGTTGCCACTTAACCTCATTTTACAAATTCTGAAGAATTAAACCCAGTAAGTCACTAACGGTCAGTTTCTTCTTTAGCATTAGCAAAAGCAGGGGGTTGTCACAGAACAGCTCTCTTCGCCTGAGGGTGTTCCTCAGCTCTATTCCCTCTCCTAGAGGTAGGTTCTAAAGGCTTCCAAGCAATTCCACCGGCTCCCAATGCTCACACCCGGTGACGACGCAGCCGTTCTGCTGGCAGCAGGGCACCCCGTGGTTTTAAACAGTGGAAGTTACAGAAAAACACCCAAATATTTTGGGTGAGAACTCGAAAAACTGAATGACTTCAGACGTGACTTTAGGAGCCAAACTCTTAGCAAGGAGAATACAAGACCATCATGAAGGTAATTTAGAGGAAAGTACGAGTTGATATTTGATATGGACCATCTACTTGTAAGTCACACAAATTATCTGCTCCGTCTTTCTTTTTCCCCTCGCAGCAGGACACCTCTCTCTGGAGAGAAGGCAACGGGGCTCCAGCCCTGCTCCTGCCCGACCCCGAGCCGGAGCAGAAGGGTGGAGAGTGGCTGCCAGAGACTGCGAAGAAACACAACTCCCTCCTGGTTTTTTATAAGCAATCTGTAATTCTTTCCTTGGTCATGACTACGAGCTTTACAAACATGCCATAAAATCAACTAAAGTCCTTTAGGGGCTTGATTCCCAAACTTGCTGGATCTCCATCAGCCGTATTCCACCGGACGGGAGCGGTGGGAGCGTTTGCCTCCAGATTTACTCAAAACCTGGTGGCAGCAGAATCAATTCCACCATCACAGACCACACAGTTCTACGCAGAGACCCTCCTGGGCTCCTTCTGCCACCCCGTCATCATCTTCTGCAGCACCACAAAAGTCAGCTCAGAAACTATGCACGTTCACTACTTTTGATACAGAACGTTTAGAGTTATCACTGCAGGAAGCTTTTTTATCAGGAGCTGTAACGCTGGGGGACGGGTTCAGCTCATTTGCACAGAATACACATTTCAGCCCCTGCTTCTGCGCAGCTGTGGAGAATTGGACGGGGGGAAAACATCCTACACCTCAGCACAGGAAAGGACTCGGGCTCTCACAAAAACGCTGGTAACTCTTAGCGCTGCCCGGGTCAGACAACTCAAAGGCAGGAGGTTCTTGAGGTGTCCCCGGGCAGGGGTGAGCGGGGCAGCCCTACAACGGCGGGAGAAGTCTCCCCAGAGACTTAGAATCATAGAAACATCGAATCCTCCAGGCTGGAAGGGACCTCC
>VZRU01003674.1:5919-47679 GCA_013398155.1 Pedionomus torquatus
GGCGG
Source organism: Pedionomus torquatus (assembly GCA_013398155.1). NCBI lineage: Eukaryota > Metazoa > Chordata > Aves > Charadriiformes > Pedionomidae > Pedionomus > Pedionomus torquatus. The sequence goes on from VZRU01003674.1 coordinate 5,925, forward strand.
GGCTTTTGTGTGCTTTCTGGGCTGTTAGAACCTTCAGCCACGGGTGTTTCTGACGGGGGGGAGCCGGCGGGGGGAGCGCGGCCCCTCGCCTGTGTGGTACAGCTGAAAAGTCCTAGGGCAGCCTGCGAAAACCCTGCTTCTGTGGGATAAACGCTTCGTTTCTTTTGAGACTTCGGTCTTCAGGTGTCGGTCTCGGAGGTGCTGGCCAGCGATTAGCCAGTTTTAAAGTTTTAACAGCTGTTTCCTGGCGTAGCCGTGGAGTGCGTGCTCTTTCTGTTACGCAAACGTTGAATAAGTTTGGTAGAATTGGGCACTGAAACAAAGAGTCTTTCTCCTTCATGTGGCTGCTGTATTACTTTTTTTTTTTGCACAATTATTCCCACTTTTCCTGTAGTTACCGGAGTGTTGTGACATACTTGTTTGCTTACCTTTAAATAACAAAAATAGTATGCGTATGTTACAGATTTACACGCCTTTCTCGCAAAGCAGCTGCTGTAACAAACTCCTGTTTAGCGTTGTACCGCACTGGCATTTATTAATTGGCTCAGTCGGTACCACACTGAGCAGCAGAACGAACAAATGGTTGGTTTTTTTTATAATGAGGAATAATGCGGGGCAGGTGAAGGGGAGGAAGGAGGGTGGGTGTAACTTGATACGAAAATGAGCAAACTCTCTTCTGTTTACTTGTAAGGCAGGGTTTGGAGCAGGTGAACTTTGGCAGCCTGGGTACATTTGCCAATGGAGGCTCCTGGAACTGCAGGGACCTTTTCTGAAGAATCAGTACTTCAGTCACATGCTTTTTTCCTCCCTTTTTTGTCCGTGACCCAGTGCACTTCACCTTCTTACGTGGGAACGCGCTATGTGCTCCTGAGGGTGTTTGATGGTGATATTCTTGACTCATCTAGAGTAACAGCAAATAGACAATTCCATTTAACAGCTGTGAATAGATAAGTGTTTTTCATAAGCCAGAAAATCAGCGTAGTGTAGGAATGACAGAAAAGTCAATTTATACTTCTTTATGCATGGAACAAGCAGGGTTAAAGCTGATTTCATGTAGCTGTGTCTTTCATTTTCCCGTTGAGTAGATATTTGTGAAGCTGGGTTTGTCTCCCTTTGGTCAGATAGATGAAAACATTGTCATCATAGTGGTTTGGTGTTGTTTAGAAAAGATCTTTGTGATTTTGAATATTGCGTGAAAAAATGCTGAAGGCATCAGCAAAGAGGTGTCATGAAGGCGGCCGAGGGTTTGGTTAGTGTTCATCACCTGGTGTACACCAGACCAGAAAGGTCAGTCTCCATCCTTCAACATACCAAAAACTCAACTGTAGAGGTTGCTGAACAACCTAAGCTACCTTGCAGGATGTTCCTGCGAAAATCCCTCTTACACTAAATTGTTTTGTGCTGATCCTTAGATTTATAGTCGAGAAAGCTTCCGTTGAGGTACAGTGCAGTTTGCAGGGACCTCTGCAGGCACCCCCTGGTTGGTGATGTGTTGAGTGGTGTTCTCGGAACAGAGACCCTCCTGTTCTGAGGATCTGCTGGAGCTTCGAGGGCTTCCTCCAAATTAGATAGGAAAATAAAAAAGTCATTTATGCCAAAACCAACAGTTGCAACACCAAAATGAGAAGATCTATGAGTTTCCAAGGTATCTGGGTGTAGTAACACTTTATAAAATCCTTAACTAATGTTAATTTTTAAAGTTAGCAGCTGCAGCAGTTCTCACAGATTTATTTAAACACAGTTGTTTTAAACTGACCACAAATATACCTAGAGTAGAAGTAAATGAGGGCTAGAGGAAGATTATATGACACAGTTGCTTGCGCAAGTAGAGACTGAGTGATTCTGTCCTTTCTAGTGTTACTTTCTCACAAACTGGTGGAGAGATGGCCCATGAGAAACTCAGTACTAGCATGTACTAGTGATTTTCAGGCTTTTTTTCTGACAACATTGTCTTTCCTGTCCTCTCCTTGGAATCAACCATAGGCTTCTGTGTTATCTTCATTGCTATCTGAGATACAGGTGATATGGTATTAAGAAAGATGGTGACATCAGAATTAATTTCAAACTGCAAATCCCTGAAGAGAAGTGATTTCACTGTTATAACCCAGTGCCTGTTTATGCATAGTTGAAGCATTAGGGAGGTTTTTAGGGATGATGATTTGTTAAACCCTGGCAAGACGAGAAGGACACGCTACATCAGTGAAAAAAATTCCGAATTTACTGAGATTGCCATCTATGCCCTTTCAAGGAATGCTGTTTCCTATAGCTTCTAGGGCAGAATGTTTAAAGATGTTGCTAATGCTTCAGCATTTTAGCTTCAGTATAGGACAACTAGATGGTTTGAACAGCATAATTCTTGTTCAAGCATTTATGCTTCAGAAGGCTAGAGGTAATTCTGTTGTCTTGATTCTTCAAATATCTAAAAAAAACCTACAATTTTTGTGCTTCCATTGGAAAGAAGTCCTTCTAGGAACGACGCTTTCTTCTGGAGACAGAGCTAAAGTACCTTACTGGGACTGAGCTCAGCTAAGCCAGCTGACCACTTGCAAAGACAGATGGTTCACCATAGAATGGGCGATGATGTTGTTTGGTCATTGCATTTCAGTCCCATGAAAAGAAAAGTAACTGTGCTGTGCCAATGGCAAAATGCTTTCTAAGTTCAGTATCCTGTGTTTGAATTCAGGGAAGCAATTATCTACATTCTGGTAAACGAAATGCTTTCTCTGGTACTTGCTCATTGGAAATCTTTTAGAAGTCAGGGCTCTGCCTTAAGTGGATTTTCTTCTCTTTGTTCAGTGTTAGAGGGTTTGAAGAGCCTGGCAACAGTCTGGCCCTTGTTCACCTTCCTGCATGCTGTGTTGTTCTGCAGACTTCACAATAAACAGGAGTAGGACAAGTATGTCTGAAATGAATAAGTCTGCTCTCATTTTTGTCTTTCACAAAGAGTAACTAAAGCATGAAAATACAGCCCAGTGAAAGGGTCAGAGCTAACAATAATCCTGAAAAGTCCTGGCGTCTAGTTCAGCTTTTAGGTTGCACTTGACTTTTAAAACTATCTTTTTATGCTAGTCTGGTGTTACGATAGCAGCTAAGCTAACTATTATCTTGTTTTTCTGTTGTAGTACAATAGGGTTTGGATTCCTCATAATGAAGAAGTTTGGCAGTCTGCAGAAATCACAAAAAACTACAAAGCTGGAGACCGTTTTCTCCATGTGCAATTAGAAGATGGAACTGTAAGAAACCCCTCAATTATTATGGGATTTGTTGAGATATGTTTACATAGAAACACAGGACTCACCGCTACAGGATCTAAATGACCTGTCTATAGTTTCTTTTATGCTAACCATGCAGTGACCAGAATTTTGAGTGAAATTTGTACAGTAACGGCTGTCTCCTAGAAACAGGAAGAGTGCAATTATATCATTAGTATGGAATACGTACCTTGAAGATCGCTTCACTTTTGAAACAAGCACTGAAACTCATCTTAAGTTGAAGTAAATCAGAAGCGCAAGGCAGGCATAGCTATTTCTCACAGAGCTAGATTTTTTCCCCTGAAGTTCTTGCTTTCTGTAAGATCTGTTAATTTTAGTATCTGAGTTCTTTACAGATTTAGTATTTTGAAAACTGTACTTCTGTATTTCTGCATTCCTGTTCTGTAAAGAGAAGTATTAAATGGATTTTTTGAAAGAAACTGAAGGGAGTTTTAAACTTTGTGTAAATAAAACTGAAGGATTGGAAGTAAGGGTAGTTTTAGAGCTGCCCTAAGTCGTGACCACGTGTTTACTTTTGTTCAGTTGCAGCTGGTCTGCCTTTTCATTTGTACTTGAAATATGCACGTGTTTAGAGAGCTAAACACATTTCCCACGTTTTACAGATCTCAATACAAAATATTGTAAATAAAGAGAATGTAGCTTTCTTTTTAATGAATAACAAAGAGCTCCCTCTTACTTCCATGATCTCCAAGTGCTGTAAGTTCAGTGGGTTGTATGGAATTGATAAAACAAAAGATCAGACAGGGCTCTGTCAACCCCATAACTTCCTGTGAAGGTAGAAGATCAGTTTGTGTTTATGTAAACATAATTTGCTTATGATATTTCAAGTACTTTTTGTTGACAGGAACTTAATTACCCTGTTGATCCAGCTGCTTTGCCACCTTTACGAAATCCTGACATACTTGTTGGTGAAAATGATCTCACTGCACTTAGTTATCTCCATGAACCAGCTGTTCTACACAATCTTAAAGTTCGTTTTGTGGAATCTAAGCTTATCTACACCTATAGTGGTAAGCAAAGTAAAATTACAAGGCTTAAAAAAATTCTTAAAAAAAATAATAGTCTTGGGTTAGTTTGCAATGTGATATGAGTAATGTTTTCCTCAAGTGTATTTTAACTCATTCAAGTTAACTCATTTTTGTGTAAGAATGTGCCTGTTTGTTGATCAGGTTCTCTTACCTAGTTTAGAAAATACCGCTACTTTTCATCAGTTTAACTGTTGTTGCTGAAAACCAGCATTTCATTGAACTAACCAATACTTTGTTTTTGTTTTGTACACTTGGTTGCAGGAATAATTTTGGTCGCAATAAACCCCTATAAACAGTTGCCAATATATGGAGATGCTATTATCCATGCATATAGTGGGCAAAACATGGGGGACATGGATCCACATATATTTGCTGTGGCAGAAGAAGCATACAAGCAAATGGCAAGGTTCAGTATGTTGCTTAATGTCCATAAATAACACTAGAAGTCTAGTGGCAGTCAGTGTTAATTGTAATTTAATTTAACTGCGTGTGTGCCATTCACTATTAAGAATACCTTTGAACGGCTTTGAACTTAACTAGAGGAGAAGTAATTCCTTAACCAACTGAGGAATTTTTAGAACATGTAGCTGTTTTCATTCTTGATGAGGGGCAAAATGCTGTCACAGTTGAGTGAACAGCAATGACATCATCCTCGAGATCACAACTGAAGAGGAGTAACAGAAAAACAGATGAAAGATGGAATTGATAAGAGAGTTGACCACAGCTGTGCTTTCATGCATTTGTTTCATATATATAATTCTTACATTTATAAATGAGTTTTAGACATGTCTGATATTTACTGTCTGATTCTTTGGTTTCAGAAATAACAAAAATCAGTCTATTATAGTCAGTGGAGAATCAGGAGCTGGAAAGACTGTCTCTGCGAGGTACACTATGAGATACTTTGCCACTGTGAGTAAGTCGAGCAGCAATGCACATGTGGAGGATAAAGTATTAGCATCCAATCCAATAACTGAGGTGGGTTTCAGAGAGTATCTGTCAAGTCTGTACTCATGAAGGAAAGAATTCTGAGAGCTACTGGGAACTTCTGTTTGAAATCTTTAGGGATGTTTAGCTGCCTGAGTTAGATACCCAAAGTAGAAGTTTAGCCTCTGAATGTTACTGGTGCTAAGAGGTAGTCAGCTTCAGGAACACCCAGGTTCTGCCTAATTTGCTAGTGACCCTTTGGAGTTATTAGTTTGTCTCCAGAGTTTTATTTGACTTCATCCGGATAATTAGATGATGAGGAAACAGTATTGAACAAGTTGTTTGTTCTTATTAATTAGAATAGAAACTGATTCATGTTCCTTTTGGTGGGAAAACATACTTTCTCTCATTCTCAGTTTATGTAGAGTTATGCTATTTGACTTGAGGCTTATCTTCAAATTTGAGCCTCAAAGTCTAAGTCTCACAACTCGATGCTGGATTGATCCTTGAGCACTTTTGATTTTTGGAACTTGTAGATGAGTCATGTTTTGCCAAAGTTATTCTTATGCAAGATGCAAGTAAAACAAATTCTGAAAGTTTATCATTTTTGTAGGCTGTTGGCAATGCAAAAACCACACGGAATGATAATAGCAGTCGGTTTGGAAAATACACTGAAATCAGTTTTGATCAGTGTTACCAAATCATTGGAGCTAACATGAGAACATACCTGCTTGAGAAATCCAGAGTTGTCTTTCAAGTGAGTAAAATAAATTGTAAAACACTCAGTGTCAGTATAGCTAATAAGGTACTGTCCTTTGCTAGTTTCATATGGAAAATATTATGTGATGTTCGCAATAGTAGGTCTAATTAGTATTTGATTTATTTTTTAATAAGAGCTAGTCATATTTGTAGTAAGAAACTAATTTATTCCAGGTTCTTACTTAGACTGAGTGAAGGATGTATCTCAGGAACAATTCCCTGGAATAAGTGCAAGAAGAATTTGAGAAATCTCTGACTTTCAGTCTCAATAGTAACACATGTCAATTTTACCTGGCAAGGAACAGCGTATATAAGGCAGAGGGAGTGTCAGTAAAAAACTAATTGGAAATTTATAAGGCTGGTCCTAATTGCATGTGATTCATTAAAACTTCAGAGCATAATTGTGATAATCTACCAAAGAAAACATTTAATTCTTTTAAACTATCTTAATGAAATTTTCCTTTTTAGTAGTATGATAACTTTTTAAGTACTATGAAAAATACTTCTATATGTCTGCCACCTGACAGTTGGTTTAGAAATTTTTTTCTGAGATACAACAGGGCAGTGTTTCACCTGGCACTCCTACACAGTTGTTCATCCCAGTATTTGCCAGTTCTTATTAGTAGATGGTTGGTCAGGCTGAAAAAGTTTGAGAGTAACAGCCTTGGGGAAAGAACTCAGCATATTGGTAATGGAAATAAAGTATTCTTGAGTTAATTACTTTCAGAGACCTTGTTGAAGTCTGAAATGTGCCATTTTAAATTTGGGCAATTTCTTTGCCAAACAATGTTGCAGCAGAATTTAGCTTTCAGGTATCAGAATCTGTTTGCAGCAGTGTTGAATATCAAATGTTTTTTTGTATGATTGTTGTTTTGTTTTTTTTTCCCCTGCCTGTAATGCTTTTTTTTTTGTTTTAATGTACAGTCAGAGAATGAGAGAAACTATCATATATTTTATCAGTTGTGTGCATCTGCTGCGCAACCTGAATTTAAGCACCTGAAATTAGGTAGGTCTCAAAAAAAAATAACCTATTCTTCATTTTTTTTATTGCAGTATTTTGAAGATTGGATTTTCAGGTTCTAGGATGTTAAGTGCTTTGCAGCATAAATCTCACAGACCTACAATAGGACGTGCATTTCTAAGTAACTTAGCTATTAATCCTGCTTGGTTTGAACTTGGTAGCAAATCCCTAGTAACTTGAATAGCGCATGATTGAGTACCTAAGTGTCTTTGAAAATTTTACTCTTAATATTCCTGTAGTGAGAGATGACATAATGACAGTATAGGGGGCTTGACTCACTCATCTCCAGAGAAGCTTTAATGCCACCTGGGAGAAGGAGATCTTAGGTATACATTTACTTAGTCTTCATTCCTGTTTTGTTAGTTTTTTACATCAACTATTAAGATTGCTAGGAATTATGAATACTAATTCATGGTAGTTTAACTGAATTTAGGCACATAGACGTCTTTCAGAAAAAGAGGACCTCCAGCTCATTGCTGTCGTCTGACAGAATCTTCAATTTTCTGGTGTTACAAGAGGCTTTCACAAGCAGTGATCCCCAATCCTGATTTTTCTAGCATTACAAGTTTTGCTTTTTATCTGTAGGAAGTGCAGAAGAATTCAACTACACAAGAATGGGTGGCAGCACAGCAATAGAAGGAGTTGATGACAGAGCAAATATGGTGGAGACTCAGAAGACATTTGCCTTATTGGGTAAATTCTTGGGAATTCACACTCAACAGATTTAGAGATTTACTTATTTCTGAAATGGGCAAAGGTGGATTGTTTCTGAAGTGTTCAAAATGTTAGTAGTAATTACCAAAATAATTGCCTTCAGAGCTTATACACTGCACTGTTGGTCTGTTTTTAAAATACTAGGCAAGAGCAATTTTTAAAGTAGTAGGCTGTTTGCAATTTCTGTTCGTTGTTAATGGTCAGAATCACTAGAGGCTGGAGTCTTTTCAGCCCTTAAATTAACATGCTGTGACAAGTGGAATTGAAAGCTTCTTTGCCCCTGTATGGCTTATGTGAAAGCCAAATCAGACTTCAGCTGGCACTTAGGGAGGTACAGAAATTTATTCCTAATCTCTCATCTGAGCAGACAGGGAGAAAGTAGGCAGAACCAAGGTTTTTCGTAGTGGTCTGCAGAGATGCTATACAATTCTTGGATCTACAACAAGGTAGATAATCCAGCATTGGGCTATTTTTAATTAATTGTACTGTTTCTGAGTATTTAAAATAATCAATAATTGTTTTTTAGGTCTGAAGGGGGATTTTCAGATGGATGTTTTTAAAATGCTGGCAGCAATCCTGCACTTGGGCAATGTGGGAATAACAGCTGTTGGAGATGAAAGATCATTCATCAGTGTAAGGAAGTAGTTAATTCACATACAGGCGTTTTCTTTTGTATTCTATACTCTAGTCCTTTAGCAATAGTTTTCCTCGTATTGGAGGCTCGCAGTGGCATTAAATCTGGTACATTACACTTGTGAGATTTCTCCATCTTCATCTGTATAGAATTGGAGAGAGTTTATGCAAATTCTGGTTTGTGCCCAAGTTCAGAAGGTCTGAACAAAAGGCAGAGTGTGTCTAGGAGAACCCCACTGGAAAAGCCAGATACAGGAAAAAGACCGTTGTTAGAGCTGCTCATAACATGTCCCAGAGATTATGCAAGTTTAAAACGTAAGGACACCTTAACATAGACTAAAGTAACTTTTTCTTTCAATGTCTTAATCCAAAGCGTGTGGTCTGGACTAAGCTTTTCTCTCCTGTATCGGGAGCTCTACCCAGTATTACTTGCTTTAGCTTTTGATATTTTGCCAGATGAAGAAGTGAACAGAGCCTCTTGTCTATCTGAAAATAGAAGTCATTGTTTGATATCAGTGGTGCCAGGATTTCACTGTCTAGACAACAGTTAAAGTACCAAGTGTAATCTAATAATATTTATTTATTTTCTTTGAAGCTGGAAGATAAACATCTCAATATATTCTGTGAACTTTTGGATTTAAACTGTGACAAAATGGCACAATGGCTGTGTCACCGAAAGATTATCACTACTTCAGAGACTGTAATAAAGCCAATGACAAGAACTCAGGCTATTAATGCGAGGGATGCTCTGGCAAAGAAGATCTATTCTCATTTATTTGACTTTATTGTAGAAAGAATTAACCAAGCTTTGCAGTTCCCTGGCAAACAACATACTTTTATTGGTGTTTTGGACATCTATGGGTAAGAATGTCTCTGGAAACAAATATATAAATATCAGTGTTTTTTCTGAATGAGGTTTAAATTTAACTTTTGATATGATACTTCTAGATTTAGCTCTGTTTTTTTTGGCTCTGTTTTGAAATGCTGTAGCATCTTCATTAGTCTTACGACTATTTATAATTTTCATATAAATATTAGGATAGCTCCAAAGTATAGTGCAAGGATACCACCATTTGTATTTAAGTCAAGGAATTGCTTTTTTTTCTCCAGTACTGTTTCATCACCTGATTGGGTTTTTTCTTACTCGATGTATTTCAGCTTTGAAACATTTGATGTGAACAGTTTTGAACAATTTTGCATCAATTATGCTAATGAAAAACTGCAGCAGCAATTTAACCTGGTATGTTTTTTTATTTGTTATAGTTCTCTGTCTTATTTTGATTCAGTTTTGAAATTGTCAGTGATGGATAATAGAAAATACATTTATATTTGAGTAATGGATATTTATGGATAATGGCTATCCAGTAACAGATAAAAACATTTTATTTTTATATGTATACGTATATATGCACACATATATATAAGAGATGGAAATTAATGGGCTTATTTTCTTACAAGACAGGCATATACTGTGCTGTAAAATCACAAACATGCACACGCTGTATATATTTACTTCCTTAATATAACCTTACATTTTTATAATTTTCATGTATCTAGCATGTCTTTAAACTCGAACAAGAAGAATATATGAAGGAAGATATCCCATGGACTTTAATAGACTTCTATGACAACCAGCCTGTCATTGACCTTATTGAAGCTAAGATGGGAATTTTAGAACTTCTGGATGAAGAGTGCTTGGTAATTTAAAAATTCTTATATTTATGAGCTCATAAAAAAGATTGTGGGTTAATACAGATGTATTTTTTTCCTGTTAAATGAGAAGTAAAACATATTCCTGTAAAAGGAACATTAATGTTTGCCCTCTCTTTGGTACTTTTAATTGTAAGCCACTTAAGTCTATTTTTATCTTGTAAAATTAATAACATAAAACTAGATTTTTTACCTGTAATCTAACCCATCAACCCAAATCCATTTCTTCAGTGTGAGGATAGCTCAGTACTAGAACAGGTGAAGCAGAGGTGCAGTGAGATCCCCCATCCTTGGATACTTTCTAGACTTGAGTTGAAACAGAAGCTTGATCTAGTGTTGAGGGTAGCCTTGCTTCAAGCAGGAATTTGGACTACTTGGTCTCCAGGGGTCTCTTCCACCAATAATTCTGCAATTCAGTTAATTCCACGAATCATTAACCTGGTACAAAAAAAACCTATCTTTCTTTCCTCTTTGATAATTTCTTGTTGAATCAATTAAACCTACATCTTTGCTTTTTCTTCTTTAGTCTTACTATGTTTTTTTTTTTCTCTCTGCTTCTCTCTTGTTTGTAGCAGTTGCTGAATCTGTATTTTATTCTTCTACATATGTGTAGTTCCCTTAGGCTTCCAACCTATTGAAGTAGCTCTGTCAGTGAAGAACTGGACAGGGAAAGGTGAGAGCTCTTAAAATGGTCTATAAAAGGTGCTGTGATGATATTGGCTAATCATACTTATCAGAATGCAAACCATGGAGTAATATAGGGGCAATTAGGGAATATTCTTTAACTCGTTAGTTTGTCTGTTATTCTGCTCATTGACTTTCTCAAGGATCAGAGGGCAGGTAACATCCTCTCAGGACAAACTGATTTATGAGTCATCAGAGAATTAACTCGAATTAACATTAATATGACCTTCTTTCTTAGAAAGATGTGCTACAGGGAGCCACTATTCTGAAAAGACAAAACCTGGTTGTTATTATACTTCATAACTCACTGAAGATGCATTATTCTGACTTTGATTTATTGATAGTAAGCAGTTTTACTGTTTTTAACAGTCCACCAGAGTTTTGTTAAAGAGATTGCCCTTCTCATTTTTACAGCTACCTCATGGAACAGATGAAAACTGGCTTCAAAAGCTATATAATAATTTTGTCAATAAAAATGCACTCTTTGAAAAGCCGAGGATGTCAAACACGTCTTTCATCATTCAACACTTTGCTGATAAGGTAGAGTGTAAACAATCCAGTATTATTTCACCTTGTTTCTAATAGTAGCTCATTAGTAGCCACACACGTGGAACTTGTATAAAATCTATCTTCAGTACATGGTGCTGTTTATTTATTGGTAAAACTGCCCGTAACATGCCATTTAAACATAAGAAGTGCTTAAGATCATGAATTTGTGAGTATAAAAATAAAACATCGAGATACAAAGGCAGAAAAAGTGTCACGTATAAATAAAATAGTTGAGATTGTAGTCTGTACACATTTTAGTCTGTTATTTATATTTCAAATGTAGTATACTTTTTTTGGTACTTTGATTTGAAATCATAGAATTATGAAGAGAGGAGGAAAGAAATTCCTAATGAAGGCAGAAGGGAATTGCAGTTGGTAGTGGATTCTGACAGTTTGCCCTGCTTCTAAATTTGCAGTATGCATCTATGTATGTTTGCCATAATGAAACTGGTAAAAGCAGAGTTTCAGCCATCACATTTAAGACTAATAAGGATCTTTTGGTCACTACAACTTAGAAAGTAAAAAGTACTGGTCTGTTAACTGTTCATGTATTGCTGAAAAGTTAATAATTTTACTTGTTTGCACAGGTAGAATATAAATGTGAAGGATTTCTGGAAAAAAACAGAGATACAGTACATGAAGTATTGATTGAAATCTTGAAAGAGAGCAAGGTTTGTGAGCAATTAGTAATGATTAATTTTCTGAATACCTGATTTTACTGGAATTAATTCAGATCTGATTTTTAAAGGTTTTCTTTCTATTATAAAGATTTTTAATAGGTCAAATCAATTCTTTTAGTTGTAATTTTTATTAATATTCTAGAAGTGGGTATTTTTAATGTCAAAATAACATACAAGATGGAAAAACACAGTATTCAACTTTTTTGTATATGTGCATTTACTTTGCTAGTTATGTTAATATTCTTTGTTGTCTTAGTATCTCCCTTGAACATTCCCTTTTGTAATCCTTGAAACCGAACAATCAAATTATTTTTTTTTTCTGTAGTCATTGCGTGTAGCTTTGGTAGGTGGCTTATCATTAACAGCTGCCTTTGTTTATTCTTCAAAAGAGATTAAGAGAATGCCAGGGCAGGGAAAACATCAGATGTCCTATATGTGCCTGCCACTTCCCATCTGCTTGAAGGCCCTGTCCTTTTCAGGTCCACTGCCTTGAAACTAAGCATTAAGATGGATGGGGTTTGCATTTGACATTTCAGTAATAAATGTGTTTATGTATTTAAATGTTCTTGCAGTTACACAGTATTTTAACTGTGATTCTTTCACCACACTTTTAGTTTCATCTGTGTGCAAATTTTTTTCAAGACAATCCAGTGTCCGTTTCACCTTTCAGTTCAACTATAAACATCAAATCTGCAAGACCTGTTCTCAAGTCACCTAACAAACAGCTGCGGATGACTGTTGGCAATAAGGTACTACGTAAACATGCTGTTTTGTGATGCTCGTGCTTTCAGGGAAGTGCACTGGGAGGTCTGAGACTGCGCTGCTGTGTTCTGTACAATTTTCAGTACAGCAAAAGCCATCCACAGTACAGTGCTCCATGTCTAGGTATAAGTAGGTGTGTTTAATTTATATATAGGACACTGTTACATTTCTGGCACTTAAGATACAAACTGAAAGAAAATCTCCCAGTGTCCAGCCAAAACATAACAGAGAATTAAAAAATTGAAATTTGACTTGTTATTTAGCTGTAAGCATTTCATTAGCAAAATGGTTATGTCTGATATTTTCTAGTTCCGGAGTTCTTTGTCTTTACTTATGGTGACCCTCAATGCAACCACCCCTCATTATGTACGATGCATAAAGCCAAATGATGAGAAGTTGCCTTTTGAGTAAGTATGTTAGTCATGTTGAGCTGTTATGTTACCTTTAGAATTAAAAGAATATTTTTCTATTTCGCAGTAGCTACACGTCAGAAAGCTTATTTTTTAAGCAAATTCTTATTGTTGAACAACTTCCCAAGCAGAATTTATTTTTCCTTCCAAGGCAGCTTTCTGAAATAAAAAAAATACTGCCTTCTTACAAAAATAGAATTATTCAATTATAGTTAAAAATTCTTAAAAATTCTTTATTATCCTAAAATTTTTCAAGTCAGATATTAGTGTATTTGTAATAACATCTTTAGGGAAAAGGTTGCCCACCTTTGATTTAAGTTGATGGATATTTTGTTTAGGTGTGTATGGATTTGCACCAATTCATATTTAAGGAATAAAAGCCACTGCCATTTTCTTTGTGAATTTCCCTTTTGTCCACAGAAATATTTAGAGGAGCTTTAGAAGTCAGAAAGGTATGAGCAGTGTTGAACATAGACTTGGATTTTTTCCCCACAGTTTTTATCACTTTAATGTTATAATACAATCACATATGCCAGATAAATTGCATCATCCCTATATCTAGCTTGATAACCACTAGTTGCGAGCAGGAGTTACCCTTGATGCAGCTACTGCTCTGGTTTGTGGGTAGACCTGTGAAATCTAGTTTCAGTTGTACAGCTTTTAGCTGGAAGGTAGCATAATGACAAATTAAATAAGAGTTTTTGTCGTATCTGAGTGGCAGAGAAGAGGCAAACCTAGGTTCTAAATTAATCTTTTAAAATGTGTTAGCCCATTTTCTTGAAGCCAGACAAAATCTGTCCGTGCAAAACATATTACAAATGGCACTGTTTTGCTATCACTGTGGTGAGACCTCATTATTCCATGTAATAGCAATGAGGGGGAAATAGCTTGGATAATAAAAAACCTCACATTTTTACATTAGACTAGAAGAGCTTATGATAAGTTTGTGAAAGAACAGCCACAGGGATCTCTTAGCTAGTACTGGATCAACACTGTAGTATGGCACTCTGCAGGCACATCAGCTCTTTTCCAGAATTGGAAAGGGTCTTTCCATACCTTGTGTTGATCATCTTGAACCCAGATATTCATGTAAATATGAATTCAGTAAAAAAAAAAATTCAGTAAATCCTGCTTCATTCATAATCAGTGTGCTAGAGTACTAAAGAGTGCTAAGGAGAGTTATTTCCCAATAGACTGCTGAGGGAATTTATTTCTGTGTATGTTTTGTGCTGAGAGAGGCATGATTCTTTGCCACTTAGTGATATGAACTTTCACAGTTAATGTTGAAACGAAGCAGGACTTTCCATAAGAGAAAAATAAATATAGACTTCTTTCTATTTTGAGGCAGAAAAAGAAAACCCAAACCTTACCACATACTAAAAAACCCAAGTAAGACACCATATAAAAAGTAGGGGACCCTGCATCCTATGGGCAGAAGTAGAAATCCAGCTAGTAGAACAGTTACAATTATTATAGCATGCCAACCCAAATGAAAAAATAAAATATAATTCTGCTTTTTTAGGTTTGATTCAAAAAGAGTGACTCAGCAACTACGGGCATGTGGTGTTTTGGAAACTATTCGAATTAGTGCACAGAGCTACCCATCCAGGTAGGGATAGCAGTGGGCCTCTGTATCTTAAAAAATACTTAAATGTCACTTAAATTAATTACATTTGCAAACTTTATTTTCCAGGTGGACTTACATTGAGTTTTTCGGCCGTTACAGCATTCTTATGACACAGCAGGAACTCTCCCTAAATGATAAGAAGCAGATTTGCAAGATTGTTTTGCAGCGGCTAATCCAGGTTAGTTTGAATGCACTGACTCATTATGTATTATAGCATCTATTACTAATAAAAGATCTCGACAAGAGTAGTATCTCACTCCTCAAATAGGAAAGATATTTACATTATTGCTGTCTTTCCTGATTTAGTGTGTTGCACCCAGACTTCCAAGTCAGTAATCTTGTGTTGTGACACAGTGGTGATGTGGCCATAGACAGATGATTTAACCTCTCTGTGCTTAATATCTTCACTTGTAAAATGGAAGATAATTACCTCTATTTAGAAAGCAGTTAATAGTAAATTGTATACATTTGTCAAGTATTAGAAGCTTATGAACACAAAAGGGCTTTTGATGGTGGACTGCAGCATATTGAAGAACTGTTCTGAAAATGGGCTGGTTTGCATATTGCTCCCATTTGTTAGACGAGTCTGTCAAGATGAGGCTGGTCCAAGTCAACCCAGCGATTTAAGCTGCCGTGTCAGAACTGAGTTCAGACTCAGGGATGTGTAAGATCAAACACAAATGTACTTGACACGTGGATTTAGCACAGGCCAAGGGTGAGGGCCTAAGCTTGAAAGCAGCTTCTCCCCTGATTTTCTGCTCACACAGCTCACTGATTCAAAGGCAGATGTGCACCAAAAAGCAGTGTGGAGCCCAACAAACAAGGCTTGTAGGAGGAGGTGAGGAGTTTGCTTTCTAAGCCTCGATCCTCCCTCTGATTTGAGATCACTAAGGTGCAATTTTTGGATTTAATTCTCTGGTTTAAGTGGATTTTGCCCCTGTATATTCCTATCTACAAAGAAGGCAGAGAGGATATTCTTATTTAGCAAGATCATATAATTTCAGAAGAGCTGGCCAGAAATGACAACTTATAAAAGGAAGAGAATGTTTGGTCTACAATAATAAACTAAAAACTTAATATATGTATTGTTTTCTTTTCCAGGATCATAACCAGTATCAATTCGGCAGAACAAAGATTTTCTTCAGAGCAGGACAGGTTGCTTACTTAGAAAAACTGCGATCAGATAAACTGAGACATGCATGCATCATGATCCAAAAGAGTGTTCGAGGCTGGCTGCAGCGGAAGAAATTCCTTCGCATAAAACAAGCAGCTATTATAATCCAGCAGTATTTCCGGGGCCAGCGGACTGTACGGTACTTGTGGCTGATAAATGAACTTGCTGTTAGGGCGTGCCTGAAGGGTTATTGATGCCTAGCACTAATTTGGAAGTGTAATTTTTACGAGTGGTTCAGATTGTATTTCCATTTCCTCTTGATTGTAATTACGGACTTGAAAATGTTCAAGTTATTTAACTCATGTGAAGAAAATACTCTGAGAGATTTCAAACGTTGTCTGCCAGATTCCCGAGAGACCTGTCTAATTGTAAGCACAGTTATTAGCTAGTGATTTGTGGCCTGGGTGTTGGCTTGTGTTTAATGCTTAGCTTCAGAGCCAGAGAAGAAGTTGGATTGAAGAAAGGAAAAGCAATTTACAAGGGTCTACAAATTAGTGTGTATATATATTATTATGAGGAATTAAGCAGCAGAGAAACTGCCCCAGTCATTCACAGAGCAGACTGAGAGGAAAATGGCTCTGAAATTTTGAAATTTTCAGAAAGACCATCAGAACAATTGCTTGTGGAACAGATTTCCAATACTGGGAATACTTCCCTCTTTCACTTCTGTTGAAGAAAAAGCTGTTTCTTAGATAATAGAGGCCTATTTTCAGTATCTTTTGTGTGTGTGTGAATTGGCTGACTGAGGGAATGAGCATGAGAAATATAATGTAACCTAAGTAAACTTTATTGTCTTTTCAATTAAGGCAAGCTATAACTGCAAGAAATCTGAAGCAAACATGGGCAGCTATAATTATTCAGAAATACTGTCGTGGTTACCTGGTCCGTAGACTGTGCCAGCTCATCCATGTGGCTGCTGTAACAATTCAAGCTTATACAAGAGGATTTCTAGCAAGAAAAAAATATCATAAGGTACAGCCTTTTAAAAATTTTATTTCAGTAGCTGGAAACCGCTATTGTTCTATAAGAAAGACCGGAGACAAGGGCAGTGATCCTTAATACTTTACCTTTTGTGTGTCTGGTTCTCATGTTTTCTACTCTGTTTTTATATTGTTATTATAAAAATGCTGATACACAGTAGATCAGCTAATCTCTGAGCTACCAGGAACTCTGGTTTATACTTGATGCAGATCATTTAATGTGATTACTACAGCAGTTCAAATATGTCTCAGATATTTCAGTATTTTGATACTGCCAGGAGAAGCATTGTTGTTATCAGTGTATGTATATTCACAGTGTTGTAATTGATGCTGATTGAGGCATAGATAATTACAGACAGATATCAATATTTTCTTTTAAAGATGCTTCAAGAACACAAGGCTGTGATCCTTCAGAAATATGCCCGTGCATGGCTTGCCAGGCGCAGATTTCAGAATATTCGGCGCTTTGTATTGAATATTCAGCTTTCATACAGAGTTCAGCGGCTGCAGAAGAAGATAGAAGAACAGGTGAGGGACACCAGTCAGTTTATTTGTACTAATTTCTTTATCATATCTCTTTTATTCAGAGCTCTCATGTTGAATAGAGTTCTTACATGAATTACAATATCCATACTTGACAAGACAGGAGAATATGTAAGGCATATAGTCCTTTATAAGTCACTACTATTCTTCCTACATCCAGGGCAGGAAGAATTATCCAGAGTTGCCTTATAGTTTTGGCTTAGTTGTGCTAATGAGGAGAATCCGCAATTTGAATTGTGTAGAATCTGCAAACATACTTTTTCCTGAGTAGCGTGTCCAACCTCTGGATGAAATTACTTCTATTAGGATGTGTGAAGTACTGCTCTGGTGCTACATACTTAGTAACTTTTTGGCATTCCATATTATGTTTATTTTGCATCTTATTTTTGAGAGCCATACCACCCAAATCATCTTTAAGATGGTAGCTTTAATCTAATTGATGAAAACAATCCTTGGTTGAAATAATCATGACTGGCAAGGGATAGTGAGCAGAAACAGGTCAGGTGCTTCCTTCAAAATTCCGTGTAACAGTTTCAGGTGTGCTTTTTTTTGTCTCCTTTTAACTTGTCTTGCTCTTGTAGAGTAGGGAAAATCATGGTTTGCTGGAACGATTGACCAGTCTGGCTTCAACTCACATGAATGACATGGATACAATTCAAAAGCTTGAATTAGATCTTGAAAAGTTAACTGCTCAAAAGAGAACATATGAAGAGAAAGGGAAAAAATATAAAGAGGACAGTGAACAGGTAAGTTTCAGTTGTCATTGTGTGCTTTTATTTTAGTTTAAATTATCTTTTCAGTTACTGGATTTATTAAATACATGATTTAGGAGTTACTAAGTAATTTCACTTTTGGGGGTGTAGTAGGGGATGAATGGAATCCGTATGTGCTTGTTAAAATGTAAGACCTGTGACCTGTGTCGTCCTCCTTTGTAATGTGTATATTGTGCTTAATTTTTCTGTGTACAGAAAATATTAAAACTTGAGAATCTGAATAAAGAATTACAAGAACAGAAGGAGACTTTAGAAATAAAGCTCCAAGAAAAAACTGAGGAAATGAAAGGTACAATAACTAAAGGGAGTTTTAAAGGGCTTATAAATGAGTTATTGTGGGGGAAAGTTGTAAAGTCAGATTTTCAGCTTGTCTTGCTTAGAATATGCAGTGCAAATGCTTTTCATTTAAAAATTAAATTAAATTTGTTCTTTCGGTAGACAAAGCTGTTCTCTTATGTTTCCTGTCTTCTGCACATGCCTTCCTTCAAAGTGTCACTTTGTCCCTGACTCCTTTAATATACTGCTTTATGAATCTAATTTCAAAAGACACAAGCAGCACGAGATCAAGTCTACTTTAGATGAATGACACTGGTGTTTCAGAACCTTTTTATTCTATACTGTTACTTGTAAAATTTACTGTGATAATTTTTTGGCACTTGAGAGGGTAATTTCAGCCTTAAAATATGTTAAGGATTGCTTAAAATCAAATCTAATTAAGTAAAACTTCTCATTGTGATCATACTGTTTTAATACATGCACATAATTGTGTTGACAGAGAAAATGGACAACCTCACGAAGCAACTCTTTGATGATGTACAGAAGGAGGAAAATCAGAGAATGTATGGCATCTGAATTTCATTGCTTTTAAACAGAATTCCTTTTTCCCTTCCTTTCTTTTTCCTGCTATAAATGTATCTTGCTCATATCACTTATGACTTTGTCAGTGTTCTTGGACATTAGTGCTAGTACTGAAGTGCTTGATGTACAGTTGAGGAAAAGCACATGCTTGTGGGTCAGTCACACGCAGGAAATTATATTGTAGACTTGAGACTTCTTGCTTTTACAGTTTCCTGTCTTTCCACAGGTCTTTCTGAGAACTGAAAAGCAGCACTGGTCGTAATGCTTTCTTTGGACATATCCTAAGAGTTCAGACAGGGCTGGGAGCAGCTGATGGCCATACCAGTCAAAATTCCTGTGAAGCGAATATCAAAGAACAGAATTGAAAGATTTAGCTTGGAGAAAAGGCAGTGTTTGTAAAGGATATATGGCTAAAAATACAAGGGAAAAATAATCCCACCCCCCCCGCTTTGGTATTTCATTTGCAGTATTAAAAATCCTGTTATTTAGCAATAAAAGCTTTACAGCATGCTTTTCTTAGATCACGTGTTTATTTCCCAGTAAAGTTTTTGCAGTATAACGAAAGAACTTCAGATACCAGATAAATGCTGTTCTCTGAAGTGTGAAGAGTGCAGTTTGTCAGTGTTCCTGAGGGTCAGAAGCTGTGTGATGTTCCAGCTCAGTCTGATTTCAGCTGCAAATAACTTCAGACTATACTAAGAGGACTTCTGTGCTAGTTTTTCTGCTTTGCCCATTAGCTTTATTATGTTGAAAGCCAGTCCATTCCAGCAGGGACTGATAAAAAATGGAAAGCTGCTTGCAAAGTTACACTGAAAAGGACACAGGGCTTTCTATTGCTATGTCCTTTTTCAGTGCTGACTGTGAACATAAGTGTGGTGCAAAGCTGCCCAAGTAGGCTACATCTCAAGAGTTAGAGAATTAGCCTTAAAGTGGAACAATACTCAGCCTTGAATTTAGTCTCATGATTTGAATTAGATGTAGGGAAATCTGGGGACATTCTTAGCCCATTATCATCCATTTTGTAGATTGATTCTGGGGATGTAGGATACCATTTTCAAGTAACTATGGTTCATTTGAGTTTTCAGCAATGAAATATGTCCTTCAAATTAAAACTGAAGCCTGCTCTTTTACTTATGAACGTAAGAAAATAATATCACCTTTTCGTTGCCTTGTTTAGGATACTTGAGAAAAATTTCCAAAATCAGAAACAGGACTATGAAAAGGAGATTGAATTGCTCAAGGGAGAAATTAGGATTTTGAAAGAAGAAAAAAGTCAGTTACAACATCAAATTCAGCAAGAAATTGTCATTCAGGATGACCTGAAAATAGAAGTAGGACAACTTAATAAACAAGCTCAGGTAGAGTATGACGCATTTCATTTTGAAGTCTTTCCTATGTAAAGCAAGTAGAGAATGTGGGTGTTTTATTTATAGTTTATCTTTGCTATTTTCTTATCTTGACCGCATTTTTAGAAGATGTAGTTAATAAGTTAATATACCACTATGTTGCATTTTAATGTAGTACAAAATATGAGTAAGTTACTGCTTTCAGAAATAAGTTCATGTTTTGAAGAGTAATTGTGCCCGAATATTTATATGTGTAAATGTGTGGGTCTTTTTTTCTTTCTTTTTCCAAGAAAGTGTTAGTTTCTTGGGGGATTTTTCATAAATGTAGTTTATAAACTGAACCTGAAAATAATACCTCTGTGTAAAGACCCATTTTTCTCTCTGAGTCAGTTCTGTGACACAAACACATTACTGCCCTGATGCCTGAGAACTAGATGCTTTAAACACGAAACATTTTGAGCCCTTTAACGTATGAACTTCTTAACTACAATTATCTTCATGATTTAACTGATACTCAGTCTTTGTACTTCATTCCTTGTCTCAATTTATAATTTCTGTCTGATTCAGAAAATACCTGAGTTGCAAAAGGAAATTGAACTGCTGCAGACACAAAAATTGGATGTTGAAAAGCAAGCCCAGTCGCAGAAACGAGAATTGAGGGGTAAGCTACATACTAGACAATTAAAAAAGCCAACAGGTGAGTTTTACCAAGTGATCACTGAATACTGAGATCTGGGATACCCCTTTGGAGAAACTTGTGATTTCAGACATTCCTGCTTTGTGTTTAAAAATCTATACCAATAACTTGAAGTTCAGTTAGAATTTAACAAGTAACTTGTAGAGACCCAACAATACAGAAGTAATATGTTACCTGCTTTTCATTCATCCTATTTTAATCTACTTTCATTTGTCCGTAAATACCAAGTGTGCTTAAATAACTTGCTGAGTTTGTCTCTTTCTGGGAAAAGAAGCACTACTGTTGTGCACTTTGTTCAATGCTAACAATGCCATAGAGCAAACCTCTGTCTGCAGCATTTGATGTAGTTACCTAGCACTAGATGTCAAATCATCTGTACAACTTTAGTAATTGTCCAGATTCAGAAGATATAACTTTGCATCAAAAGTTTAATGTGTTTTGAAAAAAACAAATATTGGTAGTGTATATACCTGTCTGGTGCACCTTACATATCCAGAAGTAGAACCAAGTACCTCATTATATTTTTGTAGCAAATCAGATATACTTACTGGGTACCAGAAAAGAACCTTGTGGATTTTGGAAGAGGTTGGCTTGATTTTTTTGATCAAACTTAATTTGAAATGTGTGGGGAAAACTATTCATGTAATAAACTTTTTTTTTTTAGAAAAGATGTCGGAAGTTGCAAAACAGCTTCTTGAAAGTTATGATGTTGAAGATGTAAGAAGCAGGTAATTTTGTTCCGAGATATTTTTAAAATGCTAAAGAAATACATTTTGTTCAATTGCACACTAATGATACTGCCTTGTATTCTAGGCTCTCTACAGAGGATTTGGAACACTTAAATGAGGATGGAGAACTGTGGTTTGCTTATGAGGGCTTGAAAAAAGCTACTAGGTTAGTTCAGCTCTCCAATGTTTTTATAACTACGATTTGTGATCTAGAAAATAAATTGAAAGATCAGTAACTAATTTGACAGTGCAATACTGAACATCTGTTTAAGAAATGAATGAACACTACATTATGACTGACTGAACAGCTTAAAATCACCTTAACAAACTTGTACTGAGTCAGTGAGATAAGTGCATATGCGTCAGTCAGAAATATGTTTCCTCTGAGATATCACACATAACTTAAATGCACAGGTGATGTAATGGAATGTATGTGTCTCAAACACAGTACTTTGTTTTCACTTTATATTAAACTTGACCCATGGAATGGAGGTTGTACTGCATCTGCCATGTTCTTTTTCCCTTTTTCTAACAGAGTATTGGAAAGTCATTTCCAGTCTCAGAAAGAAATATATGAAAAGGAGATTGAAGGTTTGAACTTCAAAGTTGAACATCTCAGCCAAGATATTAACCATCTACAAAAATTATTTCGAGAGGAAAATGACATAAATGATGGTATTCGGCTTGAAGTTAGCAGACTGACTTCAGAAAACCTGGTAAGATCAAGTTTGGTAAAGGAAGTATGTTTTTTTTACTTAGTAATACAATCCAAATGTGTTTGGGGCACAAAGCCCTCAAAATCATGTGATCATGTCCTTGAAACCTCAAAGCTCAAACAGCTAGGGCTGTCTAAGATTGCAGATCCATACAGGTTCCTTCCCTGCAAGCTGGGTACTGGGTTAGGAGGAAGCCAGATTTGTTGTCCAAGTGTACAGCTTGTTGGGACAGCCTCACAGAGGCTTTTTGCATGTTCTTTTGCATAAACCTGAATGGAGATTTAATTCTAATTGCAGAATGGCAAAATACCAGTTTACAAACTCTGACTTGATGTGTAGTGCACACACAGGCTTTGGCTTCTGCTTTTGAACCCTTGTACATGTATGGGACTGAATATTCAGATTTTATAAAAGATGTTTTGAACTTCAAACTATTGCTAAGATGTCCATAACTGAGCTCATACAGATATTTTTAAGTTGGAACTTTTGAGGGGTGTAATAATTTCTACAGATACATGGTTTTATACTGGAAGTCATGAAGAAACAAGTATTTAGGTTTTTGTAGCTACACAGAATTTTAACTAAAAATTTATCGGAAGTTTAGCTGTTACCAGAAAGTTAGTTCAGCACACCTTTTTTAATACCTATCTAATTTAGACTTCTCATGTGATAATTAAAAGAATAACGCTATTTTTAAGTCGGGCCATATATTTTTCTCTGATAGAACACTTCCAGTATTTGACACTTAATGAACAGTAGTTTTGCAATACTGTAACTTTTTATGGGTCCGAGCTGACCACAAGGGTATCCCCTACAGTATAATGCCACACTCGGCTGAGGCAGAGGAAGAGGAAAGGGAGTGTTTGGCTTTTTCTTGACCCAGGTGTTTTCTTGCTTCTGCTCTTCCTATTCTCTTCCCTGTTCTGTAGGAGTGTGGGGTGGAGGTAGGGGAGCAGTGAGCAGCGCTGTGGGTGCCTGGCTGCCTGCTAACCCAGGTCAGCCCTCAGCAACCAGCTTCCATTGTCATTGTACGGAGGCATTGTAGTTCAGACTGTAGTTACCATCTTTTCCCTCTAGCAAGAGGACGGAAATTAGCATCTTTTCCTCAGAAACCTCTTTAAAGCAATTTCTGCCAGTCAGGTCAGCAAATTCTATGATTTAATAGTGAAAAACCAAGTTCCTGTAGGGTGGTGGTTAAAGATTTGTGCAGTTCTGAGGCTCTCCCCACCAGAGGGCAGGTAAGCATATCGTGTTGCTAATAAGTTGCAGGAAAGGCTTAGGAGTCTAATTATTAGTACTTTGTAAAACTTGTCTAACACAAGGAAGTGCTGTTATTCCAGAATACAGTATATACCGTATTATTTTTCTGCTGAGTTAAAAATAACTAAAGAAATATCGTCAAAACAAAGTTACTAAAATTGAAAATGTGAGGAAAGGTTAGCTTTAAAATATGATTTTATGACATACTGAGGCTTTTTCCAGTGTTAATTGAGCTAGGGAAATGAAAGCCACAGTGTAATTTGCTTTAAACGAGAACAGAAGAATCATAGTGCTGGGCCAGTCCAAACACTTAGTTAGCTCGCTGTTTCATTTTTAAGTGGTCAGCAGCAATGCCTCCAGAAAAGTTAAAGGAGCCAGGCAAGCAGGTCGCAGTCCTCCCTCACAGTGTCTCCCTGGTCTTTGACTATTTGCAGTTGAAAGTCTTCCAGTGTCACAGGAGCTGTTGCAGACATTTGAAAAGAAAGAAGGTGCTGAAATACACTAATCTCTTTTTTCTCTAAAAGGTGATACCAGATCTTAAACAGCAAGTTTCTGAACTTGAAAATCAAAAATTAGATCTTGAAAACCGTCTTCAAGAACAGACTGTAAAGCTGAAAGGTAAAGTACCACTGTGGTCCCTAGTCTTCAATTTGTTTAAGATGAATGTGATGAATTACCTATATGTGAATCTTTAAAAACTGAAGTAGTATTACACAATAACTTCGTTGCCTTAATACTTGGTAGTAAAATATAAAACATGATGTAAAAAAAATGTTTAGTTTATATCTCTGCTATTAAGAAATAAAAAAATACACATACTTTCATGTATTTTAACCTTTGTTAGGCCATTCAGATCTATGGTTTGGATGTCTGGAAGTGTACTCAGTTGGGCTTCCCTAAGAATATGTCCCTGGCTTATGCCTTTTGGAAACAGTCATAAAAAGGAAAAATGTTTTGGAACTTAAGGCATATTCTGTGAGGTGGACTTCAGAGGGTGTTGAAAAATTCAGAGTGGGAGAAAGAAGGAAAAATTCTTGCTAAACTTGCTTGTTGGAAAGTTCTTCTCAATGTAGGAAAACATACTCTGCTGAGGTTTTGAGTTAGTCTCTCTAACTGTAGCATCTTCCTAATCAATTGATTTAAAATTTGCTAACAGTTTTACTGCCAACTGCAAGAAGGTAGTAGCATCAAAATTCCCCTCCCCCCTCCCCCTGGAAAATCTTCTGTGTGGTGTGGAGTAGTCAGATACTCCTCTAATACATTTTCTGGCACTTCATTCAATTTTGTTAGATGAAACAAAAGAAAGAGAGATTTACTAAATACTAGTACTGGACAGTAAGCGAATGTGATTTTTTGTTTTTCTTTTGTTTTGTGCTTGGTTGCTAATTATTACTGAAAAAAATGAAAGAGATGTCTAATCGGCTGCATTATGAGCTGGAAGGGGATAGAACACAAAGACGGTAAATATATATGTATTATTCTTATTTTTTTTAAGATAAGAGGTGTAGTTGCCATAAGCTGGGATAACAGTTGCTTAAACTCTGAAGTACCACATCCAGTGTAAGATTTGCCTTTCAGCTGTGCGTGTAGTTAATAAGTAATGGATGAGTGTGATACGACTACACTTCAATGAGAAAAGAGTAGGAGACAAAGCTTCCTATCTATCTATTCTTAGAACAAATGAGGCCCAGAATGAAATAGACATGAAAGAAAAAGAGAGACTGAAAGTCACAACCCAAGAAACTGAGGGGCTGAGCAATGGTTTGATGCAAGATGAAATCCAGGATGAAGTAAAAAGCAAGATAACGCAAGAAACAACTCGACTTACTGTGGAAAACATGGTGAGAAAATGAAATGGTTGTTAAGACACTGTACCTGAAATGCAGGATAAAAAGAAAAAACTCGTTTTTGTGGTATGGGCAGGATGTTTTCTGAATTCATTGAGGGAGAAAAGAGATATGAAGGTTTTGCATTTCTTCCACCAGATATAATGTAAAGCACATCATAGTGCTCTTTAATTGTGGCAATAACATGTAGCAGTAGAAGACATTTTAATTGTGGTTGCTGTGAATTCACTGACTTTGATTATTACAGGATCTTGAAGAGAAACTAGACATGAAAGACAGAATAATAAAAAAATTGGAGGATCAGATCAAAACTCTTACCAAGACTATTGAAAAAAGTAAGATATTGTTACTTATTTTTTTCTCTTAATACAGATTTGGATGTTCAGTGTGTGCTTGAAAGGAAGTAATTTTAGAAAGAAAAAGTTAGGACTTGAGCTGGGGAACCCTTTCCTGTATTTTTTTTCTAGCTAAATATTGGACACTTATGGGACGCAGACTATACGATAAATCCAGGGGGCATCAGGTTCTGTCAGCAGAAGTTAACACATGCCCTTACACAGACCGTCTCTGAGCCAACAGAGTGTTAGTTTTGCATCAGATGAGTAGCTCCCCCTTTTACCTTCAAATGGCAAATGGTTCCTGGTTTGAAATTAGTTTGTACAAAGCTCCTAAATAGCAAGTAGTTCTTCACTATATAATACACTTCAAAACATTGCAGAAGTGACTAATTTTTACTTGTCTCATTAGTACAAATAATTTCACTGAATCCAGTGAAACTTATCACCTTAATAATATAAATGCTGTTTAACTCATAATGTTTGGAACCATAAGCTAAGAGCATTATTGTGAAAAAGGCCCATACTCTGTTTATTACAGAGAAAACTGTTTTTTCCAGTTGTTTGTTGTAACATGAACATTAGCTAAGCCATTTACTGCAGGTAACAGTGCTTTTATGTTTGACAGCTGAAGCTCATGCACCAGCTTTGTCCAAAGAGTATGTTGGAATGATGGAGTACAGAAAAGAGGATGAAGACAGGATCATTCAAAATCTGATTCTCGGTATTTTTGTAACTCAAATTTTATCAGTAGTCAGTGATATTGAGTGTAGAATACTACAACAAAAACTACAAGGTTCTGTATTTCACATATGTTCAAAGTTGCCATTTTCCCACTTTCTTACCGCTGATATGACTTGGAGGTTCTATCTTGCTCATTTTCTACTGCTGGTCATTTCAAATATGGAAATGCTTTGTCTGCGTAAAAATGGTTTGTCTGACTGTACATAATGCTGACTCTATTATCTTTCTTATTATTTATTCACTTACAAAGCTATAAATCTCAAGAGCACTCTAGGGACTTGAACGTACTTTCTTCCTGGTCATCTACTAAGTCTGTAAGTCACTGGGTTTATATCCCCATGTGATGGATTACTCTCCTGCCTGTCCTTCCCATATCGTTCCCTTCACTGAAGGGAACTGTACTTTTATGTTTCTCTTGTGGCAGAATATTGTCCTTCCTCTGACTTAGTTCACGATATCAATCTTATTGCCACACCAACTTTCTGCATTAGCTTACAATTAATAATAAAGTCAACCAATTTTCCATGTATGAAAGTACCCTCATAAACCGCTGCTTGGAAACGTCATCTTCCTTTTCTTCTCACTGGCTTCAGCCTTGTGAATGTTTGTATCTTTGTGAAGAAAGGTGTATCATTTAACAATGCCAGAATTTGGTGGGGCCTGCAGAGGGTAGTTAGATGGAAATTGCTTTTTGAAGCTGTCCTGTCTGGTGTAGCCCATGCTGGACTTTAGAATTAGCTACAGTAACTCTCCTATTACTCTGGAAAAATTACTTGATCATCTTGTATGAACAATACTGTTACAGGAGTTTTCAAAAACAAGCAGTTAATCAGTAAATCAGTTATCAGGTCACTGAAGAAATAAACCCTGTAGTGCTTGTCTTTTTCAGAGTGATACATTGAATCATTGAATTCTTGTATAATGAACCTGATGATTCTCCTTTACACAGATTTAAAGCCACGTGGAGTTGTAGTTAATATGATTCCCGGCCTTCCAGCTCACATCCTATTCATGTGTGTGAGGTATGCAGATTATCTGAATGATGCTGACATGCTGAAATCTTTCATGAATGTAACCATTGATGGTATCAAACAAGTTGTTAAGGTAGGAAATATGTTTGGCTGTACTATACTTCTGGATTTTTAATGTGTGGTTTCTAGGATGCATGCATGGTACCTGGGGAATGCTCACACTTCTATTTGCTATTATTCCTACAGTAGAATAATAGTCAATAGTGACAGTCTTTTTGAAGTTTGTATTAGTGTCCCTGTAAAGTCTCTAGGTAAGGTTCTATCGTGCTGAACACAGAATGCACACAGTGCATTAACAGAAATAGCTTTTATCTGAAGAGCTTATTGACAAAATTAAGTTATTTTACAGTAAGTAGCTAATTAGGTGAACTGTACCTCTACTTTCAGCGCTGATAAGGGTTGTATGGACAGAAATGAAGGTTAGTGTGCTAGGCAGAAGGCAGGTATTGGAATTTTAAGAGATTTTTGCACTGCTGTTCTACTAGTGTTATTTTTTTTTGACATGTCATTTGGTACTGGAGCATTAGTACCCAAATGATTAAACTTAGGTTGCTAGCCAGTTTACAAAAACAAGTTATAAACAAGAGTTGTTAGCCTCTTGTCTCATCTACATAACAAATTCAGCTATGTGAACGCTTTATTGTGGATTTATAATGCAATAGAACACAAGGCATGATTTGTAGCACAGGCAGGAAGGTACTATGGTTTATGTAGTTGAATTTGTTGTATAGAGAATGCCTGTAGTTGGTTCTCAAACATATTTATATCACAGTTTATGCATTAGAAAAGCTTCTGCTTATTTAGCTAATAAAAATAAAACAGTTAGAATTTTATTTTTATGTAGTTCAATTTCATCTGTGTACACAGCTGTTGTTCATAATTTTTTGCAGGAAGACCTCCAGTACGCTACAACACTATACATAGAAATACGTAAAACTGTTTGGTTCAGACTTACTTAGCCAATCTGTTTAAGAAGACTTAAACAGTGTTTACCAGATAAAAGCGGCATCTTTTATAATATGTATATTAGCCTGAAAACTCAGTGTTTCCTCAGTAGCATGTTACAGGTGCTGCATGTTCCTTCTGCTATATATGGGTTCTATTATACCAATTCTGTAAGGCTCTTTAGTTATTAAATTAACTTCATGAGACATTTACCATTACAAGGCTGCGTTACTTTTAATTTTCAGGAACATTCAGAAGACTTTGAGATGTTGTCCTTTTGGCTTTCCAATACATATTATTTTCTTAACTGTTTGAAGCAGTACAGCGGAGAAGAGGTAGGAATGATTTCATCAAATAATTCCATTACTTTATTTGTGACAGACTTTAATTGGAATTTAAAATAGTGATAATTGATAATTATTCACTAGCTCACCGCTGTTTCTTCCTATTTAGATATTCATATTGCCCTGCAGTGGTGTTGCATGTCTTAACACAAATGATAAGATGGTATAGAATTATAGAATCATAGAATGGTTAGAGTTGGAAGAGACCTTGACGATCATCGAGTTCCAACCCCCCTGCCATGGGCAGGGACACCTCCCACTAGAGCAGGTTGCTCAAAGCCCCACCCAGCCTGGCCTTAAACACCTCCAGGGATGGGGCATCCAAAAGAACTAACAGATCAAGCAAAATCAGGGAAACGTTAAGTGCTAAAGTGGGTTACAGCCATGATGTGGAAACTGCTACTTGAGCGTAATGTGAGCTGGACTTCAGATGTCCAGCTATATATAGATACATATTTTATTGCTAGATGTTATAAACTTAGGTAGACTGGACTGAAATTGCATAGGCACCTAAGAATATGGTATTGAGGATTAAAGCCAAGAGGTGACTTAAAGCCTTGGAAACACAGTAACTGTGCTAAGTAACCATGCTCCCTCTTGTGGTCATATCGATAAAGAACACTGGAGAATTGAAAGCATTAAATCTTAATTAATAACACTTTTATAATTTGGTTTCAATGGTAGGGAAAGGGCTGAATCCAGAGTTTAGAGTTTTAATCTCTATTTGTAATGAACATTCAGGAGTTCACGTAAGTTAGGATCCGGTCTAGATTTTTGAAGTCAGAACTTTCCTGATGAGGAGTACAAAATTGGGATTCCTTTGCACCAATAAAATGTAATTATTTTTTTTTCCCCCAACATAGTTTAAAAATGCCATTTTGCCTTTTTTTGGCTGGGTCAGGGTGGGAGTGGAGTTTGCTTTCTGTTTAAGTGATCTAGGAATTGCTCCATAGTTCATTGAAATCTATGCAAGTCTCTTCTTTGGTTTTAGCAGTCTTTAGGAACAGGGTAAACGTCAACATAAACTGGAAAATTAAGTGCAGGAAGCCCAGAACTGGAAGCATCCATTGAAGCTGACTGTAGATTTGACTCGTTCTGAGATGAGTCTCATTCTCATTCTAGAGATAGAATGAGTTACTCTATTAGAGTATATATTGCTTTATAATAACAATATATAATCCTAATGTTATGCAATTTCTAATAATTGTATTTAAAACTTACTTGTAGGAATTTATGAAGGGTAACACTCCACGTCAGAATAAGAACTGTTTGAAGCATTTTGATCTCTCAGAATACAGACAAATTCTCAGTGATTTGGCCATTCGTATCTATCACCAATTCATTACTGTAATGGAGAACAACATTCAGCCCATGATTGGTAAGACAGCAACAACCCAAAATGACTTAAGTGTAGATTGTGAGGTATATGATTTAAGCTTATATATGGAGGCAAAGGATGGGCAGACTTCTTTCTCCTGTTCATTTATACATACGTGTACCTGCATGTTTGTTTCTGAACATACGAATTCCACTGAATGGTGCATTCCCACAGGGTTTCAAAAGACTTCTACTTCACATTTCCTGGTGTGGGATGATGCTTTGAAACCAATCAACTTTCTACAGAAACAAAAGGCTTTTTAAAATTTGTGTGCTCCAGAAGCCTTTGTCAATGTCTTATTTTTGTTGTATCATTTAACTTTTACTATATCCTGGAAGTAGGTTTTGTTCAGTAATGAAGTTAACATAACTAAAAGGAGCCTTAGGAGATTTGGTCTTACCCATAATTTTCTGTTGTCTTTCAGTACCAGGCATGCTGGAATATGAAAGTCTTCAGGGAATTTCTGGCCTGAAACCAACAGGGTTCCGTAAACGTTCTTCTAGTATAGACGACACAGATACCTACACAATGACCTCTATCCTGCAACAGCTCAGCTATTTCTATAGCACCATGTGCCAGAATGGCTTGGACTCTGAGCTTCTAAAGCAAGCAGTAAAGCAGCTTTTCTTTCTGATTGGAGCTATCACCCTCAATAGTCTCTTCCTCCGCAAGGACATGTGCTCATGTAGGAAAGGAATGCAGATAAGGTAAAGTTTCAACAAGCAATTGCTTGAGAATGAGTTTTAACACTTTTGTGTGTGGCCTTTATTGCTAAGTCACTGGATATTCTGTAACTGTTCTACTGGAAGTAGCTAATTGTTTTCTATTCTTTTTTGAAAAAAATAGATCTTTGCCTTTTGGACTAAGCTTTCTCAATGTAATACAAATTGTTCTTTCCATGGAAACACTAATGGAGGAAGAGACAAAGAAAATTACTATCTGGAGCTTAAAGTCAGACGTGTTTAGGATTCTTTCTGTGCTAGTTCACTCATGATGTGATGAATAGTATTTTTAATTTGTTCTTACTATAGTAAACAGGTGCAGCATCCCCTGGCTGGCAGATGGACAAAAGCTGACTTGCATTTTTCATGCTCTGTGGTGAGAAAGGCACTGAGAACAGAGCCTGTGAGGGTTTAAATTGAGGATCACCTGTCTTGCTACAAGCATCAAGAGAACATGCTCCTAAGTGGTTTACAGAATATACTATTAATTTGTTCTCCATCAGACAGCCTGCAGACTAAGCTGAAAGGAAAATCAGTAAAATCTTGATCCATCTGGGAATATTACTAGAAGAAAGCTGATAGAACCTTTAGGTCATCAGTTATAAGCCCAGCCCTGCTCTGTAATGTGCAAGGATTGTTCTCATTTCCTTTATGAGTTCAGTTGTAAATTAATATTTTAAAGACATATAGTGCTACAGTGTAATAGGCAATGCAAGTTTATATTAGTAATTTTCAGTAAACAGCTAAACTAATAACTTGCTTTCTATTATCCAAGCTTTAAGAAATTAAAAAAAAAAAAAAAAAGAATCAAAATATAAAAAGGTTTAAACTTACGGACCCATAAGCTATTAATTGCTTGATTGTTATGATCTACAGGTATGGTTTTTAACTTAAAATGTAAAAAAAACACTGCATTAGAGGAACATTCCTTCTTTAGAAGTCTTTAGTGTAACTTGCTTGCTAGGGGAAACCTGACATTTCTGTTGTCTGTTCATGCAATAACCCAGATGCAATATTAGCTACTTGGAAGAATGGCTTAAGGAAAAGAATCTTCAAAACAGCAGTGCCAAAGAAACTTTGGAGCCTCTGTCTCAAGCAGCCTGGCTCCTGCAGGTCAAAAAGATCACAGATGATGATGCCAAGGAAATATGTGAACACTGCACGTCTCTTTCTACTGTGCAGGTAATGAACCATCTGTTTTCTTCCAGCAGGACCAATTGCAGAATCTCAGCTATCTAAAATAATCTGTTGCAAAGAGCTGTTGGCCTGTCATTTGATTAAAAACACATTCTTTAGCATTTCACATTACCACTTGTTAAACTGAATTTTTGTAACTCTTTATTCCTAATTGTTAGTGTTTTAACTGCTTCCATGGTGAATACTTTCCTGCTTTGTTCTATTTCATGTTTTCTTATGCCACAATGTGCTTTCTTTACTTTGTCAGAGGCTTTTTTTGTTTTTTCCATTAATTGATTCAGCTTTTTCTTCATCTCCTTGATCCTGCTGACACCTCTGAAAATTAGTTATAACAATCATTGTATATGTAACAACTCATTTTGTGACCAGTCAAAATTCTCTCTTATTGTAAAATTCTTGCTGAAACTTCCATTAAATATCAATAAAAGTCATATTAATTTTTTTTTTCCTTTGGTCTTCTTGCTTTTTGTGACATACTAAAATAGTCTCTTGTAATTTGAACAGATAGTTAAGATCCTCAACTCGTACACTCCAATAGATGATTTTGAGAAAAGAGTGACTCCATCATTTGTTCGTAAAGTCCAGGTAAGAGCTACAAATATTATTTCTCGTATTCAAGTTACATTGTATTATTACTGAGTTGCTCTACACATTTGGAACTGATGAAAACAAGTCTCCTTAATGTCATGGGAAAGCAAGATTTGCAACGTGAAGCAAATAATGTGCTGGTTTTGCTTTGATTCTTAATACGATGTTTTCTTACCCTTTCTATTATACTTTCAGGCTATGCTAAACAATCGTGAGGATGCTCCACAGCTGATGCTCGATACCAAATACCTCTTTCAAGTGACGTTTCCTTTCACCCCATCTCCACATGCATTGGAAATGATACAAGTCCCCAGCAGCTTCAAACTTGGCTTTCTCACAAGGGTTTAATAAAACCAATGCTTTGGTATTTCCTCAGAAACTATATGAAGACAGGCAAACTTTTGTGGTTCATTTCTCCAACTGGTGGATTGTAGGGCAGCGTGCAGTGAATTAAATTGTTAAAAACTTGTTCTTGAGACAAGGAGTAAAAAGTAGGAATAATTTCAGCTTGTGATTTCATTCTCTCTTTTCTTACTCTTCTCTCTTCACTGCAGTCCTGCAATGATGACTGTATATACAAAGCTAATCATACAGCTTTTTAGCCCAGACCTGTCCAGAGAAGTATTTGTCTGACAAGTCTGCATTGGTATCTTGTAAGCACCAGTCAGAGGGGAAGACTTCCATGTGATAAATTTTATTATTTTACAACTTTCCTTGCCTTCTCTTCTTGTAATGACAGTTTTTTCCAAGGTAATTCTGTTCATTGCCTTGATATACTGAATCTGTTTTACAGTAGCTGTTACCCTTCTATACTTCTTACACCCTGTATTCCTTTCATAAAAACAGTCTCTTATAACAGTTCCTCTAGAAGACTACACTGGAAGGGAAGGTTCTTCCATAATCATTAAAAAAAAATAATCGATAAAAGTAGGTACTTGAAATGGGGCTACTGAGATCAGTCTAAGAGGTTTGCTGGTACAAACCCGTGTTGGTTTTTGATAGTCCTGCTGGTTTGGCTCACTGAGTGCTTGTGTTGCAGGTCAGGCCCACCAGACAGCTCTTCTGCCAGGGGAAAGACTTGGGTGCTCTTGAAGACAGATTTGAGGTTTTTTGGCTGCAGTGGCAAGTCTGGATTTTCATAGCCATTGTAGAAAAGTCAGATATAACATTCATGTCGTGGTTCAGGCTGGATTACAAGCTCGTTTCTCTGAAAAACGGGAGTCATCTCCTTGTTTGGGTCCATATTTAGTGCAGTGTTTTTCAGAATATGGACTGAATGTGCACAGATGCACATCTTTCTCACTTTCTTTTTTGCTGTTTTCCCTCTTCCAGTCCAAATACTGAGTAGGAGTGAATGCAGCTACTGTGGGCTGGTCTTACTGATAAATCAAGCTTCATTCCTTAGAATCCATTTTTATTTCATTTCAAGTGCAGGATCCTTAGAAGCAGAAATGCTCCCCTTTTTGCTTTATTCACCCTTCTCCCTGTAGTCGGAATGCGACAAACAGGAATGTCATTAAGTACTGGACCCTGTCAGAACAATTGGAGAAACGTCATTCCCCTCATCACAATGATGACTCTTCTTAGAGATTTCCTCAGTAAATGGTAATAGTTTTCTAGCTAGTCTACTAGACATATTTAAATTGAGAAAAGCTTTGAAATATTTAAGGAATTCTAATTACTTTAGTTAATTTAAATAATACAGGAAGGAATGATTGATTAGATTTTTTTTTATTACACATTAGTGCTACTTGTTTAATTTTATGGAACAATCTGTAAACATAAAGAAGGAATCGTTCTTACTATTCAGTGTTCATGGTGTGTACTGTGTACCGTGAAATATTCACAGTGATATCCACAGAGTTATATTCAAAATACATGAAGGAAAAATTTTATGGTTTGTTCAATAACAGTAAAAGCTGTACAAAATATCACAGACATGTAGGTAGACTAATATTTTAATTTGTTAAATAAAATAGCTTTTAAATTAACTGGTAGTGCTTTGAGTGATGCAATAATTATGTTTTCGGTATGGAATCATTTGGAAGAAGTTACTTGGAACTGCATGAACACTAGTGAATACTGTCAGTCTTATATTGCACCAGAAACATTTATTTAATGGTCCAGTTGCTTTGCTGTAGCATCAGGTGTCTTCCTGTCAGAATATATACTGTCCTTGGCTTTTCATGAATTTCTAGGAGTATTTTAATGCAAGGGAGTTTTGTTGCTGTTATTTATATATAGCCTTTTTCTACTGTTACCTGGGACGGTACAGGTAAAATCACAGTCCACTCTTGTATCTACTTCTCATGGAACACATGTCAGAAGGCATGTATGTCTATATGACAAATATTGCTGATCAAGGAAAATTATTCTGAAAATTTGATGCTAGGTTACTCTGAGAGGTTTGTGTGAAGCATGTCATTAACTCTGTGTATGCAAACAACAAAATATATTTTTTAAAAGAAGGTTCAAAATCATCAGTGTCTACTTTGCACTTTCAGAAAGCTGCCTTGATTTTGCTGCCATAAGTGCCTCCAACCAGTGTGCAGGTACAAAATTCTGTTGGTTATCTGCAGTTCTTCTAGATGTAAGGAACAGTTTTAGTGAAGGCACCTACATGAAAGAGGCACTGCTGAGGTTAACTTTCCTAGAATGATAGTAAAGGAGAAAGTTACTTCATTCAAATGGGGAAATGTCAAATGATGATCCTTACTGCTGTGGGAAAGCACTGAAATGGCTTATGGAGAGATGTGTAAGATGCTCTTGGCATCTTTAGATGCAGTTAAACATGTGACTCCTGCAGTTTTTGGGAACAGGACTCAGTCCTGTGTTCCTTTAATATTCTAATAAAAAAGATTTGGACGGGTTACTTTTACCCAAGCCTCTGCTGGGCTGAGACCTAATCTCTTTTCTTCTCCCAGCTGCCCTGCCCCCCCCACCTTATTTTGTCTCAGGTCCTCTTAACTATCGAATGCAAACATTTAATGGCGTGATTTCAGTGACTTCAGTAGAGTCTTAATAGTAGATGTGTGACCTTCAGCACTTTTATAATTATTCAGATGTGTTTTCATATTTTTTCTCCCTAGTGTTTTAAAAGAGTGCAAACGAGCAGCAATTTTTAATCTTAGCGATTTTTAAATTTATTATTAAATTTAGTGAATACTAAAAGTATACCCTAAGAAGAGGCAGTGTGGACACTAATCAATTTGTTTGACTTCTAAATCTTGTTAAGAATATGAGGTAACATTGATTGAACTATTGACAGTGTTATTTGTCAGATTGTCAACTTGATAGTTGGAAAAATCAGTTGTCAGTCACCTCCTCAGCATGTTTAAACTTTAACATTTGGAAGGCACCCAAAAATTGCTACTTCGTGGAACAAGCAGGTAACATATTAGTTTGCCTAATATTTTCTGTTCTTTATTCTGAAAGAGGGCAGTTAAAGTAAAGCCTTTAAACTATAATTGTTGGTACATAACTGACCTGAGGTGATACAACTGGAGAGGCTGAGCTTTAAATACCCTTTAAGAAGACTTAACAGGAAGGTTGCCTTCCTGCCTTAGCAGCTGCAGGCGGCTTCGTTAGTCATCTTGAGAATCTCCAGGTTCGTGCTGTTTGAAAAGGTGAGTAATTTTGAATGTTCATCAACAAGATTCACTGTACAGAGTTTCTCTGTAAGTAGAATACTTCTAATGTTTCACTGTGCTCCTGTTTTTAAGCTTCTACTGTAACTTTAAAAGCCTAGTAAGTTTAAAATCTCAGGCTACAATGAAAGCTACAAAGAAGCTGTAATCTTTTTAGACCTCATTGTTTTAATAGCTTCTATCTTTATAAAGTAATATACAACTCCATTATTATCACAAACAATCTCATGTAAAATACTGCTTTTCAATTACTCAAAAGCTTTTTTTGGCTTGTAGCAAAATTTTTAAATATATATTTAACCATATATATGGTTTTTAAACCAAGCTAGATAGATCCTTGCCTGAAGTCTTTAGATCTAGCATTGATATTTCATTCGACTAAAATGGCATTTTTTTCCTATAATACTCTGGTCTTACACCCCTTCTGAAAGGACAGCTTTCCTCCCAAAGTCTAGTTGGCCTAGTCTCTTGAGGCTTTTCACCAAGTCTATAAATTTGTGATTATGTTCTCTCAGTGGGAACCATTAGTTCTAAGAACCTCGGAATAACAGGTTATTTAGTTGTAAATGTCCAATTTTAAGAGTCTAGTAGGACTGAGCCCTGGAGCTGTAGCCAGTTCAAAGCTATGAGCACTACTCACACAGAGAAGGTCCCTGAAAGGATGGCAGCCTGTGGTCTCAGGCTCACTGTTTTCAAGAGAATTCAATAAAAACTTCGGGACGTGCTTGTCGCTTTTTATCAAATGGAATATAAACCTCCTTGACTGCATGTAGCTGATGGAAATTTGCATGGAGCATCAGGTGAATGTTCTGTGGTTCCTGTCAGGACAGAGAGCTTCCCACATGTTTTGTGATTAAGTAACGCATCTCCTGGAGACAACAGCAAAACTTTTACCATCTTGGATCTGGTCAGGATTTCTGAGTTTTATCATGTCATTTTTCAAGTAGTTCACTGAAATACTCAGGAATAAGCAGCAGAATGCAGGCAGGTGAATAGAATGAAGTTTGGTTGCTTTTTTGTGATGCCCAGCCAAACAAATTCTGAAAACCGCATAGCTCATTGAATTTCTTTTGCTCCATTTAAATCCCTCATGCAATAACTTCTAATTGTTAACCATAGTCTCATTATTTATATATGTATCTAAATAATGTTAAAAGCTTTCATTTTAAAAGTGGTGAAAGATGCCACTCTCCCTATGAAAAATGTAGAGAAAAATGATGCTACATTGTTGTTTGTTTTTCTGACTCTCAAGTAGTTTTTAATTCTCTGTTGATGGCAGTGCTTTGATGTCAGAGAGACTTGGCTTGAGAACAAAAGCGGGTTCATAATGACCCAGCTTTCAGTGTGCTTGAAACATCCATTTCTGCTCAAGCAGCACATTGTTTGTGATATTTTTGTAGCTGCTGACTGAATCCTACGTCTTTTCAGCTTTAAAAATAATGCATAATGCTGACTATTTAGTAATGCGGTGGAAACCCAATAAATATGGATCAGTGCAGATTTCTCACAAATCCAGCTGCTGTTACGCATTCCTGATTGCTGTCTGCCGACACAAGTAAAAACCAGAAGTTATTTCCCGCATGCAGTGAATCCATGTGCACAGCGCGCATTGCAACGATGTGCAATCAGTGCACACTGTAACAAAATAGGTATTTTGCTTTGTAGTTTTCTTCATAAAAATATTACCAGCAGAGCATGTGACTGTCTTGTATGTAGTGGCAGTTCATCAAGCTGGAGAGATTAATCCCAGAGAGAGATTATCCAGCCTACAGATGTCTATATACAGTCTAAGCTGCATTAGACAGCGGAGCAGGAATGGGGAGTTTTGCACTGGACTGGAATGCACCGTTTCCTTCTTCTTCTTCTCTTTCAGCTCTTGAACCGCAAAGATGTGTGACCAGACCTTTTTAGCAGTTGTATTTGGTCCGTGTGACAAGTGCTCCAAAGAAAAGCCTCTTAGGGCTGTTTACATCAAATCAGAACAACTCAGCTACTGCTCACTATGTGTGGAAATGGTACGTTATTGATTTTATCGGTCAGAATGTGGAAAGACTGCAAAAAACAGGGCTTGGATGTATTACTGATCTGCTATGTTGGATTTTTCTGGACAGCAAATAAGCATTGCTAGGCCTATAGACTGCCAAACACAGACCTCTGCAGATACCTGGTGTTTCCAAGAGCCCGAAACAGAGGTGGCCCCAGTGTTTAAGAATATGTTTTATCATTCTTGATAAGAAAATGACCAAGAGCTTTTTCCCCTAGCTGTGCAAAAGTTATGTGCCTGTCTAAACTCTGCTCTGAGGTGATGTGTGCAAGTCTGCTTGGCTTCTGATCTTGACCGTTTCACATTACCTTTAACAGGACTTAACAAAAAACAATGAAACCATTGCAATGAACTCATTTATCAGTAACTGGGGCATATGAAGTTCATCTAGTTCCCGTCAGTAAAACTGAAACACAAGTGCAGTGCTGCCAGAACTCCTCTGTGGCCCACATTTCGTACTGAGACCGTTGGTTTGTATGCTGTGTGTAGTACGTGGGTGGGGGATCCATGAGAGATGGAAGTAGCTACGGTGAGGGTAAGGTGGGGAGAAGTTGCCGTGGAGTGTCTTCTGTTGCCATGTGTGCACATCACCACAGAGAGATTGTGGCAATGGGAGAGATTAGCTGCTAGCCTGACCAGCAGGTCCTGCCATAATACCTGCCTGAAGAAGAGGTGATGTTGGGGACTTTCTAATCCAACAGTTACTGGTGAGGTGATACCCCACACTCCTGGTGGGGAGCACTGTTCCAGAGAGACTGTGGTGGGGGTTTTTAGATGACTTACAAAGCTAAGGTCGTGAACCTATGTAGCTACTGAAGAGCTTGTCTCCAAGACTCCTTTTGTAAACTTCGGGATTTTGTTGTCCTGCTTATATTCCAACTTGGAGTAGTTTTATGTTATCTTTCTGAACCATTGTGTATTGTCAGTTGGAGAAGACATTCTTCACTGTTTCCTCCCTAGAACTAGACTCTACCATTACTGAGTAGGGTTCAATACTTTGTTGTATTTGAGTGTCAGATGAAATGATCTCTGCAGGAAGGGTAAAAGGTTTAACTGGCTGTGTTTACAAAACTCAGTAAAACAGGCAGATGAGAGTACTGATTTGGTGATTGTAGGTGGTGCAGTGTGTACAGTTCATTGGCTGACACAGCACATTCTCATGCATTACATTGTTTAGAAGGAAATTTAGATGTAATGACTGCAAGACAAAAGACAGTCCCTTCCCTGTTTATTTGTGTCCCCTGACTTTGAAATTGCTGCTTTGTTCAGGTCCTTCTTGGCCAGCAGCCTGTAAGTAGCTATTTATCCAGTAAATTTTTGCATGATTTGATTAATGCGTGCTGGAATTGGAGGAAACCGGCTGTTTGCTATTTACAGTTCCTGCAACTTTCTCCTTGTTATTCACATTATGGAAGTTAGACTCCTACCAGCTGAAACAGCTGCTGGGTGGAAGCAGGCTGAGACTTCAGGAGGAATTGCATCGGTACCTAACAGCCTGTTAGGCTTACTGTTAGCACTGCAGTAGGTTCTTGGGCTTTCTGATAGATCAGGCTTTAGCTTGCTGCTTCGTGTTTGTTTTGTAAAAGATTTTAAAACCAAATCTGCAGAGCACAGAGAGTTCTTTATACTAGCACTGAAATACATATGGATAGGAAAATTGTATCCTTTGCTCTTCTGAATTGATTTTTCAGAGGTGTGGGTATGTTTTGGCTTATATCAAAATGCACAATATATCCTTTCCACACTTGGGATTGTGGATGCATGTGCATAATGTGGTGCCTAATTGGCTGATCTTTTTTGCAGCTTCCTGATTTGCACATGTAACTCGTAATTTCAGTCCAGCAGGTGCATGCATGCATTTTCATCAGCCAGCCTTTGTGATTTCCCCCAAACAAACATATGTTGAGGGACGGCAGAATTAGAAATTGCTGATTCCCAGTGTTGAGATCGTCCTGCTTCAATTAGTTGCCTTTTGGACAAAACAGTCTTGTTCTCTCTGAGGTTTTGCCTGCTTTGGAGATTGGTGCTAATCAGTAGAAACTCAATCAGCGTTTGCTGGTTTAGTCTTCCCACAGAAGTATTAGTAAATTGGCTTGAAATTACCATTTAAAAAGAGCTGGTGAATTAGAGTCCTTATTTTAAAGACCTAACTTTTGAGATAGGCAACAATTTGTGACATGCTGTTAGACCCTCCATTTTTCCCACTGTCCTTCTAAAGGAACAGTACCAACTTTCTTCTATGCATCCCCTTCACTACAATCTGGTGTATTTACATGGAAAGGAGGTTTATGATTGCAATAACAGCTGGTTTTGTCACAATTATTGGCAATCTGTGTTTCTGTAGCAGCTCCATAGAACAACACTCTACAGAAAGCTGGCTACTTTCAGAGCAGTTACCTCAAAATAGCCTCAAAATATATGACGCCATGGGTCAGCTTGCCTTTGCTCCAACGCGAAGTCAGACGAAAAAAGCTGTCTATTTATAAGAAGCTGTCCTTGTTTTGGGCAACTTGGAAGCTGACAGCTGCTGAGTACAGAGCAGCCAGTTTGGAAGCGGTCAGCTTTCTAGGGAATGCTGATGGTCAGTTTGAAGCCACAGCAACAAATGTGCCAGTCATTACTGCACAATTAATGGCTCATAACATTAAGAAGTGGAGTTCAGTTACTTGTTACTGCTTCTCCATGTATTCCACATGCCATACCTCCTCTGCAGGATGTCTTCACAGCCTTTTGTCCCGTGCTGGTGGGCTTTGAAAGCAGAGACCAGACTGAGAGGACCTAGACCTCATCCACTGCTGCTGATTGAACTGCTGCTTCAGATTAAACATGCCTTCAGCATAGTGGATTCTAATACCATATAAACGATTTTTAAAAATATATATACATATGTATATGCATATACATATACATATACATATGTATATATACAATTATTTTTTTTTAAGCAATTGCTAGTAGTACATTGCTTTCAGTCTGGTTAGATTTTATGGAAGGAGAGAAACAAAAAGCCTGGATTGTTGTCGTGGTTTCAGCCAAATTTACCAAAACTTGGTTGACAGATGTCCTCCCCTCCCCCCTTTGG